>OY726517.1:1451086-1813086 GCA_963383655.1 Bathymodiolus septemdierum | reverse complement strand
GCGTACTATATGATATGTGAATGCTCGTAGTTAGTGTACTACATGATATGTGAATGCTCGTAGTTTGCGTACTACATGATATGTGAATGTTCGTAGTTAATGTACTACATGATATGCGAATGCTCGTAGTTAGTGTACTACATGATATGTGAATGCTCGTAGTTAACGTTCTACATGATATGTGAATGTTCGTAGTTAGTGTACTACATGATATGTGAATGCTCGTAGTTAGTGTACTACATGATATGTGAATGCTCATAGTTAGCGTACTACATGATATGTGAATGCTCGTAGTTAGTGTACTACATGATATGTGAATGCTCGTAGTTAGCGTACTACATGATATGTGAATGCTGGTTGTTAGTGGACTACATGAAAATGTGGAAGCTCATAGTTAGCGTACTACATGTTATGTGAATACTCGTAGTTAATGTACTACATGATATGTGAATGCTCGTAGTTAGTGTACTACATTATATGTGAATGTTCGCAGTTAGCGTACTACATGATATGTCAATGCTCGTAGTTAGTGTACTACATGATAAGTGAATGGTCCTAGTTAGCGTACTACATGATATGTGAATGTTCGTAGATAGTGTACTACATGATAGGTGAATGCTGGTAGTTAATGTAATACATGATATGCCAATGCATGTAGTTAGTGTACTACATGATATGTCAATGCTAGTAGTTAGCGTACTACATGATATGTGAATGCTCGTAGTTAGTGTACTACATGATATGTGAATGCTCGTAGTTTGCGTACTACATGATATGTGAATGTTCGTAGTTAATGTACTACATGATATGTGAATGCTCTTAGTTAGCGTACTACATGATATGTGAATGCTCGTAGTTAGTGTACTACATGATATGCGAATGCTCGTAGTTAGTGTACTACATGATATGTGAATGCTCGTAGTTAGCGTTCTACATGATATGTGAATGTTCGTAGTTAGTGTACTACATGATATGTGAATGCTCGTAGTTAGTGTACTACATGATATGTGAATGTTCGTAGTTAGTGTACTATATGATATATGAATGTTCGTAATTAGTGTACTACATGATATGCGAATGTTTGTAGTTAGCTTACTACATGATATGTGAATACTCGTAGTTAGTGTACTACATGATATGTGAACGCTCGTAGTTAGCGTACTACATGATATGCGAATGTTAGTGGTTAGTGTACTACATGATATCTGAATGCTCGTAGTTAGCGTACTACATGATATGTGAATGCTCATAGTTAGAGTACTACATGATATGTGAATGCACGTAGTTAGCGTACTACATGATATTTGAATGTTCGTAGTTAGTGTATTACATGATATGTGAATGCTCGTAGTTAGTGTACTAGAGTGTATGTGAATGCTCCTATTTAGCGTGCTACATGATATGTGAATGCTCGTTGTTAGTGTACTACATGATATGTAAATGTTCGTAGTTATCGTAGTACATGCTATGTGAATGCTTGTAGTGAGTGTAATACATGATATGTGAATGCTCGTAGTTAGCGGACTACATGATATGTGAATTCTCTTAGTTAGTGTACTATATGATATGTGAATGCCCGTAGTTAGCGTACTATATGATATGTGCATGCTCTTAGTTAGAGTTCTACATGATATGTGAATGCTCGTACATTGTAGTTAGTGTATTACATGATATGTGAATGCTCGTAGTTAGTGTACTACATGATATGTGAATGATCGTAGTTAGCGTACTACATGATATGTGAATGTTCGTAGTTAGTGTATTACTTGATATGTGAATGCTCGTAGTTATTGTACTAGAGTGTATGTGAATGCTCCTATTTAGCGTGCTACATGATATGTGAATGCTCGTTGTTAGTGTACTACATGATATGTAAATGTTCGTAGTTATCGTAGTACATGGTATGTGAATGCTTGTAGTGAGTGTAATACATGATATGTGAATGCTCGTAGTTAGCGGACTACATGATATGTGAATTCTCTTAGTTAGTGTACTATATGATATGTGAATGCCCGTAGTTAGCGTACTATATGATATGTGAATGCTCTTAGTTAGCGTTCTACATGATATGTGAATGCTAGTACATTGTAGTTAGTGTATTACATGATATGTGAATGCTCGTAGTTTGTGTACTACATGATATGCGAATGTTAGTAGTCAGCGTACTACGTGCTATTTGAATGCTCGTAGTTAGCGTACTACATGATATGTGAAAGCTCGTAGTTAGTGTACTACATGATATGTGAATGATCGTAGTTAGCGTACTACATGATATGTGAATGTTCGTAGTTAGTGTATTACTTGATATGTGAATGCTCGTAGTTATTGTACTAGAGTGTATGTGAATGCTCGTATTTAGCGTGCTACATGATATGTGAATGCTCGTATTTAGCGTCCTACATGATATGTGAATGCTCGTAGTTAGTGTACTACATGATATGTGAATTTTCGTAGTTAGCGTACTACATGATATGTGAATGCTTGTAGTTAGTGTAATACATGATATGTGAAATCTCGTAGTTAGCGGACTACATAATATGTCAATGCTCGTAGTTAGCGTACTACATGATATATGTATGTTCATAGTTAGTGTACTACATGATATGTGAATGCTCGTATTTAGTGTACTACATGATATGTGAATGTTCGTAGTTAGTGTACTACATAATATGAGAATGCTCGTGGTTAGCGTACGACATTATATGTGAATGCTCGTAGTTAGCGTACAGCATGATATGTGAATGCTCGTAGATAGTGTACTACATGATATGTGAATGCTCGTAGTTAGCGTACTACATGATATGTGAATGCTCGTAGTTAGTGTACTACATGATATGTGAATGCTCGTAGTTAGCGTACTACATGATATGTGAATGCTCATAGTTAGCGTACTACATGATATGTGAATGCTCGTAGTTAGTGTACTACATGATATCTGAATGCTCGTACTTAGCGTACTATATGATATGTGAATGCTGGTTGTTAGTGGACTACATGAAAATGTGGAAGCTCATAGTTAGCGTACTACATGTTATGTGAATACTCGTAGTTAGTGTACTACATGATATGTGAATTCTCGTAGTTAGTGTACTACATTATATGTGAATGTTCGTAGTTAGCGTACTACATGATATGCCAATGCTCGTAGTTAGTGTACTACATGATAAGTGAATGGTCCTAGTTAGCGTACTACATGATATGTGAATGTTCGTAGATAGTGTACTACATGATAGGTGAATGCTGGTAGTTAATGTACTACATGATATGCCAATGCATGTAGTTAGCGTACTACATGATATGTGAATGCTAGTAGTTAGCGTACTACATGATATGTGAATGCTCGTAGTTAGTGTACTACATGATATGTGAATGCTCGTAGTTTGCGTACTACATGATATGTGAATGTTCGTAGTAAATGTACTACATGATATGTGAATGCTCGTAGTTAGCGTTCTACATGATATGTGAATGCACGTAGTTAGTGTACTACATGATATGCGAATGCTCGTAGTTAGTGTACTACATGATATGTGAATGCTCGTAGTTAGCGTTCTACATGATATGTGAATGTTCGTAGTTAGTGTACAACATGATATGTGAATGCTCGTAGTTAGTGTACTACATGATATGTGAATGTTCGTAGTTAGTGTACTATATGATATATGAATGTTCGTAATTAGTGTACTACATGATATGCGAATGTTTGTAGTTAGCTTACTACATGATATGTGAATACTCGTAGTTGGAGTACTACATGATATGTGAATGCTCGTAGTTAGTGTACTACATGATATGTGAATGTTCGTAGTTAGCGTATTACGTGATATGTGAATGTTCGTAGTTAGTGTACTACATGATATATGAATGCTCGTAGTTATTGTACTACATGATATGTGAATGTTCGTAGTTAGTGTACTACATGATATATGAATGCTCGTAGTTAGTGTACTACATGATATTTGAATGCTCGTAGTTAGCGTACTACATGATATGTGAATGTTCGTAGTTATTGTACTACATGATATGTGAATGTTCGTAGTTAGCGTACTACATGATATGTGAATGCTCATAGTTAGTGTACTACATGATATATGAATGCTCGTAGTTAGTGTACTACATGATATGTGAATGCTCGTAGTTAGTCTACTACATGATATGTGAATGCTCGTAGTTAGCGTACTACATGATATGTGAATGTTCGTAGTTAGCGTACTACATGATATGTGAATGCTCGTAGTTAGTGTACTACATGATATGTGAATGTTCGTAGTTAGTGTACTATATGATATATGAATGTTCGTAATTAGTGTACTACTTGATATGTGAATGTTTGTAGTTAGCGTACTATATGATATATGAATGTTCGTAATTAGTGTACTACTTGATATGTGAATGTTCGTAGTTAGCGTACTACATGATATGCCAATGCTCATAGCTAGTGTACTACATGATAAGTGAATGGTCCTAGTTAGCGTACTCCATGATATGTGAATGTTCGTAGATAGTGTACTACATAAAAGGTGAATGCTGGTAGTTAATGTACTACATGATATGCCAATGCATGTAGTTAGCGTACTACATGATATGTGAATGCTAGTAGTTAGCATACTACATGATATGTGAATGCTCGTAGTTAATGTACAACATGATATGTGAATGCCCGTAGTTTGCGTACTACATGATATGTGAATGTTCGTAGTTAATGTACTACATGATATGTGAATGCTCGTAGTTTGTGTACTACATGATATGTGAATGTTCGTAGTTAATGTACTACATGATATGTGAATGCTCGTAGTTAGCGTACTACATGATATGTGAATGCACGTAGTTAGTGTACTACATGATATGCGAATGCTCGTAGTTAGTGTACTACATGATATGTGAATGCTCGTAGTTAGCGTTCTACATGATATGTGAATGTTCGTAGTTAGTGTACTACATGATATATGAATGCTCGTAGTTATTGTACTACATGATATGTGAATGTTCGTAGTTAGTGTACTACATGATATATGAATGCTCGTAGTTAGTGTACTACATGATATTTGAATGCTCGTAGTTAGCGTAATACATGATATGTGAATGTTCGTAGTTATTGTACTACATGATATGTGAATGTTCGTAGTTAGCGTACTACATGATATGTGAATGCTCGTAGTTAGTGTACTACATGATATATGAATGCTCGTAGTTAGTGTACTACATGATATGTGAATGCTCGTAGTTAGTGTACTACATGATATGTGAATGCTCGTAGTTAGCGTACTACATGATATGTGAATGTTCGTAGTTAGCGTACTACATGATATGTGAATGCTCGTAGTTAGTGTACTACATGATATGTGAATGTTCGTAGTTAGTGTACTATATGATATATGAATGTTCGTAATTAGTGTACTACTTGATATGTGAATGTTTGTAGTTAGCGTACTATATGATATATGAATGTTCGTAATTAGTGTACTACTTGATATGTGAATGTTCGTAGTTAGCGAACTACATGATATGCCAATGCTCGTAGCTAGTGTACTACATGATAAGTGAATGATCCTAGTTAGCGTACTACATGATATGTGAATGTTCGTAGATAGTGTACTACATAAAAGGTGAATGCTGGTAGTTCATGTACTACATGATATGCCAATGCATGTAGTTAGCGTACTACATGATATGTGAATGCTAGTAGTTAGCATACTACATGATATGTGAATGCTCGTAGTTAGTGTACAACATGATATGTGAATGCTCGTAGTTTGCGTACTACATGATATGTGAATGTTCGTAGTTAATGTACTACATGATATGTGAATGCTCGTAGTTAGCGTACTACATGATATGTGAATGCTCGTAGTTAGTGTACTACATGATATTTGAATGCTCGTAGTTAGTGTAGTACATGATATGTGAATGCTCGTAGTTAGTGTACTACATGATATATGAATGTTCGTAGTTAGTGTACTATATGATATATGTATGTTCGTAATTAGTGTACTACATGATATGCGAATGTTTTTAGTTAGCTTACTACATGATATGTGAATACTCGTAGTTAGAGTACTACATGATATGTGAATGTTCGTAGTTAGTGTACTACATGATATATGAATGCTCGTAGTTATTGTACTACATGATATGTGAATGTTCGTAGTTAGTGTACTACATGATATATGAATGCTCGTAGTTAGTGTACTACATGATATTTGAATGCTCGTAGTTAGCGTACTACATGATATGTGAATGTTCGTAGTTATTGTACTACATGATATGTGAATGTTCGTAGTTAGCGTACTACATGATATGTGAATGCTCGTAGTTAGTGTACTACATGATATATGAATGCTCGTAGTTAGCGTACTACATGATATGTGAATGTTCGTAGTTAGCGTACTACATGATATGTGAATGCTCGTAGTTAGTGTACTACATGATATGTGAATGTTCGTAGTTAGTGTACTATATGATATATGAATGTTCGTAATTAGTGTACTACTTGATATGTGAATGTTTGTAGTTAGCCTACTACATGATATGTGAATGTTCGTAGTCAGTATACTACATTATATGTGAATGTTCGTAGTTAGTGTACTACATGATATGTGAATGCTCGTAGTTATTGTAATACATGATATGTGAATGTTCGTAGTTAGTGTACTACATGATATATGAATGCTCGTAGTTAGTGTACTACATGATATATGAATGCTCGTAATTAACGTACTACATGATATGTGAATGTTCGTAATTAGTGTACTACATTATATGTGAATGTTCGTAGTTAGTGTACTACATGATATGTGAATGCTCGTAGTTATTGTAATACATGATATGTGAATGTTCGTAGTTAGTGTACTACATGATATATGAATGCTCGTAGTTAGTGTACTACATGATATATGAATGCTCGTAATTAACGTACTACATGATATGTGAATGTTAGTAATTAGTGTACTACATGATATGTGAATACTCGTAATTAGTGTACTACATGATATGTGAATGTTCGTAGTTAGCGTACTACGTGATATGTGAATGTTCGTAGTTAGTGTAATACATGATATATGAATGGTCGTAGATAGTGTATTACATGATATTTGAATGCTCGTAATTAACATACTACATGATATGTGAATGTTCGTAATTAGTGTACTACATGATATGTGAATACTCGTAGTTAGTGTACTACATGATATGTGAATGCTCGTAGTTAGCGTACTACATGATATGTGAATGTTAGTAATTAGTGTACTACATGATATGTGAATACTCGTAGTTAGTGTACTACATGATATGTGAATGTTCGTAGTTAGCGTACTACGTGATATGTGAATGTTCGTAGTTAGTGTAATACATGATATATGAATGGTCGTAGATAGTGTACTACATGATATTTGAATGCTCGTAGTTAGTGTACTACATGATATGTGAATGCTCGTAGTTAGCGTACTACATGATATGTGAATGTTCGTAATTAATGTACTACATGATATGTGAATACTCGTAGTTAGTGTACTACATGATATGTGAATGCTCGTAGTTAGCGTACTACATGATATGTGAATGTTCGTAGTTAGCGTACTACATGATATGTGAATGCTCGTAGTTAGTGTACTACATGATATGTGAATGTTCGTAGTTAGTGTACTATATGATATATGAATGTTCGTAATTAGTGTACTACTTGATATGTGAATGGTTGTAGTTAGCCTACTACATGATATGTGAATGTTCGTAGTCAGTATACTACATTATATGTGAATGTTCGTAGTTAGTGTACTACATGATATGTGAATGCTCGTAGTTATTGTAATACATGATATGTGAATGTTCGTAGTTAGTGTACTACATGATATATGAATGCTCGTAGTTAGTGTACTACATGATATTTGAATGCTCGTAAGTAACGTACTACATGATATGTGAATGTTCGTAATTAGTGTACTACATGATATGTGAATACTCGTAGTTAGTGTACTACATGATATGTGAATGCTCGTAGTTAGCGTACTACATGATATGTGAATGTTAGTAATTAGTGTACTACATGATATGTGAATACTCGTAGTTAGTGTACTACATGATATGTGAATGTTCGTAGTTAGCGTACTACGTGATATGTGAATGTTCGTAGTTAGTGTAATACATGATATATGAATGGTCGTAGATAGTGTACTACATGATATTTGAATGCTCGTAGTTAGTGTACTACATGATATGTAAATGCTCGTAGTTAGCGTACTACATGATATGTGAATGTTCGTAATTAGTGTACTACATGATATGTGAATACTCGTAGTTAGTGTACTACATGATATGTGAATGCTTGTAGTTAGCGTACTACATGATATGTGAATGTTAGTAATTAGTGTACTACATGATATGTGAATACTCGTAGTTAGTGTACTACATGATATGTGAATGCTCGTAGTTAACGTACTACATGATATGTGAATGTTAGTAGTTAGTGTACTACATGATATGTGAATACTCGTAGTTAGTGTACTACATGATATGTGAATGCTCGTAGTTAGTGTACTACATGATATGTGAATGTTCGTAGTTAGCGTACTACATGATATGTGAATGCTCGTAGTTAGCGTACTTCATGATATGTGAATGTTCGTAGTTAGTGTACTACATGATATGTAAATGCTCCTATTTAGCGTACTACATGATATGTGAATGCTCGTAGTTAGTGTACTACATGATATGTGAATGTTCGTAGTTAGTGTACTATATGATATATGAATGTTCGTAATTAGTGTACTACTTGATATGTGAATGTTTGTAGTTAGCGTACTATATGATATATGAATGTTCGTAATTAGTGTACTACTTGATATGTGAATGTTCGTAGTTAGCGTACTACATGATATGCCAATGCTCGTAGTTAGTGTACTACATGATAAGTGAATGGTCCTAGTTAGCGTACTACATGATATGTGAATGTTCGTAGATAGTGTACTACATGAAAGGTGAATGCTGGTAGTTAATGTACTACATGATATGCCAATGCATGTAGTTAGCGTACTACATGATATGTGAATGCTAGTAGTTAGCGTACTACATGATATGTGAATGCTCGTAGTTAGTGTACTACATGATATGTGAATGCTCGTAGTTTGCGTACTACATGATATGTGAATGTTCGTAGTTAATGTACTACATGATATGTGAATGCTCGTAGTTAGCGTACTACATGATATGTGAATGCTCGTAGTTAGTGTACTACATGATATGTGAATGCTCGTAGTTAGCGTTCTACATGATATGTGAATGTTCGTAGTTAGTGTACTACATGATATGTGAATGCTCGTAGTTAGTGTACTACATGATATGTGAATGTTCGTAGTTAGCGTACCACGTGATATGTGAATGTTCGTAGTTATTGTAATACATGATATATGAATGGTCGTAGATAGTGTACTACATGATATTTGAATGCTCGTAATTAACGTACTACATGATATGTGAATGTTCGTAATTAGTGTACTACATGATATGTGAATACTCGTAGTTAGTGTACTACATGATATGTGAATGCTCGTAGTTAGCGTACTACATGATATGTGAATGTTAGTAATTAGTGTACTACATGATATGTGAATACTCATAGTTAGTGTACTACATGATATGTGAATGTTCGTTGTTAGCGTACTACGTGATATGTGAATGTTCGTAGTTAGTGTAATACATGATATATGAATGGTCGTAGATAGTGTACTACATGATATTTGAATGCTCGTAGTTAGTGTACTACATGATATGTGAATGCTCGTAGTTAGCGTACTACATGATATGTGAATGTTCGTAATTAGTGTACTACATGATATGTGAATACTCGTAGTTAGTGTACTACATGATATGTGAATGCTCGTAGTTAGCGTACTACATGATATGTGAATGTTCGTAGTTAGCGTACTACATGATATGTGAATGCTCGTAGTTAGTGTACTACATGATATGTGAATGTTCGTAGTTAGTGTACTATATGATATATGAATGTTCGTAATTAGTGTACTACTTGATATGTGAATGTTTGTAGTTAGCCTACTACATGATATGTGAATGTTCGTAGTCAGTATACTACATTATATGTGAATGTTCGTAGTTAGTGTACTACATGATATGTGAATACTCGTAGTTAGTGTACTACATGATATGTGAATGTTCGTAGTTAGCGTACTACGTGATATGTGAATGTTCGTAGTTAGTGTACTACATGATATGTGAATACTCGTAGTTAGTGTACTACATGATATGTGAATGCTCGTAGTTAGCGTACTACATGATATGTGAATGTTCGTAATTAGTGTACTACATGATATGTGAATGTTCGTAGTTAGTGTACTACATGATATGTGAATGCTCGTAGTTAGCGTACTACATGATATGTGAATGTTCGTAATTAGTGTACTACATGATATGTGAATACTCGTAGTTAGTGTACTACATGATATGTGAATGCTCGTAGTTAGCGTACTACATGATATGTTAATGTTAGTAATTAGTGTACTACATGATATGTGAATACTCGTAGTTAGTGTACTACATGATATGTGAATGTTCGTAGTTAGCGTACTACGTGATATGTGAATGTTCGTAGTTAGTGTAATACATGATATATGAATGGTCGTAGATAGTGTACTACATGATATTTGAATGCTCGTAGTTAGTGTACTACATGATATGTGAATGCTCGTAGTTAGCGTACTACATGATATGTGAATGTTCGTAATTAGTGTACTACATGATATGTGAATACTCGTAGTTAGTGTACTACGTGATATGTGAATGCTCGTAGTTAGCGTACTACATGATATGTGAATGTTAGTAGTTAGTGTACTACATGATATGTGAATGCTCGTAGTTAGCGTACTACATGATATGTGAATGTTCGTAGTTAGCGTACTACATGATATGTGAATGCTCGTAGTTAGCGTACTACATGATATGTGAATGCTCGTAGTTAGTGTAATACATGATATATGAATGGTCGTAGATAGTGTATTACATGATATTTGAATGCTCGTAATTAACATACTACATGATATGTGAATGTTCGTAATTAGTGTACTACATGATATGTGAATACTCGTAGTTAGTGTACTACATGATATGTGAATGCTCGTAGTTAGCGTACTACATGATATGTGAATGTTAGTAATTAGTGTACTACATGATATGTGAATACTCGTAGTTAGTGTACTACATGATATGTGAATGTTCGTAGTTAGCGTACTACGTGATATGTGAATGTTCGTAGTTAGTGTAATACATGATATATGAATGGTCGTAGATAGTGTACTACATGATATTTGAATGCTCGTAGTTAGTGTACTACATGATATGTGAATGCTCGTAGTTAGCGTACTACATGATATGTGAATGTTCGTAATTAATGTACTACATGATATGTGAATACTCGTAATTAGTGTACTACATGATATGTGAATGCTCGTAGTTAGCGTACTACATGATATGTGAATGTTCGTAGTTAGCGTACTACATGATATGTGAATGCTCGTAGTTAGTGTACTACATGATATGTGAATGTTCGTAGTTAGTGTACTATATGATATATGAATGTTCGTAATTAGTGTACTACTTGATATGTGAATGGTTGTAGTTAGCCTACTACATGATATGTGAATGTTCGTAGTCAGTATACTACATTATATGTGAATGTTCGTAGTTAGTGTACTACATGATATGTGAATGCTCGTAGTTATTGTAATACATGATATGTGAATGTTCGTAGTTAGTGTACTACATGATATATGAATGCTCGTAGTTAGTGTACTACATGATATTTGAATGCTCGTAATTAACGTACTACATGATATGTGAATGTTCGTAATTAGTGTACTACATGATATGTGAATACTCGTAGTTAGTGTACTACATGATATGTGAATGCTCGTAGTTAGCGTACTACATGATATGTGAATGTTAGTAATTAGTGTACTACATGATATGTGAATACTCGTAGTTAGTGTACTACATGATATGTGAATGTTCGTAGTTAGCGTACTACGTGATATGTGAATGTTCGTAGTTAGTGTAATACATGATATATGAATGGTCGTAGATAGTGTACTACATGCTATTTGAATGCTCGTAGTTAGTGTACTACATGATATGTGAATGCTCGTAGTTAGCGTACTACATGATATGTGAATGTTCGTAATTAGTGTACTACATGATATGTGAATACTCGTAGTTAGTGTAATACATGATATATGAATGGTCGTAGATAGTGTATTACATGATATTTGAATGCTCGTAATTAACATACTACATGATATGTGAATGTTCGTAATTAGTGTACTACATGATATGTGAATACTCGTAGTTAGTGTACTACATGATATGTGAATGCTCGTAGTTAGCGTACTACATGATATGTGAATGTTAGTAATTAGTGTACTACATGATATGTGAATACTCGTAGTTAGTGTACTACATGATATGTGAATGTTCGTAGTTAGCGTACTACGTGATATGTGAATGTTCGTAGTCAGTGTAATACATGATATATGAATGGTCGTAGATAGTGTACTACATGATATTTGAATGCTCGTAGTTAGTGTACTACATGATATGTGAATGCTCGTAGTTAGCGTACTACATGATATGTGAATGTTCGTAATTAATGTACTACATGATATGTGAATACTCGTAGTTAGTGTACTACATGATATGTGAATGCTCGTAGTTAGCGTACTACATGATATGTGAATGTTCGTAGTTAGCGTACTACATGATATGTGAATGCTCGTAGTTAGTGTACTACATGATATGTGAATGTTCGTAGTTAGTGTACTATATGATATATGAATGTTCGTAATTAGTGTACTACTTGATATGTGAATGGTTGTAGTTAGCCTACTACATGATATGTGAATGTTCGTAGTCAGTATACTACATTATATGTGAATGTTCGTAGTTAGTGTACTACATGATATGTGAATGCTCGTAGTTATTGTAATACATGATATGTGAATGTTCGTAGTTAGTGTACTACATGATATATGAATGCTCGTAGTTAGTGTACTACATGATATTTGAATGCTCGTAATTAACGTACTACATGATATGTGAATGTTCGTAATTAGTGTACTACATGATATGTGAATACTCGTAGTTAGTGTACTACATGATATGTGAATGCTCGTAGTTAGCGTACTACATGATATGTGAATGTTAGTAATTAGTGTACTACATGATATGTGAATACTCGTAGTTAGTGTACTACATGATATGTGAATGTTCGTAGTTAGCGTACTACGTGATATGTGAATGTTCGTAGTTAGTGTAATACATGATATATGAATGGTCGTAGATAGTGTACTACATGATATTTGAATGCTCGTAGTTAGTGTACTACATGATATGTGAATGCTCGTAGTTAGCGTACTACATGATATGTGAATGTTCGTAATTAGTGTACTACATGATATGTGAATACTCGTAGTTAGTGTACTACATGATATGTGAATGCTTGTAGTTAGCGTACTACATGATATGTGAATGTTAGTAATTAGTGTACTACATGATATGTGAATACTCGTAGTTAGTGTACTACATGATATGTGAATGCTCGTAGTTAACGTACTACATGATATGTGAATGTTAGTAGTTAGTGTACTACATGATATGTGAATACTCGTAGTTAGTGTACTACATGATATGTGAATGCTCGTAGTTAGTGTACTACATGATATGTGAATGTTCGTAGTTAGCGTACTACATGATATGTGAATGCTCGTAGTTAGCGTACTACATGATATGTGAATGTTCGTAGTTAGTGTACTACATGATATGTAAATGCTCCTATTTAGCGTACTACATGATATGTGAATGCTCGTAGTTAGTGTACAACATGATATGTGAATGTTCGTAGTTAGTGTACTATATGATATATGAATGTTCGTAATTAGTGTACTACTTGATATGTGAATATTTGTAGTTAGCGTACTACATGATATGCCAATGCTCGTAGTTAGTGTACTACATGATAAGTGAATGGTCCTAGTTAGCGTACTACATGATATGTGAATGTTCGTAGATAGTGTACTACATGAAAGGTGAATGCTGGTAGTTAATGTACTACATGATATGCCAATGCATGTAGTTAGCGTACTACATGATATGTGAATGCTAATAGTTAGCGTACTACATGATATGTGAATGCTCGTAGTTAGTGTACTACATGATATGTGAATGCTCGTAGTTTGCGTACTACATGATATGTGAATGTTCGTAGTTAATGTACTACATGATATGTGAATGCTCGTAGTTAGCGTACTACATGATATGTGAATGCTCGTAGTTAGTGTACTACATGATATGTGAATGCTCGTAGTTAGCGTTCTACATGATATGTGAATGTTCGTAGTTAGTGTACTACATGATATGTGAATGCTCGTAGTTAGTGTACTACATGATATGTGAATGTTCGTAGTTAGCGTACCACGTGATATGTGAATGTTCGTAGTTATTGTAATACATGATATATGAATGGTCGTAGATAGTGTACTACATGATATTTGAATGCTCGTAATTAACGTACTACATGATATGTGAATGTTCGTAATTAGTGTACTACATGATATGTGAATACTCGTAGTTAGTGTACTACATGATATGTGAATGCTCGTAGTTAGCGTACTACATGATATGTGAATGTTAGTAATTAGTGTACTACATGATATGTGAATACTCATAGTTAGTGTACTACATGATATGTGAATGTTCGTTGTTAGCGTACTACGTGATATGTGAATGTTCGTAGTTAGTGTAATACATGATATATGAATGGTCGTAGATAGTGTACTACATGATATTTGAATGCTCGTAGTTAGTGTACTACATGATATGTGAATGCTCGTAGTTAGCGTACTACATGATATGTGAATGTTCGTAATTAGTGTACTACATGATATGTGAATACTCGTAGTTAGTGTACTACATGATATGTGAATGCTCGTAGTTAGCGTACTACATGATATGTGAATGTTCGTAGTTAGCGTACTACATGATATGTGAATGCTCGTAGTTAGTGTACTACATGATATGTGAATGTTCGTAGTTAGTGTACTATATGATATATGAATGTTCGTAATTAGTGTACTACTTGATATGTGAATGTTTGTAGTTAGCCTACTACATGATATGTGAATGTTCGTAGTCAGTATACTACATTATATGTGAATGTTCGTAGTTAGTGTACTACATGATATGTGAATACTCGTAGTTAGTGTACTACATGATATGTGAATGTTCGTAGTTAGCGTACTACGTGATATGTGAATGTTCGTAGTTAGTGTACTACATGATATGTGAATACTCGTAGTTAGTGTACTACATGATATGTGAATGCTCGTAGTTAGCGTACTACATGATATGTGAATGTTCGTAATTAGTGTACTACATGATATGTGAATGTTCGTAGTTAGTGTACTACATGATATGTGAATGCTCGTAGTTAGCGTACTACATGATATGTGAATGTTCGTAATTAGTGTACTACATGATATGTGAATACTCGTAGTTAGTGTACTACATGATATGTGAATGCTCGTAGTTAGCGTACTACATGATATGTTAATGTTAGTAATTAGTGTACTACATGATATGTGAATACTCGTAGTTAGTGTACTACATGATATGTGAATGTTCGTAGTTAGCGTACTACGTGATATGTGAATGTTCGTAGTTAGTGTAATACATGATATATGAATGGTCGTAGATAGTGTACTACATGATATTTGAATGCTCGTAGTTAGTGTACTACATGATATGTGAATGCTCGTAGTTAGCGTACTACATGATATGTGAATGTTCGTAATTAGTGTACTACATGATATGTGAATACTCGTAGTTAGTGTACTACGTGATATGTGAATGCTCGTAGTTAGCGTACTACATGATATGTGAATGTTAGTAGTTAGTGTACTACATGATATGTGAATGCTCGTAGTTAGCGTACTACATGATATGTGAATGTTCGTAGTTAGCGTACTACATGATATGTGAATGCTCGTAGTTAGCGTACTACATGATATGTGAATGCTCGTAGTTAGCGTACTACATGATATGTGAATGCTCGTAGTTAGCGTACTACATGATATGTGAATGTTCGTAATTAGTGTACTACATGATATGTGAATACTCGTAGTTAGTGTACTACATGATATGTGAATGCTCGTAGTTAGCGTACTACATGATATGTGAATGTTAGTAGTTAGTGTACTACATGATATGTGAATACTCGTAGTTAGTGTACTACATGATATGTGAATGCTCGTAGTTAGTGTACTACATGATATGTGAATGTTCGTAGTTAGCGTACTACATGATATGTGAATGTTCGTAGTAAGTGTGCTACATGATATGTGAATGCTCGTAGTTAGTGTACTACATGATATGTGAATGTTCGTAGTAAGTGTACTACATGTAGTAGATAAGATGATCTAAGGAGATATGTATGTTAAAACCCTCTTAGAAATTAATGGTCTTCGTGAGAGATTAATCAGTAGTTGATATATCTTTTTGTATCGTGTGTTCATGTTGAACTGCATAAATTGATGTATATTTTTATTTAATATGTTTGTAGTATACATGATTTAATACATGTGTTGTTTTGTTATAGTCGATTATAAAAGCTCATTAGAGCTTGTGTTATAGAAACAGAAACAGAATTTGTATTGGTGTGAAATCAAAGGATTGTTACCAAAACAACACATTAAATACAGAACAAAGAAGCTGTTAAATCCAATCAAACTACATATACAAGTTTGAAGCGCATGCCTCTCTAACGACATTTAGTATGAGGAGATGGTACATTTTAAATATGATTTAAGTATCAATCAAAATACAACATATAATAGTGATCTATATTTTCATGAAACTATCACCTTGTGCAATCATTTTTTTTAACAATACACAAAAATACCTTTACAGAAATCATAAAAAAATTATTAATCAATCAACTCATTTCTCCTATTATACATTTCGTTTACTCCCCTCACAATAATTGTGTTGCACTCGTATATTTTATGTTGTTGGTTTTTTTTTTCTTTTTTTTCTAAGTATTAAGAAAGACTGTAGCTTTTTTGTATTTATGTTCAACTGTATATTGTTTATATAACAGAGAAGATGTTCTAAGTTGAAAAACTTGTATCTGATCCTATTGTCATGTTTTTGGACAATAAAATATGTTTAAACTAATAACTTCTACAATATCATATTCTTCACATTGAAATAAATAAAGGAGCTTTTTCTCATCAGTCAAAACATGAAAAGATGAAAAAATACTGAGAATATTGGCAAACATTATATTCCTGATATTGTTGAGGCTGGAGCATCAAATAATAAAATGATATTCATCCTCAACTCCATTTTTGCACAAGGGACAAATCCTGTTATTAATATCAGTTTGATTATGTCTTCCCAATTCAATCATAAGTTACTGTTACTAATTTTTATTTGCCTGAATTGTTTTATTAAAGTTTTGTCACTCAATGTCTAAAAATAAATAGGTGTCAGTTTCATATTTTTCTTTCAAATTCCTATATGTTCTAAGGTTATTTCCGTTAACAGTCATACTGTCATAAAAAATTCTAGCTTTCCAGAACATATTAAAATTTTCAGTCAATTTTTCATAAATTGTGTGAAGAAGTCGCTTGTTAGAAAAAGTACTTTGATTATCCCAAACATGGGAGAAATGAAGCTTATTCAAAAGTATTTTGATCCTTGCTGCAAAGCTGTCGGGTTATATGTTATATGTATGCTATGTATCGACTCTAAATTAAACTTTGAATTGAATTGAATAGAAATGAACTGTATATTTATTACTTTAATTCGCCTTTCCTTATTTGATCAAATTATTTAATTGGGTATTTGGAGGGACTACAATACTTCTGTACTTTGATTAAGGGACGTAACTCAGTTATTACCTGTAATAAACAAACAAACAAACAAACAAATGTTTTATTCTCAATCAAGAAGCCCACAATGAGTAGTATAATCAATAAAAATCACAGTATACAATTGATTCACATAATATTTTTTTTCATTGGATAGGACAATACAAATAAAATAAAAAAAATTTAAAATGTTAGGAACCTCTCGGATCTTTACGTCTGCAAGCACAAAGAGTTCTGAATGATTATACAACGGAAATAGAAAAAGCATAATAGAGTAACTTTCCGTCACAGAAATTATAATAACTACATGATACATACGTAAAATCACGATGATTAAGGTTGAAAATTATATGCTGGTTGTTGTGATTGTCATAACAGACAATGTTCAACAGGTAAACAAAGGTTTATTCATTATTGGGCTAATATATTTTCATTTATCTTTTCTTCTTCTTCCCAGTTACGAGACGAGTGTAGACCGAATTATTTGTCGTTTAGAAAGCCCTTCCTATCATTCTATATTTATCTTTTACTTATCTGACTTTTTATGTTTATTTTTATTTTGTATGCTGCTAAAACATAAAAAGTCAGATAAGTAAAAGATAAATATATCTGAATCTGAATACATATGATGCAGTACCATCACTGGTATAAACGCATCGGTGAGAGAGCTGCTAAATTAGTAGCAGGTCGGGAGTGTTTCTTTGAAGCACTCGGCTCTCTTTGCACGTGCTGTATCCTCCGATAGTTTGTTCCAGCTCACAATCTATATAGTGTCAACAAAGAATGAATTCCTATATTGGTTGGTTTTCGAAACTGGGACTGTGAAGGATCTAGTATTGTTTGTCACCTGACGGTCAATATTGTTTTGTGCTACACAGTCTGTAAATTTGACGGATCTGATTTGACGTTTTGGTCTATTCGGTTTAATAAACCTATCAGGATCTATTGCTGGGACCAATCCCTCGACCACTTTGTACAGGAATACCAATTTGGCATTTGTTCTTCTGTCTTGTAATGTTGGTAGATCAAAATCTTTAAGAATATTGGTAACTGCTCCTTCGTGTCTGCTTTTATAGTCTCCTGTTATGAAACGGGTGCCATTTCGCTGGATTCTTTCGAGCTTGTCAATGTCTTGAGTAAGTTAACATACCTGTTAACCTCTGGGAACTGCTAGGGGGGAGATCTCCCCCCTACCAACTCTTCTAAGGGGGAGATTTTGTGCGTTGCCTTTAAACACACAAAATTGTACCTTGTAGTTGCATACATGTGATAGAGTTGCTATGCTACAACTGGAGATTTGTAAATTTTTGGCTGGAGATTTGGTCTCATAACTGGAGATTTTTTATCGACGTATTTGAGGTGCATGTTTTTATTGTTAATTGATGTTTTCTTTTTGTTTGTTTCAGTATTGAACCAACTGCATCCCATTTCAATATATATTGTTTACATTTCTGTCTTATTAGTAGTGTTTCATATGATGAATGAAGGATAAAAACTGTATTTATAATTTATTCATAATCATTCATAATCATAAGGTTATAACAAAGCAATAAAAATGAAGACAGAATGCTCTGAACAATAAAGTCATAGAGCACTAAAATTAAAAAGTCACTTTGCTGCTGGTCCGTTGGGTGATAGCATACGTTTTGGCATTTTTGTGGTTTATCAATTCCATCCTGGAACTTAGTCCTTAAATAATACTTTGATCGGCTTTGGTCCCAAACAAGCCATAACAACTTAATCCGAGATGAATTCATTGCACGTTTGATCGAAATAAGAAGTTTTCCTCGGCATCAAAGGTTGTCCGACTCCTGTTTGCACAACGGTTTATAACTATTTTTAATTGCCGCTATCACACTTCTAATCATTTAAGCTTGTGCCACAAACCCACTTCCTTATCCCCAATTAACTGTCAATCAGTGGATAATTGTTGTATAATCATCAACACCTTAATTAATCGCCATGACCCAATTTACCTGTAAAGGTGTCAAACAGATCAATAACCGGATATCATTTACATTCGTATCTCTCGGCGTTTTTCATCAGCGCGGGAGTTCCAAATGGGGAATTTCCAGAAATATTGATCGCAAAATGTAGGTCAAGATTTTATTGTCCTTGATTTTTTTGTTGGTGGGATATCGTGCGGGAGGAAAAGGTGTGTGCGGGAGATTAATGTCTCCCGCGCATGAGACCCAGTCCATGCGGGAGATAAGGCTCTTACGCGGGAGACTCCCGCGAAAAGGGGGAGGGTTAACAAGTATGAGTTAAGGGCCCCATACGACTAATCCATATTCTAGCACTGATCGGACGAGTGCAATCTATGCTGTCTTACGGCAAGATATAGGACAGTTTTTGAGGTTACGACGCACAAATCCAAGTGTAGAGCTTGGCAGTTTTCGCAATATGTTTTGACCATCCTAAATCTTCAGACAACAGGATTCCTAGATATGGATTTTCTGTTACTTGTTGAAGTACTGTCTTGTCTAGGTTGTATAGGCAGCTGGATTTACCTTTGATGCTCATGACATAGCACTTCTTAGCATTGAATCGCATGCCCCATTTCTGTGCCCACTCTTCCAGACACGTTAAGTCGTTCTGAAGCAAGATGTGGTTTTCTCTATTTTTTATTAATATTCGGCGATAGAGTAGGCAGTCATCTGCAAAGAGGCAAACTTGAGACTTCACACGCTCTGGCAGGTCATTGATGTGGCATAGAAATAATAAGGGTTCATTAGGACAGTTCCCTGTGGAACTCCTGATTTCACGACGGCCTTGTTAGACTGCTCGCCTTCTATGACTACTCTCATTTCCCTTTTGGTGAGGAATGATGTGAGCCATTTGTGGAGGTCTCCTTTTATTCTGTATTTCTCGAGTTTGTACATTTGTACATTAGTTTGTCATGAGGTACTGTATCAAATGCCTTTGAAAAATCAAGTATTACCACATCAGTTTGCTTGTTTTGGTCGTATCATTGTAGTAGATCGTTTAAAGTCACAATCAGTTGTGTCTCACATGAATATCCTGATCTGAATCCATGGTTTAAAGATGTGAGAATGTTGTACTTTTCCAGGTGTGTAAGGATATGTTTGCATATTATATGCTCCAGTAGTTTACATGTGACAGATGTTAATGAGACCGGTCGGTAGATTTTTGCTTTATGGACATTGCCCTTTTTGTATACTGGTGCTACATTTGCGTTTAGCCAGTCGTCTGGGAGTTCAACGCAATCAATTTATTTCTGGAATATCTTTGTCATTCCTGGTGCCAGGGTTTTGGCACATGTTTTTAGTACAATGTTCGGTATTTAATCCGGCCCCATGGCTTTTGGTGGATTTATGTCTTTAAGCAGCTTGAATACTCCTTGTTCCCCAATTTTGACTTTTCCAGTGTTGTTGACATACTTTTTGTGAAGACAGATTTGAATTGATCATTTAGTATGTTGGCTTTCTCCTTGCTGTCGTTGGTCATTGAGCCTTTATGTCTTAGTGGAGCAATGCCTATATTGTCTTGTTTTTTGGCCTTGGCGTACCGTACCTCCAAAATGACTTTCGATCATTCTTCTCCAGGCCTTCACTTATGATGTTGTTGACATACTGTGTTTCCGCTTTGAGAAATTGCTTCTTGCATTCTTTTTTATGTTCTTTGTATTCGGTCCAATGTTTGGATTTTCTGGTGGTTCTATGCAATCTTACTTTCCTCCTCACCATTCTCCTGAAGTTCTTTGTCATCCAAGACAAGTTGTTATTCCTTTTGAAGATTTTTAATGGGATGTTTTCATCAATGGCTGCTTTTAGCTTTCGCTTGAATGTTTCCCAGATAGTGTTGATATCAATTTGGTCATTCTCCATTTGATCTATTTCTACACATATTTTGGCTATTTCATTGTCTATCTTATCCCAGTTTGCTTTGGAGTACAGGTAACGCTTTTGTGGTTTGTTTTGATTATATGTTGGTTTTATGATGGCATCAGTAATAATTATTGGTCGGACAATCCTGGTATGTTTGTTGCTGATTTTACCAGTGTTGCATTGGTTGTTAACACTATATCTAACAAGTTGTTTTCTCTGGTTGGTGTGTCGTGTACTTGGGTGAGATTTAATCAGTTGATACATGTATGTCAATCAATTTCTGTTGTACTTCTTTCTCTGGAGCTTTTGGATTGATGGTCATATTACTCCAGTTGATGTCAGGGCAGTTGAAATCTCCCGCTAGTATGATATGTTTTAGTTTTCCGTTGTTCACCATAGTTATAGATTCTGAAAGCTTATTTAGATCATTGATGTTGCGGTGGGGCATATACTAGAATGATGATATACATGTACAAGTCTTTACTGTTTTTTAACTTAATTTTAACCCATTCTATTTCACATTCAGTGACAGCTTCAGGTTGTTCTATTGATACTAGTTCTGAGTGTACTGTTATAAACATGCCTCCTTCTAGTGTACCTCTGTCGTTTCTGTACACTGAAGTTTTCTGGAAAAATTTCTGCTGATTCTGTTGGTGGTTTTCCTGGTTTGATGCCTTTTAGCCAAGATTCTGTACCGATGATAATATCCGGTTTTGCATAATTAACTAAAGCTGCAAACTCTGATTTTTTGTCTCTTATACTTCTGCAGTTTATCGTCATTATTCTCAGATTTAGTTTGTTTGGGACTGAGAAAATATTTGTTGTTGAATTTGAGTTATCTCTCTTTGATCCATTTCTAATATTCGGAGTTGATGAATTTCTAGCCTCCTTGGTTTCTGTTGTTTGATTTATTTCTTGGGCTGCTGGTGTGTAATGGACTAAATGCACAAGTTCTTTTGATGGATTCCATGGTATCATCAATGTGTGATAGTAGAAGGAACATGTTGGTAATGTATAGTTCAAAGCTCCTGTATGCAAATGAGTCTACATTCATACTGTCACATTTGCAGCACATCCATTGTACATGACTTCATTGTAGCAATTCGTAAACATGTGAACATAGTTCTATGCAGGATCGATGGTGCCAAACACTGCAGTCGTCACAACATATGCCTTCGCACGACCAAGTAACAGGACGATCGCATAGTCTGCATGGATTTATGGTCTTATTTCTCAGTCCTGGATTAATTTCAATGTCTCCACACAGTAATAAGATGGCCAATGTTATATTCAGGTTTGCTGTTATTTTTTCGCTTAGGCTGTTGGTATTTGGATTGACAGAGTGTTTATAGAATATCAACACCAATACAAAGATGAGTTGGGGAGTTTTAATCAGTCTAGGATTCATTCTGTTGTGTAGTATAGTGTGGAAAGCCCACTCTGACTACTGTGTTATTAGTTCACCTGGACCAAAGGTCCATGTGAACTATTGCCATCACTTGGCGTCCGTCGTCTGTCGTCTGGCGTCTGTCGTCTGTAAACTTTTCACATTTCAAGCTTCTTCTCCGAAACCACTTGGCCGATTGGAACCAAACTTAGCAGGAATGTTCCTTGGATGGTCCTCTACAAAGTTACTGTTTTTTGTTCCAGTCGAATATTCAATATGGCTGCCAGGGCCAATAATATGCTCTGATTGGCTGAAATTTCAAAGATCTTCTTCTCTGAAACTAATGAACTGACTGAACCCAAACTGTAAAGGAATGATCATTGGAATGTCCTTTACCAAGTTACTGTTTTTTATGCAGATCGGAAATCCAAGATGGCCGCCATCGCAGGACATAGATTAACATTGGACCCTATGGGAAAATGTTCAAATGCCTTCTTCTCAGAAACTACAAATATGATTAAAGCCAAACTGTACATGAATGTTCATTGGATGGTCCTCTACAATCTTAAGATTTTTTGTTCCGATATGAAATTCAAATTGGCGGCTACGGCAGGACTTAGTTTAACATTGGACCCTATGGGAAAAATGTTTCAAAATGCTTCTTCTCTGAAACCACTTGGACAGTTGAAACCAAACTGCCCAGGAATGATCATTGGAAGGTCCTCTACAAAGTTTCTGTTTTTTATGCCGATCACAATTCCATGATGGCCGCCACCGCAGGACATAGATTAACATTGGACCCTATGGGAAAATATTCAAATGCCTTCTTCTCAGAAACTACGAATATGATTAAAGCCAAACTGTACATGAATGTTCATTAGATGGACCTCTACAAACTTTACGTTTTTTGTTCCGGTATGAAATTCAAAATGGCGGCTACGGCAGGACTTAGTTTAACATTGGACCCTATGGGAAAAATGTTTCAAAACGCTTCTTCTCTGAAACCACTTGGATAATTGAAACCAAACTGCACAGGAATGATCATTGGAAGGTCCTCTACAAGGTGTGTGTTTTTTATGCCGATCGGAAATCCAAGATGGCCACCACCGCAGGACATAGATTAACATTGGACCCTATGGGAAAATGTTCAAATGCCTTCTTCTCAGAAACTGCAAATATGATTAAAGCCAAACTGTACATGAAAGTTCATTGGATGGTCCTCTACAAACTGTACGTTTTTTGTTCCGATATGAAATTCAAAATGGCGGCTACGGCAGGACTTAGTTTAACATTGGACCCTATGGGGAAAATGTTTCAAAACGCTTCTTCTCTGAAACCACTTGGACAGTTGAAACCAAACTGCCCAGGAATGATCATTGGAAGGTCCTCTACAAATTTTATGTTTTTTATGCCGATCGGAAATCCAAGATGGCCACCACCGCAATACATAGATTAACATTAGACCCTATGGGAAAATGTTCAAATGCCTTCTTCTCAGAAGCTACAAATATTATTAAAGCCAAACTGTACATGAATGTTCATTGGATGGTCCTCTACAAATTTTACGTTTTTTGTTCCGATAAGAAATTCAAAATGGCGGCTACGGCAGGACTTAGTTTAACATTGGACCCTATGGGAAAAATGTTTCAAAACGCTTCTTCTCTGAAACCACTTGGATAATTGAAACCAAACTGCCCAGGAATGATCATTGGAAGGTCCTCTACAAAGTTTCTGTTTTTTTATGCCGATCGAAAATTCAAGATGGCCGCCACCGCAGGACATAGATTAACATTGGACCCTATGGGAAAATGTTCAAATGCCTTCTTCTCAGAAACTACAAATATGATTAAAGCCAAACTGTACAAGAATGTTCATTAGATGGTCCTCTACAAACTTTACGTTTTTTGTTCCGGTATGAAATTCAAAATGGCGGCAACGGCAGGACTTAATTTAACATTGGACCCTATGGGAAAAATGTTTCAAAACGCTTCTTCTCTGAAACCACTTGGATAATTGAAACCAAACTGCCCAGGAATGATCATTGGAAGGTCCTCTACAAGATGTGTGTTTTTTATGCCGATCGCAATCCAAGATGGCCACCACCGCAAGACATAGATTAACATTTGACCCTATGAGAAAATGTTCAAATGCCTTCTTCTCAGAAACTACAAATATGATTAAAGCCAAACTGTACATGAATGTTCATTGGATGGTCCTCTACAAACTTTACGTTTTTTGTTCTGATATGAAATTCAAAATGGCGGCTATGGCAGGACTTAGTTTAACATTGGACCCTATGGGAAAAATGTTTCAAAATGCTTCTTCTCTGAAACCACTTGGACAGTTGAAACCAAACTGCCCAGGAATGATCATTGGAAGGTCCTCTACAAATTTTATGTTTTTTATGCCGATCGGAAATCCAAGATGGCTGCCACCACAGGTCATTGTATTAACACAGAACCATATGGGGAAAATACAGAAATATATTCTTCTCTGAAGCTATTGCACTGATTGAACCTAAACTGTGCATCAATCATTGGAAGGTCCTTTACAAACTTTGTGTTTTTTATGTTGATCGTAATTCCAAGATGACTACCACTGCAGGACATAGTTTTTACATAGGACCAATTGTTTTTTTTTATTACCAGGTGAACGATACAGGCTCTTGAGAGCCTCTGGTTAAGTGTGTAAAGTCCACTCGTAGATGCCTATGCTGACTGCAAGGTTGATTCGGATGTTGATGTTTGTAGTTTAGCGTAGGAAGCCTACGCTGACTACAGAGTTGGTTCAGATATTGATGTTTGTATAATATAGTAGTTTAGCATAGAAAGCCTATGCTGACTACAGAGTTGATTCAGATATTGATGTTTGTATAGTATAGTAGTTTAGCATAGAAAGCCTACACTGACTACAGAGTTGGTTCAGTTATTGATGTTTGTATAATATAGTAGTTTACCATAGAAAGCCTACACTGACTACAGAGTTGATTCAGATATTGATGTTTGTATAATATAGTAGTTTAGCATAGAAAGCCTACACTGACTACAGAGTTGATTCAGATATTGATGTTTGTATAATATAGTAGTTTAGCATAGAAAGCCTACACTGACTACAGAGTTGATTCAGATATTGATGTTTGTATAATATAGTAGTTTAGCATAGAAAGCCTACACTGACTACAGAGTTGGTTCAGATATTGATGTTTGTATAATATAGTAGTTTAGCATAGAAAGCCTACACTGACTACAGAGTTGATTCAGATATTGATGTTTGTATAATATAGTAGTTTAGCATAGAAAGCCTACACTGACTACAGAGTTGATTCAGATATTGATGTTTGTATAATATAGTAGTTTAACATAGAAAGCCTACACTGACTACAGAGTTGATTCAGATATTGATGTTTGTATAATATAGTAGTTTAGCATAGAAAGCCTACACTGACTACAGAGTTGATTCAGATATTGATGTTTGTATAATATAGTAGTTTAGCATAGGAAGCCTACGCTGACTACAGAGTTGATTCAGATATTGATGTTTGTATAATATAGTAGTTTAGCATAGAAAGCCTACACTGACTACAGAGTTGATTCAGATATTGATGTTTGTATAATATAGTAGTTTAGCATAGAAAGCCTACACTGACTACAGAGTTGGTTCAGATATTGATGTTTGTATAATATAGTAGTTTAGCATAGAAAGCCTATGCTGACTACAGAGTTGATTCGGATATTGATGTTTGTATAATATAGTAGTTTAGCATAGAAAGCCTACACTGACTACAGAGTTGATTCAGATATTGATGTTTGTATAATATAGTAGTTTAGCATAGAAAGCCTACACTGACTACAGAGTTGATTCAGATATTGATGTTTGTATAATATAGTAGTTTAGCATAGAAAGCCTACACTGACTACAGAGTTGATTCGGATGTTGATGTTTGTATAATATAGTAGTTTAGCATAGAAAGCCTACACTGACTACAGAGTTGATTCAGATATTGATGTTTGTATAATATAGTAGTTTAGCATAGAAAGCCTACACTGACTACAGAGTTGGTTCAGATATTGATGTTTGTATAATATAGTAGTTTAGCATAGAAAGCCTATGCTGACTACAGAGTTGATTCGGATATTGATGTTTGTATAATATAGTAGTTTAGCATAGAAAGCCTATGCTGACTACAGAGTTGGTTCAGATATTGATGTTTGTATAATATAGTAGTTTAGCATAGAAAGCCTACGCTGACTACAGAGTTGATTCAGATATTGATGTTTGTATAATATAGTAGTTTAGCATAGAAAGCCTATGCTGACTACAGAGTTGATTCAGATATTGATGTTTGTATAATATAGTAGTTTAGCATAGAAAGCCTACACTGACTACAGAGTTGATTCAGATATTGATGTTTGTATAATATAGTAGTTTAGCATAGAAAGCCTACACTGACTACAGAGTTGATTCAGATATTGATGTTTGTATAATATAGTAGTTTAGCATAGAAAGCCTACACTGACTACAGAGTTGATTCAGATATTGATGTTTGTATAATATAGTAGTTTAGCATAGAAAGCCTACACTGACTACAGAGTTGATTTGGATATTGATGTTTGTATAATATAGTAGTTTAGCATAGAAAGTCTACACTGACTACAGAGTTGATTCAGATATTGATGTTTGTATAATATAGTAGTTTAGCATAGAAAGCCTACACTGACTACAGAGTTGATTCAGATATTGATGTTTGTATAATATAGTAGTTTAGCATAGAAAGCCTACACTGACTACAGAGTTGATTTGGATATTGATGTTTGTATAATATAGTAGTTTAGCATAGAAAGTCTACACTGACTACAGAGTTGATTCAGATATTGATGTTTGTATAATATAGTAGTTTAGCATAGAAAGTCTACACTGACTACAGAGTTGATTCAGATATTGATGTTTGTATAATATAGTAGTTTAGCATAGAAAGTCTACACTGACTACAGAGTTGATTCAGATATTGATGTTTGTATAATATAGTAGTTTAGCATAGAAAGCCTACACTGACTACAGAGTTGATTCAGATATTGATGTTTGTATAATATAGTAGTTTAGCATAGAAAGCCTACACTGACTACAGAGTTGATTCAGATATTGATGTTTGTATAATATAGAAGTTTAGCATAGAAAGCCTACGCTGACTACAGAGTTGATTCAGATATTGATGTTTGTATAATATAGTAGTTTAGCATAGAAAGCCTACACTGACTACAGAGTTGATTCAGATATTGATGTTTGTATAATATAGTAGTTTAGCATAGAAAGCCTATGCTGACTACAGAGTTGATTCAGATATTGATGTTTGTATAATATAGTAGTTTAACATAGAAAGCCTACACTGACTACAGAGTTGATTCAGATATTGATGTTTGTATAATATAGTAGTTTAGCATAGAAAGCCTATACTGACTACAGAGTTGGTTCAGATATTGATGTTTGTATAATATAGTAGTTTAGCATAGAAAGCCTACACTGACTACAGAGTTGATTCAGATATTGATGTTTGTATAATATAGTAGTTTAGCATAGAAAGCCTACACTGACTACAGAGTTGATTCAGATATTGATGTTTGTATAATATAGTAGTTTAGCATAGAAAGCCTACACTGACTACAGAGTTGATTCAGATATTGATGTTTGTATAATATAGTAGTTTAGCATAGAAAGTCTATGCTGACTACAGAGTTGGTTCAGATATTGATGTTTGTATAATATAGTAGTTTAGCATAGAAAGCCTACACTGACTACAGAGTTGGTTCAGATATTGATGTTTGTATAATATAGTAGTTTAGCATAGAAAGCCTACACTGACTACAGAGTTGATTCAGATATTGATGTTTGTATAATATAGTAGTTTAGCATAGAAGCCTACACTGACTACAGAGTTGATTCAGATATTGATGTTTGTATAATATAGTAGTTTAGCATAGAAAGCCTACACTGACTACAGAGTTGATTCAGATATTGATGTTTGTATAATATAGTAGTTTAGCATAGAAAGCCTACACTGACTACAGAGTTGGTTCAGATATTGATGTTTGTATAATATAGTAGTTTAGCATAGAAAGTCTACACTGACTACAGAGTTGATTCAGATATTGATGTTTGTATAATATAGTAGTTTAGCATAGAAAGCCTATGCTGACTACAGAGTTGGTTCAGATATTGATGTTTGTATAATATAGTAGTTTAGCATAGAAAGCCTACACTGACTACAGAGTTGATTCAGATATTGATGTTTGTATAATATAGTAGTTTAGCATAGAAAGCCTACACTGACTACAGAGTTGGTTCAGATATTGATGTTTGTATAATATAGTAGTTTAGCATAGAAAGCCTATGCTGACTACAGAGTTGATTCGGATATTGATGTTTGTATAATATAGTAGTTTAGCATAGAAAGCCTACACTGACTACAGAGTTGATTCAGATATTGATGTTTGTATAATATAGTAGTTTAGCATAGAAAGCCTACACTGACTACAGAGTTGATTCGGATGTTGATGTTTGTATAATATAGTAGTTTAGCATAGAAAGCCTACACTGACTACAGAGTTGATTCAGATATTGATGTTTGTATAATATAGTAGTTTAGCATAGAAAGCCTACACTGACTACAGAGTTGGTTCAGATATTGATGTTTGTATAATATAGTAGTTTAGCATAGAAAGCCTATGCTGACTACAGAGTTGATTCGGATATTGATGTTTGTATAATATAGTAGTTTAGCATAGAAAGCCTATGCTGACTACAGAGTTGGTTCAGATATTGATGTTTGTATAATATAGTAGTTTAGCATAGAAAGCCTACGCTGACTACAGAGTTGATTCAGATATTGATGTTTGTATAATATAGTAGTTTAGCATAGAAAGCCTATGCTGACTACAGAGTTGATTCAGATATTGATGTTTGTATAATATAGTAGTTTAGCATAGAAAGCCTACACTGACTACAGAGTTGATTCAGATATTGATGTTTGTATAATATAGTAGTTTAGCATAGAAAGCCTACACTGACTACAGAGTTGATTCAGATATTGATGTTTGTATAATATAGTAGTTTAGCATAGAAAGCCTACACTGACTACAGAGTTGATTCAGATATTGATGTTTGTATAATATAGTAGTTTAGCATAGAAAGCCTACACTGACTACAGAGTTGATTTGGATATTGATGTTTGTATAATATAGTAGTTTAGCATAGAAAGTCTACACTGACTACAGAGTTGATTCAGATATTGATGTTTGTATAATATAGTAGTTTAGCATAGAAAGCCTACACTGACTACAGAGTTGATTCAGATATTGATGTTTGTATAATATAGTAGTTTAGCATAGAAAGCCTACACTGACTACAGAGTTGATTTGGATATTGATGTTTGTATAATATAGTAGTTTAGCATAGAAAGTCTACACTGACTACAGAGTTGATTCAGATATTGATGTTTGTATAATATAGTAGTTTAGCATAGAAAGTCTACACTGACTACAGAGTTGATTCAGATATTGATGTTTGTATAATATAGTAGTTTAGCATAGAAAGTCTACACTGACTACAGAGTTGATTCAGATATTGATGTTTGTATAATATAGTAGTTTAGCATAGAAAGCCTACACTGACTACAGAGTTGATTCAGATATTGATGTTTGTATAATATAGTAGTTTAGCATAGAAAGCCTACACTGACTACAGAGTTGATTCAGATATTGATGTTTGTATAATATAGAAGTTTAGCATAGAAAGCCTACGCTGACTACAGAGTTGATTCAGATATTGATGTTTGTATAATATAGTAGTTTAGCATAGAAAGCCTACACTGACTACAGAGTTGATTCAGATATTGATGTTTGTATAATATAGTAGTTTAGCATAGAAAGCCTATGCTGACTACAGAGTTGATTCAGATATTGATGTTTGTATAATATAGTAGTTTAACATAGAAAGCCTACACTGACTACAGAGTTGATTCAGATATTGATGTTTGTATAATATAGTAGTTTAGCATAGAAAGCCTACACTGACTACAGAGTTGATTTGGATGTTGATGTTTGTATAATATAGTAGTTTAGCATAGAAAGCCTACACTGACTACAGAGTTGATTCAGATATTGATGTTTGTATAATATAGTAGTTTAGCATAGAAAGCCTACACTGACTACAGAGTTGATTCAGATATTGATGTTGGTATAATATAGTAGTTTAGCATAGAAAGCCTACACTGACTACAGAGGTGATTCAGATATTGATGTTTGTATAATATAGTAGTTTAGCATAGAAAGCCTACACTGACTACAGAGTTGATTCAGATATTGATGTTTGTATAATATAGTAGTTTAGCATAGAAAGCCTACACTGACTACAGAGTTGATTCAGATATTGATGTTTGTATAATATAGTAGTTTAGCATAGAAAGCCTATGCTGACTACAGAGTTGATTCAGATATTGATGTTTGTATAATATAGTAGTTTAGCATAGAAAGCCTACACTGACTACAGAGTTGGTTCAGATATTGATGTTTGTATAATATAGTAGTTTAGCATAGAAAGCCTACACTGACTACAGAGTTGATTCAGATATTGATGTTTGTATAATATAGTAGTTTAGCATAGAAAGCCTACACTGACTACAGAGTTGATTCAGATATTGATGTTTGTATAATATAGTAGTTTAGCATAGAAAGCCTACACTGACTACAGAGTTGGTTCAGATATTGATGTTTGTATAATATAGTAGTTTAGCATAGAAAGCCTACACTGACTACAGAGTTGATTCAGATATTGATGTTTGTATAATATAGTAGTTTAGCATAGAAAGCCTATGCTGACTACAGAGTTGATTCAGATATTGATGTTTGTATAATATAGTAGTTTAGCATAGAAAGCCTACACTGACTACAGAGTTGGTTCAGATATTGATGTTTGTATAATATAGTAGTTTAGCATAGAAAGCCTACACTGACTACAGAGTTGATTCAGATATTGATGTTTGTATAATATAGTAGTTTAGCATAGAAAGCCTACACTGACTACAGAGTTGATTCAGATATTGATGTTTGTATAATATAGTAGTTTAGCATAGAAAGCCTACGCTGACTACAGAGTTGGTTCAGATATTGATGTTTGTATAATATAGTAGTTTAGCATAGAAAGTCTACACTGACTACAGAGTTGATTCAGATATTGATGTTTGTATAATATAGTAGTTTAGCATAGAAAGTCTACACTGACTACAGAGTTGATTCAGATATTGATGTTTGTATAATATAGTAGTTTAGCATAGAAAGTCTACACTGACTACAGAGTTGATTCAGATATTGATGTTTGTATAATATAGTAGTTTAGCATAGAAAGTCTACACTGACTACAGAGTTGATTCAGATATTGATGTTTGTATAATATAGTAGTTTAGCATAGAAAGTCTACACTGACTACAGAGTTGGTTCAGATATTGATGTTTGTATAATATAGTAGTTTAGCATAGAAAGCCTACACTGACTACAGAGTTGATTCAGATATTGATGTTTGTATAATATAGTAGTTTAGCATAGAAAGTCTACGCTGACTACAGAGTTGGTTCAGATATTGATGTTTGTATAATATAGTAGTTTAGCATAGAAAGCCTACACTGACTACAGAGTTGATTCAGATATTGATGTTTGTATAATATAGTAGTTTAGCATAGAAAGCCTACGCTGACTACAGAGTTGGTTCAGATATTGATGTTTGTATAATATAGTAGTTTAGCATAGAAAGTCTACACTGACTACAGAGTTGATTCAGATATTGATGTTTGTATAATATAGTAGTTTAGCATAGAAAGTCTACACTGACTACAGAGTTGATTCAGATATTGATGTTTGTATAATATAGTAGTTTAGCATAGAAAGTCTACACTGACTACAGAGTTGATTCAGATATTGATGTTTGTATAATATAGTAGTTTAGCATAGAAAGTCTACACTGACTACAGAGTTGGTTCAGATATTGATGTTTGTATAATATAGTAGTTTAGCATAGAAAGCCTACACTGACTACAGAGTTGATTCAGATATTGATGTTTGTATAATATAGTAGTTTAGCATAGAAAGCCTACACTGACTACAGAGTTGGTTCAGATATTGATGTTTGTATAATATAGTAGTTTAGCATAGAAAGTCTACACTGACTACAGAGTTGATTCAGATATTGATGTTTGTATAATATAGTAGTTTAGCATAGAAAGTCTACACTGACTACAGAGTTGATTCAGATATTGATGTTTGTATAATATAGTAGTTTAGCATAGAAAGTCTACACTTACTACAGAGTTGATTCAGATATTGATGTTTGTATAATATAGTAGTTTAGCATAGAAAGCCTACACTGACTACAGAGTTGATTCAGATATTGATGTTTGTATAATATAGTAGTTTAGCATAGAAAGCCTACACTGACTACAGAGTTGATTCAGATATTGATGTTTGTATAATATAGTAGTTTAGCATAGAAAGCCTACACTGACTACAGAGTTGATTCAGATATTGATGTTTGTATAATATAGTAGTTTAGCATAGAAAGCCTACACTGACTACAGAGTTGATTCAGATATTGATGTTTGTATAATATAGTAGTTTAGCATAGAAAGCCTACACTGACTACAGAGTTGATTCAGATATTGATGTTTGTATAATATAGTAGTTTAGCATAGAAAGCCTACACTGACTACAGAGTTGATTCAGATATTGATGTTTGTATAATATAGTAGTTTAGCATAGAAAGCCTACACTGACTACAGAGTTGATTCAGATATTGATGTTTGTATAATATAGTAGTTTAGTATAGAAAGCCTACACTGACTACTGGTTGATATAGAAGAAATCCTTGTTACTGCCAACATTCAACCTGTATTTGTATCGAGATTTTCATAAGCCAGGTTTGTGTGATGGATCGATTCTCTCTCTGTAGAGGTTGATGTTGTACGTTTTCCTTTGAGCTAGTCTCTCAGTGGTTCCCTTTTCTGTATTTTGGATTTTTGTATAAAGTCAGCGAAAAATTTGGAGAATGACTTCCTAGGGATAAGTTCATATATCGGATAAGGTTGTTAAGCTTATCTATTTGGTTCCAAAGATCATGATCCTGTTCACGGAAATTTTCAGGATGCTTGTGATGTTTTAAACTGTTCCAACGTTCAATGGAATATGGTGGAATTTCTAAGATTGTTTGTTTGGAAGCAGGAAATATATTCAGTGTCTCGGCAATAAGTTGGTACTATGTGAGAAACTCATGAATAGTATCGTTGTTTTGGTTTGTTCGTGATATATATCTGGTGCTTTTGTCAATGGATGTAAGGTCATTTTTTCCTAACCAGACATAAAGGTGAATATTGCCCAAGGTTGATATGAGCTGTTCAATGTTTTCTCACAACCAGATCACTCTGTCATATGTTTTTGACCCACTGACACAACACCATTCGATTGATTGGTCTACAGGGTGGTTTGTGGTGTGATGTTTTAAGGATAGACCTTTGCTGTCTGATAAAATGACAGGAGCTAATGTTCGATTTCTCTTTAGGGGTCCACGTGGGGATCTGATGTAGCTTACAAGCTTAGAATGTGACATGAATTGGTATGAGTTGATATTTCGGTTTTGAAAAAATGGCGGCAAGATCTGTCAACACGGTTTGTTGACAAAGTTATATTTTGAGATTGGAGCCCATCTAGTTGGAAATTAGCACTCCATAGAATATACCTGTATGTGAATTATGTAGTATGATGGTAGGTATTTTAACACTTTAGGTGACATTAAATTGGTTTTAAATCGTTTTCTTCTGTATTTTTTTCGCTCAGGTGACAAAACACGACATGACACTTTCGCACATGCTCTCTCTATCATATAGAATGATAGAAAGGGCTTTCTAAATGACAGAATAATTCGGTCTAGACTAGAGTCGAGTGTAATTAATAATTAATTCTAATATGACGTGCTGTTTTGGCTTTGTAAACAAAAGGGTATAAAAATCCCTGATTTATTATGACTTACACGCGCTGATGCTCATCACGTATTTGGCTGTTCTATTATATCCTTTTGTTTACAAAGCCAAAACAGCATGTCATAGAAATAATTTATGGAAGGGGTAAGTTTGTTGGAGATTTTAATATGGGTAACAAATTATCTGTGCAAATTTTACACAGATAATGGTACCCATATTAAAATCTCCAACAAACTTACCCCTTCCATAGCTTATTTCTTAATTAAATTATAAAGTTAAACGAGACTTACCTGTAAGGTGAAGTTTGACTGGAATTTCTTCAATCAATTGTGTTACTGAGGGATCAAATGGGATGATAAAATGGTCTTGTGATTCATATTCAGAGCAATAATTGGATTCATCGTTCTACTAGGGAGGAATGTCCTTTTGGGTGTGCATTTGATCCCTCAGTAACCCACTTGAATTGGTCGAAGAAATTCTAGTCAAATCGGCCCCAGGTCAAAACGGCCTCAAAATGAAAGTCAAATCGACCACATATTTCAAATTGAATAAAAATTTATGTATTGATTTGAATTAATATTTTTTGTTAAAAGATTTAAATGTATAATTTTATTTTTATTGATGGATTATTGGACAGATTCTTTTTATGGATGAAATTAATTAATGATTAATTTATGATATACATTGTAATTAAGTGATTAGTAATTTACATAAAACGTAATTGGCAACATTCACATTATCCGGTATATTATCAGATGGTTTGTCATTTAAATGTGCTTGTAAGTCTTCTTCCTTTTGTAGATACACTTCACTATTTATTCATACTATATTCAACACAGTGCACACAATACGGTTGTTTCAAATCATTTCAATTCCGATCACGTTCCGTCTTTTTCGTGTCTTGACGTCTGAAATGTTTGGTAGACTACTTCCGGTGTTTACGCTATTACTGTGACAACGTCAGCATTTCATAGTCGTAGATGCGGTAGATTATAGGTAATTGTAATATGGAGACGCCAAGGAAATGGCTAAATAAATACTGCTGTTCGGTACCCCACTATCTGTCTGATATCAGAAATATATAAAGGCAGATCGTTTTTTTTTATGATGCTGACAGCAGCAAATAAAGAAAGAAAACAAATTTAATTTTAAAGAAGTAATTGTCTCAGCATTGAAGTCTTTGATACAAATAAAATAATTTAATTGATATCTGTCTTTTACAGAAAATGTTAAGATTTTTTTAAGTTGAGGATCGAACGTTAAACGGCACAAATTGATTGGAGTTTTTGTTGTGTACATTGACACCGGAAGTAAAGCGGCACAAATCGATTGGAGTTTTTGTTGTGTACATTGACACTGGAAGTTCAATGCTGAACATTCCATCGAAATCAGGTGATCTGGCGGATGAAAATAACACAATTTTGACGGAATGGAAATGATTCGAAACAACCGTATTAATACCTTATTATAGTGTCTTTACGGAGAAACGGTATAGCTTCTGTTTTCAACTGATAAATATTCTACAGGTTCGTGGCTCTGATACCAAAGATGATTGCCGTAAAGACAATTCTCCTTAGAATATGTTTAATAAAAACTATAGTGAAATGTATCGGGATAAATAGAATACTATTTTCAGCAATAAAATCTACGACACGATGTGTCGCACCTGATAAGCAATATCCCAATTATAAGGATAACTCTCCCTGTTTACACAATTGTAATGCAAACTGTTTTGCATGTAACACCAATCAATCATGATTGAAATGATCTCTTAAACATAAGATGGGAGTGGGGGTCTAGAAAGGTATTTGTAATTGTTTTTTATAAACTTTCGCATGACCACTTCAATATTATGAGATTTGATCTGGGGCCGATTTGACCCGTTACCAGCTTCACCCTACAGGGCCTGCCTACTCTTCCGGAGCACCTGAGTTCACTCTCTGTTTTTAGTGAGGTTCGTGTTAATCTAGTTTTATATGTATGTTATATGTAGATCGTTGTTTATCCTTTTGTACTTTTTCTTTTGGCCATTGTGTGTCCGTTCTTCTTCAATTTACGGATTCTGATTACCCCTTTGATATCTTCAAACTCTTCTTACATATGTTACTGATAGATGTTAACATACATGAACAGTCAACAATGTTCAGTAAGTGTTACTGATAGATGTTAACATACATGAACAGTCAACAATGTTCAGTAAGTGTTACTGATAGATGTTAACATACATGAACAGTCAACAATGTTAACATACATGAACAATCAACAATGTTAACATACATGAACAGTCAACAATGTTAACATACATGAACAGTCAACAATGTTAACATACATGAACAATCAACAATGTTCAATAAGTGTTACTGATAGATGTTAACATACATGAACAGTCAACAATGTTAACATACATGAACAATCAACAATGTTCAGTAAGTGTTACTGATAGATGTTAACATACATGAACAGTCAACAATGTTAACATACATGAACAGTCAACAATGTTAACATACATGAACAATCAACAATGTTCAGTAAGTGTTACTGATAGATGTTAACATACATGAACAGTCAACAATGTTAACATACATGAACAATCAACAATGTTCAGTAAGTGTTACTGATAGATGTTAGCATACATGAACAGTCAAAACATACATGAACAGTCAACAATGTTAACATACATGAACAATCAACAATGTTCAGTAAGTGTTACTGATAGATGTTAACATACATGAACAGTCAACAATGATAACATACATGAACAGTCAACAATGTTAACATACATGAACAATCAACAATGTTAACATACATGAACAGTCAACAATGTTAACATACATGAACAGTCAACAATGTTAACATACATGAACAGTCAACAATGTTCAGTAGTGCAACAACAAACTTGTTTTTATTATCGATCACGATGTAAAACTTGTTTTTGGTAAACTTATTATTTCAAGCGTTTGTGTGATTCGTCTTTCAAACACTTAAAGTCTGAAACACTGTTACAAGTGATGACTTATTATATTTATACTTTCAGGTTTTAGCAGAAATATGTTCTAATGGTAAAACGTAAGTATTACTTAGACATGATAGACTGAGTTGATATAATTAATACCTCCATGATATAATAGTTCTGATATAATTAAAGTTCTGATATAATTAATACCTCCATGATATAATAGTTCTGATATAATTAATACCTCCATGATATAATAGTTCTGATATAATTAATACCTCCATGATATAATAGTTCTGATATAATTAATACCTCCATGATATAATAGTTCTGATGAAATTAATACCTCCATGATATAATAGTTCTGATGTAATTAATACCTCCATGATATAATAGTTCTGATGTAATTAATACCTCCATGATATAATAGTTCTGATGTAATTAATACCTCCATGATATAATAGTTCTGATGTAATTAATACCTCCATGATATAATAGTTCTGATGTAATTAATACCTCCATGATATAATAGTTCTGATATAATTAATACCTCCATGATATAATAGTTCTGATATAATTAATACCTCCATGATATAATAGTTCTGATATAATTAATACCTCCATGATATAATAGTTCTGATATAATTAATACCTCCATGATATAATAGTTCTGATATAATTAATACCTCCATGATATAATAGTTCTGATATAATTAATACCTCCATGATATAATAGTTCTGATATAATTAATACCTCCATGATATAATAGTTCTGATATAATTAATACCTCCATGATATAATAGTTCTGATGTAATTAATACCTCCATGATATAATAGTTCTGATGTAATTAATACCTCCATGATATAATAGTTCTGATGTAATTAATACCTCCATGATATAATAGTTCTGATGTAATTAATACCTCCATGATATAATAGTTCTGATGTAATTAATACCTCCATGATATAATAGTTCTGATGTAATTAATACCTCCATGATATAATAGTTCTGATGTAATTAATACCTCCATGATATAATAGTTCTGATGTAATTAATACCTCCATGATATAATAGTTCTGATGTAATTAATACCTCCATGATATAATAGTTCTGATGTAATTAATACCTCCATGATATAATAGTTCTGATGTAATTAATACCTCCATGATATAATAGTTCTGATATAATTAATACCTCCATGATATAATAGTTCTGATATAATTAATACCTCCATGATATAATAGTTCTGATATAATTAATACCTCCATGATATAATAGTTCTGATATAATTAATACCTCCATGATATAATAGTTCTGATATAATTAATACCTCCATGATATAATAGTTCTGATATAATTAATACCTCCATGATATAATAGTTCTGATGTAATTAATACCTCCATGATATAATAGTTCTGATGTAATTAATACCTCCATGATATAATAGTTCTGATGTAATTAATACCTCCATGATATAATAGTTCTGATATAATTAATACCTCCATGATATAATAGTTCTGATATAATTAATACCTCCATGATATAATAGTTCTGATATAATTAATACCTCCATGATATAATAGTTCTGATGAAATTAATACCTCCATGATAAAATAGTTCTGATGTAATTAATACCTCCATGATATAATAGTTCTGATGTAATTAATACCTCCATGATATAATAGTTCTGATATAATTAATACCTCCATGATATAATAGTTCTGATATAATTAATACCTCCATGATATAATAGTTCTGATATAATTAATACCTCCATGATATAATAGTTCTGATATAATTAATACCTCCACGATATAATAGTTCTGATATAATTAATACCTCCATGATATAATAGTTCTGATATAATTAATACCTCCATGATATAATAGTTCTGATATCATTAATACCTCCATGATATAATAGTTCTGATATAATTAATACCTCCATGATATAATAGTTCTGATGTCATTAATACCTCCATGATATAATAGTTCTGATGTCATTAATACCTCCATGATATAATAGTTCTGATGTCATTAATACCTCCATGATATAATAGTTCTGATGTCATTAATACCTCCATGATATAATAGTTCTGATGTCATTAATACCTCCATGATATAATAGTTCTGATGTAATTAATACCTCCATGATATAATAGTTCTGATGTAATTAATACCTCCATGATATAATAGTTCTGATGTAATTAATACCTCCATGATATAATAGTTCTGATGTAATTAATACCTCCATGATATAATAGTTCTGATGTAATTAATACCTCCATGATATAATAGTTCTGATGTAATTAATACCTCCATGATATAATAGTTCTGATGTAATTAATACCTCCATGATATAATAGTTCTGATGTAATTAATACCTCCATGATATAATAGTTCTGATGTAATTAATACCTCCATGATATAATAGTTCTGATATAATTAATACCTCCATGATATAATAGTTCTGATATAATTAATACCTCCATGATATAATAGTTCTGATGTAATTAATACCTCCATGATATAATAGTTCTGATATAATTAATACCTCCATGATATAATAGTTCTGATATAATTAATACCTCCATGATATAATAGTTCTGATGTAATTAATACCTCCATGATATAATAGTTCTGATGTAATTAATACCTCCATGATATAATAGTTCTGATGTAATTAATACCTCCATGATATAATAGTTCTGATGTAATTAATACCTCCATGATATAATAGTTCTGATGTAATTAATACCTCCATGATATAATAGTTCTGATGTAATTAATACCTCCATGATATGATGTAATTAATACCTCCATGATATAATAGTTCTGATATAATTAATACCTCCATGATATAATAGTTCTGATATAATTAATACCTCCATGATATAATAGTTTTGATATAATTAATACCTCCATGATATAATAGTTCTGATATAATTAATACCTCCATGATATAATAGTTCTGGTCTTCTATGCTGTAACTGACTACTTACTTGCCTTTAAACAACAATAAATTTAATGATTTATTGTTAACAAGTAAAAATATCAAAATAATATTAATGTCTCAAATATTTGTTCTCAAATAGCTATATATAGAACTACAGTAAAACCTGTCTAAACTGAACCCTGAATAAAATGAAAAACCTGTCTAAACTGAAACCTGAATAAAATGAAAAACCTGTCTAAACTGAACCCTGAATAAATTGAAAAACCTGTCTAAACTGAACCCTGAATAAAATGAAAAACCTGTCTAAACTGAACCCTGAATAAAATCAATTGTTGTATAAACCAATTTATGAATAATGTCCTAAATAAGAAATCTCTATTAATTATACCCCCGCTCCACAGGAGGAAGGATATACTGTTTTGCCTATGGCTGTCCGTCCAAGATAATTTTCGTCGCATTTTTCTCAGCAATTATTAGATGGCAGAAATCTGATAGGTATGCCATATTGTGGGAAGCGTTTTTGCCGACAAAAAAATGTATGCAGGGGTATCATAAGTGAGCATTAGCTCACAGTTCATCTTGTTTAACCTGTATAAAATTCTGAACTGAAAAGCTGGTGAAAATGAGGTTCTGATACAAGGAGGTTCTGATACAAGGAGGTTCTGATACAAGAGGTTCTGATACAAGGAGGTTCTAATACAAGAGGTTCTGATACAATGAGGTTCTGATACAAGATGTTCTGATACAATGAGGTTCTGATACAAGGAGGTTCTGATACAAGGAGGTTCTGATACAAGGAGGTTCTGACACAAGAGGTTCTGATACAAGGAGGTTCTAATACAAGAGGTTCTGATACAATGAGGTTCTGATACAAGAGGTTCTGATACAAGGAGATTCTGATACAAGGAGGTTCTGATACAAGGAGGTTCTGATACAAGGAGGCTCTGATACAAGGAGGTTCTGATACAAGGAGATTCTGATACAGGAGGTTCTGATACAAGGAGGTTCTGATACAAAGAGGTTCTGATACAAGGAGGTTCTGATACAAGGAGGTTCTGATACAAAGAGGTTCTGATACAAGGAGGTTCTGATACAAGAGGTTCTGATACAATGAGGTTCTGATACAAGGAGATTCTGATACAAGGAGGTTCTGATACAAGGAGGTTCTGATACAAGAGGTTCTGATACAAGGAGGTTCTGATACAAGAGGTTATGATACAATGAGGTTCTAATACAAGAGGTTCTGATACAAGGAGGTTCTGATACAAGGAGGTTCTGATACAATGAGGTTCTGATACAAGGAGGTTCTGATACAAGAAGTTCTGATACAAGGAGGTTCTGATACAAGGAGGTTCTGATACAAGGAGGTTCTGATACAAGAGGTTCTGATACAATGAGGTTCTGATACAAGAGGTTCTGATACAAGGAGGTTCTGATACAAGAGGTTCTGATACAAGGAGGTTCTGATACAAAGAGGTTCTGATACAAGAGGTTCTGATACAAGAGGTTCTGATACAAGGAGGTTCTGATACAAGGAGGTTCTGATACAAGGAGGTTCTGATACAAGAGGTTCTGATACAGTGAGGTTCTGATACAAGGAGGTTCTGATACAAGGAGGTTCTGATACAAGGAGGTTCTGATACAAGAAGTTCTGATACAAGGAGGTTCTGATACAAGGAGGTTCTGATACAAGAGGTTCTAATACAAGAGGTTCTGATACAATGAGGTTCTGATACAAGAGGTTCTGATACAAGGAGGTTCTGATACAAAGAGGTTCTGATACAAGGAGGTTCTGATACAAGAGGTTCTGATACAAGGAGGTTCTGATACAAGAGGTTCTAATACAAGAGGTTCTGATACAAGGAGGTTCTGATACAAGGAGGTTCTGATACAAGGAAGTTCTGATACAAGGAGGTTCTGATACAGAGGTTCTGATACAAAGAGGTTCTGATACAAGAGGTTCTGATACAAGGAGGTTCTGATACAAGAGGTTCTGATACAAGAGGTTCTGATACAAGAAGGTTCTGATACAAGGAGGTTCTGAAGCAAGGAGGTTCTGATACAAGAGGTTCTGATACAATGAGGTTCTAATACAAGAGGTTCTGATACAAGGAGGTTCTAATACAAGGAGGTTCTGATACAAGGAAGTTCTGATACAATGAGGCTCTGATACAAGGAGGTTCTGATACAAGGAGGTTCTGATACAAGAGGTTCTGATACAAGTAGGTTCTGATACAAGGAGGTTCTGATACAAGAGGTTCTGATACAAGGAGGTTCTGATACAAGAGGTTCTGATACAAGGAGGTTCTGATACAAGAGGTTCTGATACAAGGAGATTCTGATACAAGAGGTTCTGATACAAAGAGGTTCTGATACAAGAGGTTCTGATACAAGGAGGTTCTGATACAAGGAGGTTCTGATACAATGAGGTTCTGATACAAGGAGGTTCTGATACAAGGAGGTTCTGATACAAAGGTTCTCATACAAGAGGTTCTGATACAAGAGGTTCTGATACAAGGAGGTTCTGATACAAGAGGTTCTGATACAAGGAGGCTCTGATACAATGAGGTTCTGATACAAGAGGTTCTGATACAAGAGGTTCTGATACAAGGAGGTTCTGATACAAGAGGTTCTGATACAATGAGGTTCTGATACAAGGAGGTTCTGATACAAGAGGTTCTGATACAAGGAGGTTCTGATACAAGAGGTTCTGATACAAGAGGTTCTGATACAAGGAGGTTCTGATACAAGGAGGTTCTGATACAAGGAGATTCTGATACAAGGAGATTCTGATACACAGAGGTTCTGATACAAGAGGTTCTGATACAAGGAGGTTCTGATACAAGAGATTCTGATACAAGGAGGTTCTGATACAAGAGGTTCTGATACAAGAGATTCTGATACAAGGAGGCTCTGATACAAGGAGGTTCTGATACAAGAGGTTCTGATACAAAGAGGTTCTGATACAAGAGGTTCTGATACAAGAGGTTCTGATACAAGGAGGTTCTGATACAAGAGGTTCTGATACAAGAGGTTCTGATACAAGGAGGTTCTGATACAAGAGGTTCTGATACAAGGAGGTTCTGATACAATGAGGTTCTGATACAGGAGGTTCTGATACAAGGAGGTTCTGATACAAGAGGTTCTGATACAAGGAGGTTCTGATACAAGAGGTTCTGATACAAGGAGGTTCTGATACAAGAGGTTCGGATACAAGGAGGTTCTGATACAAAGAGGTTCTGATACAAGAGGTTCTGATACAAGGAGGTTCTGATACAAGGAGGTTCTGATACAAGGAGGTTCTGATACAAGAGGTTCTGATACAATGAGGTTCTGATACAAGGAGGTTCTGATACAAGGAGGTTCTGATACAAGAAATTCTGATACAAGGAGGTTCTGATACAAGAGGTTCTGATACAAGAGGTTCTGATACAAGGAGGCTCTGATACAAGGAGGTTCTGATACAATGAGGTTCTGATACAAGAGGTTCTGATACAAGGAGGTTCTGATACAAGAGGTTCTGATACAAGGAGGTTCTGATACAAGAGGTTCTGATACAAGGAGGTTCTGATACAAGAGGTTCTAATACAAGAGGTTCTGATACAAGGAGGTTCTGATACAAGAGGTTCTGATACAAGGAGGTTCTGATACAAGGAAGTTCTGATACAAGGAGGTTCTGATACAAGGAGATTCTGATACAGAGGTTCTGATACAAAGAGGTTCTGATACAAGAGGTTCTGATACAAGGAGGTTCTGATACAAGAGGTTCTGATACAAGGAGGTTCTGAAACAAGGAGGTTCTGATACAAGAGGTTCTGATACAATGAGGTTCTAATACAAGAGGTTCTGATACAAGGAGGTTCTAATACAAGGAGGTTCTGATACAAGGAGGTTCTGATACAATGAGGCTCTGATACAAGGAGGTTCTGATACAAGAAGGTTCTGATACAAGAGGTTCTGATACAAGTAGGTTCTGATACAAGGAGGTTCTGATACAAAAGGTTCTGATACAAGGAGGTTCTGATACAAGAGGTTCTGATACAAGGAGGTTCTGATACAAGAGGTTCTGATACAAGGAGATTCTGATACAAGAGGTTCTGATACAAAGAGGTTCTGATACAAGAGGTTCTGATACAAGGAGGTTCTGATACAAAGAGGTTCTGATACAATGAGGTTCTGATACAAGGAGGTTCTAATACAAGGAGGTTCTGATACAAAGGTTCTGATACAAGAGATTCTGATACAAGAAGTTCTGATACAAGGAGGTTCTGATACAAGAGGTTCTGATACAAGGAGGTTCTGATACAATGAGGTTCTGATACAAGAGGCTCTGATACAAGAGGTTCTGATACAAGGAGGTTCTGATACAAGAGGTTCTGATACAATGAGGTTCTGATACAAGGAGGTTCTGATACAAGGAGGTTCTGATACAAAGAGGTTCTGATACAAGGAGGTTCTGATACAAGAGGTTCTGATACAATGAGGTTCTGATACAAGGAGATTCTGATACAAGGAGGTTCTGATACAAGGAGGTTCTGATACAAGAGGTTCTGATACAAGAGGTTATGATACAATGAGGTTCTAATACAAGAGGTTCTGATACAAGGAGGTTCTGATACAAGGAGGTTCTGATACAATGAGGTTCTGATACAAGGAGGTTCTGATACAAGAGGTTCTGATACAAGGAGGTTCTGATACAAGGAGGTTCTGATACAAGAGGTTCTGATACAATGAGGTTCTGATACAAGAGGTTCTGATACAAGGAGGTTCTGATACAAGAGGTTCTGATACAAGGAGGTTCTGATACAAAGAGGTTCTGATACAAGAGGTTCTGATACAAGGAGGTTCTGATACAAGGAGGTTCTGATACAAGGAGGTTCTGATACAAGAGGTTCTGATACAAGGAGGTTCTGATACAAGGAGGTTCTGATACAAGGAGGTTCTGATACAAGGAGGTTCTGATACAAGAAGTTCTGATACAAGGAGGTTCTGATACAAGAGGTTCTGATACAAGGAGGTTCTGATACAAGAGGTTCTAATACAAGAGGTTCTGATACAATGAGGTTCTGATACAAGAGGTTCTGATACAAAGAGGTTCTGATACAAGGAGGTTCTGATACAAGGAGGTTCTGATACAAGAGGTTCTGATACAAGGAGGTTCTGATACAAGGAGATTCTGATACAAGGAGGTTCTGATACAAGGAAGTTCTGATACAAGGAGGTTCTGATACAGAGGTTCTGATACAAAGAGGTTCTGATACAAGAGGTTCTGATACAAGGAGGTTCTGATACAAGAGGTTCTGATACAAGAGGTTCTGATACAAGAAGGTTCTGATACAAGGAGGTTCTGAAGCAAGGAGGTTCTGATACAAGAGGTTCTGATACAATGAGGTTCTAATACAAGAGGTTCTGATACAAGGAGGTTCTAATACAAGGAGGTTCTGATACAAGGAGGTTCTGATACAATGAGGCTCTGATACAAGGAGGTTCTGATACAAGGAGGTTCTGATACAAGAGGTTCTGATACAAGTAGGTTCTGATACAAGGAGGTTCTGATACAAGAGGTTCTGATACAAGGAGGTTCTGATACAAGAGGTTCTGATACAAGGAGGTTCTGATACAAGGAGATTCTGATACAAGAGGTTCTGATACAAAGAGGTTCTGATACAAGAGGTTCTGATACAAGGAGGTTCTGATACAATGAGGTTCTGATACAAGGAGGTTCTGATACAAGGAGGTTCTGATACAATGAGGTTCTGATACAAGAGGTTCTGATACAAGGAGGTTCTGATACAAGAGGTTCTGATACAAGGAGGCTCTGATACAATGAGGTTCTGATACAAGAGGTTCTGATTCAAGAGGTTCTGATACAAGGAGGTTCTGATACAAGAGGTTCTGATACAATGAGGTTCTGATACAAGGAAGTTCTGATACAAGAGGTTCTGATACAAGGAGGTTCTGATACAAGAGGTTCTGATACAAGAGGTTCTGATACAAGGAGGTTCTGATACAAGGAGGTTCTGATACAAGGAGATTCTGATACAAGAGGTTCTGATACAAAGAGGTTCTGATACAAGAGGTTCTGATACAAGGAGGTTCTGATACAAGAGATTCTGATACAAGAGGTTCTGATACAAGGAGGTTCTGATACAAGAGGTTCTGATACAAGAGATTCTGATACAAGGAGGCTCTGATACAAGGAGGTTCTGATACAAGAGGTTCTGATACAAAGAGGTTCTGATACAAGAGGTTCTGATACAAGAGGTTCTGATACAAGGAGGTTCTGATACAAGAGGTTCTGATACAAGAGGTTCTGATACAAGGAGGTTCTGATACAAGAGGTTCTGATACAAGGAGGTTCTGATACAATGAGGTTCTGATACAAGAGGTTCTGATACAAGGAGGTTCTGATACAAGGAGGTTCTGATACAAGGAGGTTCTGATACAAGAAGTTCTGATACAAGGAGGTTCTGATACAAGAGGTTCTGATACAAGGAGGTTCTGATACAAGAGGTTCTGATACAAGGAGGTTCTGATACAAAGAGGTTCTGATACAAGAGGTTCTGATACAAGGAGGTTCTGATACAAGGAGGTTCTGATACAAGGAGGTTCTGATACAAGGAGGTTCTGATACAAGAGGTTCTGATACAATGAGGTTCTGATACAAGGAGGTTCTGATACAAGAAATTCTGATACAAGGAGGTTCTGATACAAGAGGTTCTGATACAAGAGGTTCTGATACAAGGAGGCTCTGATACAAGGAGGTTCTGATACAATGAGGTTCTGATACAAGAGGTTCTGATACAAGGAGGTTCTGATACAAGAGGTTCTGATACAAGGAGGTTCTGATACAAGAGGTTCTGATACAAGGAGGTTCTGATACAAGAGGTTCTAATACAAGAGGTTCTGATACAAGGAGGTTCTGATACAAGAGGTTCTGATACAAGGAGGTTCTGATACAAGGAAGTTCTGATACAAGGAGGTTCTGATACAAGGAGATTCTGATACAGAGGTTCTGATACAAAGAGGTTCTGATACAAGAGGTTCTGATACAAGGAGGTTCTGATACAAGAGGTTCTGATACAAGAGGTTCTGATACAAGAAGGTTCTGATACAAGGAGGTTCTGAAACAAGGAGGTTCTGATACAAGAGGTTCTGATACAATGAGGTTCTAATACAAGAGGTTCTGATACAAGGAGGTTCTAATACAAGGAGGTTCTGATACAAGGAGGTTCTGATACAATGAGTCTCTGATACAAGGAGGTTCTGATACAAGAGGTTCTGATACAAGTAGGTTCTGATACAAGGAGGTTCTGATACAAAAGGTTCTGATACAAGGAGGTTCTGATACAAGAGGTTCTGATACAAGGAGGTTCTGATACAAGAGGTTCTGATACAAGGAGATTCTGATACAAGAGGTTCTGATACAAAGAGGTTCTGATACAAGAGGCTCTGATACAAGGAGGTTCTGATACAAGGAGGTTCTGATACAATGAGGTTCTAATACAAGGAGGTTCTAATACAAGGAGGTTCTGATACAAAGGTTCTGATACAAAGGTTCTGATACAAGAGGTTCTGATACAAGAAGTTCTGATACAAGGAGGTTCTGATACAAGAGGTTCTGATACAAGGAGGTTCTGATACAATGAGGTTCTGATACAAGAGGCTCTGATACAAGAGGTTCTGATACAAGGAGGTTCTGATACAAGAGGTTCTGATACAATGAGGTTCTGATACAAGGAGGTTCTGATACAAGGAGGTTCTGATACAAGAGGTTCTGATACAAGGAGGCTCTGATACAAGGAGGTTCTGATACAAGGAGATTCTGATACAAGAGGTTCTGATACAAAGAGGTTCTGATACAAGAGGTTCTGATACAAGGAGGTTCTGATACAAGGAGATTCTGATACAAGAGGTTCTGATACAAGAGATTCTGATACAAGGAGGCTCTGATACAAGGAGGTTCTGATACAAGACGTTCTGATACAAAGAGGTTCTGATACAAGACGTTCTGATACAAGAGGTTCTGATACAAGGAGGTTCTGATACAAGAGGTTCTGATACAAGAGGTTCTGATACAAGGAGGTTCTGATACAAGAGGTTCTGATACAAGGAGGTTCTGATACAAGGAGGCTCTGATACAAGAGGTTCTGATACAAGGAGGTTCTGATACAAGAGGTTCTGATACAAGGAGCTTCTGATACAAGAGGTTCTGATACAAGGAGGTTCTGATACAAGGAGGTTCTGATACAAGGAGATTCTGATACAAGAGGTTCTGATACAAGAGGTTCTTTTACAAGGAGGTTCTGATACAAGAGGTTCTGATACAATGAGGTTCTGATACAAGAGGTTCTGATACAAGGAGGTTCTGATACAAGGAGGTTCTGATACAAAGAGGTTCTGATACAAGGAGGTTCTGATACAAGAGGTTCTGATACAAGGAGGTTCTGATACAAGAGGTTCTAATACAAGAGGTTCTGATACAAGGAGGTTCTGATACAAGGAGGTTCTGATACAAGGAAGTTCTGATACAAGGAGGTTCTGATACAGAGGTTCTGATACAAAGAGGTTCTGATACAAGAGGTTCTGATACAAGGAGGTTCTGATACAAGAGATTCTGATACAAGAGGTTCTGATACAAGAAGGTTCTGATACAAGGAGGTTCTGAAGCAAGGAGGTTCTGATACAAGAGGTTCTGATACAATGAGGTTCTAATACAAGAGGTTCTGATACAAGGAGGTTCTAATACAAGGAGGTTCTGATACAAGGTGGTTCTGATACAATGAGGCTCTGATACAAGGAGGTTCTGATACAAGGAGGCTCTGATACAAGAGGTTCTGATACAAGTAGGTTCTGATACAAGGAGGTTCTGATACAAGAGGTTCTGATACAAGGAGGTTCTGATACAAGAGGTTCTGATACAAGGAGGTTCTGATACAAGAGGTTCTGATACAAGGAGATTATGATACAAGAGGTTCTGATACAAAGAGGTTCTGATACAAGAGGTTCTGATACAAGGAGGTTCTGATACAAGGAGGTTCTGATACAATGAGGTTCTGATACAAGGAGGTTCTGATACAAGGAGGTTCTGATACAATGAGGTTCTGATACAAGAGGTTCTGATACAAGAGGTTCTGATACAAGGAGGTTCTGATACAAGAGGTTCTGATACAAGGAGGCTCTGATACAATGAGGTTCTGATACAAGAGGTTCTGATACAAGAGGTTCTGATACAAGGAGGTTCTGATACAAGAGGTTCTGATACAATGAGGTTCTGATACAAGGAGGTTCTGATACAAGGAGGTTCTGATACAAGAGGTTCTGATACAAGAGGTTCTGATACAAGGAGGTTCTGATACAAGGAGATTCTGATACAAGAGGTTCTGATACAAAGAGGTTCTGATACAAGAGGTTCTGATACAAGGAGGTTCTGATACAAGAGATTCTGATACAAGAGGTTCTGATACAAGGAGGTTCTGATACAAGAGGTTCTGATACAAGAGATTCTGATACAAGGAGGCTCTGATACAAGGAGGTTCTGATACAAGAGGTTCTGATACAAAGAGGTTCTGATACAAGAGGTTCTGATACAAGAGGTTCTGATACAAGGAGGTTCTGATACAAGAGGTTCTGATACAAGGAGGTTCTGATACAAGGAGGTTCTGATACAATGAGGTTCTGATACAAGAGGTTCTGATACAAGGAGGTTCTGATACAAGGAGGTTCTGATACAAGGAGGTTCTGATACAAGAGGTTCTGATACAAGGAGGTTCTGATACAAGAGGTTCTGATACAAGGAGGTTCTGATACAAGAGGTTCTGATACAGGAGGTTCTGATACAAGAGGTTCTGATACAAGGAGGTTCTGATACAAGGAGGTTCTGATACAAGGAGGTTCTGATACAAGAGGTTCTGATACAATGAGGTTCTGATACAAGGAGGTTCTGATACAAGAAATTCTGATACAAGGAGGTTCTGATACAAGAGGTTCTGATACAAGAGGTTCTGATACAAGGAGGCTCTGATACAAGGAGGTTCTGATACAATGAGGTTCTGATACAAGAGGTTCTGATACAAGGAGGTTCTGATACAAGAGGTTCTGATACAAGGAGGTTCTGATACAAGAGGTTCTGATACAAGGAGGTTCTGATACAAGAGGTTCTGATACAAGGAGGTTCTGATACAAGAGGTTCTGATACAAGGAGGTTCTGATACAAGGAATTTCTGATACAAGGAGGTTCTGATACAAGGAGATTCTGATACAGAGGTTCTGATACAAAGAGGTTCTGATACAAGAGGTTCTGATACAAGGAGGTTCTGATACAAGAGGTTCTGATACAAGAGGTTCTGATACAAGAAGGTTCTGATACAAGGAGGTTCTGAAACAAGGAGGTTCTGATACAAGAGGTTCTGATACAATGAGGTTCTAATACAAGAGGTTCTGATACAAGGAGGTTCTAATACAAGGAGGTTCTGATACAAGGAGGTTCTGATACAATGAGTCTCTGATACAAGGAGGTTCTGATACAAGAGGTTCTGATACAAGTAGGTTATGATACAAGGAGGTTCTGATACAAAAGGTTCTGATACAAGGAGGTTCTGATACAAGAGGTTCTGATACAAGGAGGTTCTGATACAAGAGGTTCTGATACAAGGAGATTCTGATACAAGAGGTTCTGATACAAGAGGCTCTGATACAAGGAGGTTCTGATACAAGGAGGTTCTGATACAAGAGGTTCTGATACAATGAGGTTCTGATACAAGGAGGTTCTAATACAAGGAGGTTCTGATACAAAGGTTCTGATACAAGAGGTTCTGATACAAGAAGTTCTGATACAAGGAGGTTCTGATACAAGAGGTTCTGATACAAGGAGGTTCTGATACAATGAGGTTCTGATACAAGAGGCTCTGATACAAGAGGTTCTGATACAAGGAGGTTCTGATACAAGAGGTTCTGATACAATGATGTTCTGATACAAGGAGGTTCTGATACAAGAGGTTCTGATACAAGGAGGTTCTGATACAAGAGGTTCTGATACAAGAGGTTCTGATACAAGGAGGCTCTGATACAAGGAGGTTCTGATACAAGGAGATTCTGATACAAGAGGTTCTGATACAAAGAGGTTCTGATACAAGAGGTTCTGATACAAGGAGGTTCTGATACAAGAGATTCTGATACAAGGAGGTTCTGATACAAGAGGTTCTGATACAAGAGATTCTGATACAAGGAGGCTCTGATACAAGGAGGTTCTGATACAAGAGGTTCTGATACAAAGAGGTTCTGATACAAGAGGTTCTGATACAAGGAGGTTCTGATACAAGAGGTTCTGATACAAGGAGGTTCTGATACAAGAGGTTCTGATACAAGGAGGTTCTGATACAAGGAGGCTCTGATACAAGAGGTTCTGATACAAGGAGGTTCTGATACAAGAGGTTCTGATACAAGGAGCTTCTGATACAAGAGGTTCTGATACAAGGAGGTTCTGATACAAGGAGGTTCTGATACAAGGAGATTCTGATACAAGAGGTTCTGATACAAGAGGTTCTTTTACAAGGAGGTTCTGATACAAGAGGTTCTGATACAATGAGGTTCTGATACAAGAGGTTCTGATACAAGGAGGTTCTGATACAAGAGGTTCTGATACAAGGAGGTTCTGATACAAGAGGTTCTGATACAAGGAGGTTCTGATACAAGAGGTTCTAATACAAGAGGTTCTGATACAAGGAGGTTCTGATACAAGAGGTTCTGATACAAGGAGGTTCTGATACAAGGAAGTTCTGATACAAGGAGGTTCTGATACAAGGAGATTCTGATACAGAGGTTCTGATACAAAGAGGTTCTGATACAAGAGGTTCTGATACAAGGAGGTTCTGATACAAGAGGTTCTGATACAAGAGGTTCTGATACAAGAAGGTTCTGATACAAGGAGGTTCTGAAACAAGGAGGTTCTGATACAAGAGGTTCTGATACAATGAGGTTCTAATACAAGAGGTTCTGATACAAGGAGGTTCTAATACAAGGAGGTTCTGATACAAGGAGGTTCTGATACAATGAGGCTCTGATACAAGGAGGTTCTGATACAAGAAGGTTCTGATACAAGAGGTTCTGATACAAGTAGGTTCTGATACAAGGAGGTTCTGATACAAAAGGTTCTGATACAAGGAGGTTCTGATACAAGAGGTTCTGATACAAGGAGGTTCTGATACAAGAGGTTCTGATACAAGGAGATTCTGATACAAGAGGTTTTGATACAAAGAGGTTCTGATACAAGAGGTTCTGATACAAGGAGGTTCTGATACAAGGAGGTTCTGATACAAGAGGTTCTGATACAATGAGGTTCTGATACAAGGAGGTTCTAATACAAGGAGGTTCTGATACAAAGGTTCTGATACAAGAGGTTCTGATACAAGAAGTTCTGATACAAGGAGGTTCTGATACAAGAGGTTCTGATACAAGGAGGTTCTGATACAATGAGGTTCTGATACAAGAGGCTCTGATACAAGAGGTTCTGATACAAGGAGGTTCTGATACAATGAGGTTCTGATACAAGGAGGTTCTGATACAAGAGGTTCTGATACAAGGAGGTTCTGATACAAGAGGTTCTGATACAAGAGGTTCTGATACAAGGAGGTTCTGATACAAGGAGGTTCTGATACAAGGAGATTCTGATACAAGAGGTTCTGATACAAGGAGGTTCTGATACAAGAGATTCTGATACAAGAGGTTCTGATACAAGAGGTTCTGATACAAGAGATTCTGATACAAGGAGGCTCTGATACAAGGAGGTTCTGATACAAGAGGTTCTGATACAAAGAGGTTCTGATACAAGAGGTTCTGATACAAGAGGTTCTGATACAAGAGGTTCTGATACAAGGAGGTTCTGATACAAGAGGTTCTGATACAAGAGGTTCTGATACAAGGAGGTTCTGATACAAGGAGGTTCTGATACAAGGAGGCTCTGATACAAGAGGTTCTGATACAAGGAGGTTCTGATACAAGAGGTTCTGATACAAGGAGGTTCTGATACAAGGAGCTTCTGATACAAGAGGTTCTGATACAAGGAGGTTCTGATACAAGGAGATTCTGATACAAGAGGTTCTGTTACAAGAGGTTCTGATACAAGAGGTTCTGATACAAGGAGGTTCTGATACAAGAGGTTCTGATACAAGAGGTTCTGATACAAGAGGTTCTGATACAAGGAGGTTTTGATACAAGAGGTTCTGATACAAGGAGGTTCTGATACAAGGAGGTTCTGATACAAGAGGTTCTGATTCAAGGAGATTCTGATACAAGAGTTTCTGATACAAGAGGTTCTGATACAAGGAGGTTCTGATACAAGAGGTTCTGATACAAGGAGGTTCTGATACAAGAGGTTCTGATACAAGGAAGCTCTGATACAAGGAGGTTCTGATGCAAGGAGGTTCTGATACAAGGAGGTTCTGATACAATGAGGTTCTGATACAATGAGGTTCTGATACAAGGAGGCTCTGATACAAGAGGTTCTGATACAAGGAGGTTCTGATACAATGAGGTTCTAATACAAGAGGTTCTGATACAAGGAGATTCTGATACAATAGGTTCTGATACAAGGAGGTTCTGATACAATAGGTTCTGATACAAGGAGATTCTGATACAATGAGGTTCTGATACAAGGAGGTTCTGATACAAGAGGTTCTGATACAAGGAGGTTCTAATACAAGGAGGTTCTAATACAAGGAGGTTCTGATACAAGAGGTTCTGATACAAGGAGGTTCTGATATAAGGAGGTTCTGATACAAGGAGGTTCTGATACAAGAGGTTCTGATACAAGGAGGTTCTGATACAAGAGGTTCTGATACAAGGAGGTTCTGATACAAGGAGGTTCTGATACAAGAGGTTCTGATACAAGGAGGTTCTGATACAAGGAGGTTCTGATACAAGAGGTTCTGATACAAGGAGGTTCTGATACAAGAGGTTCTGATACAATGAGGCTCTGATACAAGGAGGTTCTGATACAAGAGGTTCTGATGCAAGAGGTTCTGATACAATGAGGTTCTGATACAAGAGGTTCTGATACAAGGAGATTCTGATACAAGGAGGTTCTGATACAAGGAGGTTCTGATACAAGGAGGCTCTGATACAAGGAGGTTCTGATACAAGGAGATTCTGACAGGAGGTTCTGATACAAGGAGGTTCTGATACAAAGAGGTTCTGATACAAGGAGGTTCTGATACAAGGAGGTTCTGATACAAGAGGTTCTGATACAATGAGGTTCTGATACAAGGAGATTCTGATACAAGGAGGTTCTGATACAAGAGGTTCTGATACAAGGAGGTTCTGATACAAGAGGTTCTGATACAAGGAGATTCTGATACAAGAGGTTTTGATACAAAGAGGTTCTGATACAAGAGGTTCTGATACAAGGAGGTTCTGATACAAGGAGGTTCTGATACAAGAGGTTCTGATACAATGAGGTTCTGATACAAGGAGGTTCTAATACAAGGAGGTTCTGATACAAAGGTTCTGATACAAGAGGTTCTGATACAAGAAGTTCTGATACAAGGAGGTTCTGATACAAGAGGTTCTGATACAAGGAGGTTCTGATACAAGAGGCTCTGATACAAGAGGTTCTGATACAAGGAGGTTCTGATACAATGAGGTTCTGATACAAGGAGGTTCTGATACAAGAGGTTCTGATACAAGGAGGTTCTGATACAAGAGGTTCTGATACAAGAGGTTCTGATACAAGGAGGTTCTGATACAAGGAGATTCTGATACAAGAGGTTCTGATACAAAGAGGTTCTGATACAAGAGGTTCTGATACAAGGAGGTTCTGATACAAGAGATTCTGATACAAGAGGTTCTGATACAAGGAGGTTCTGATACAAGAGGTTCTGATACAAGAGATTCTGATACAAGGAGGCTCTGATACAAGGAGGTTCTGATACAAGAGGTTCTGATACAAAGAGGTTCTGATACAAGAGGTTCTGATACAAGAGGTTCTGATACAAGGAGGTTCTGATACAAGAGGTTCTGATACAAGAGGTTCTGATACAAGGAGGTTCTGATACAAGGAGGTTCTGATACAAGGAGGCTCTGATACAAGAGGTTCTGATACAAGGAGGTTCTGATACAAGAGGTTCTGATACAAGGAGGTTCTGATACAAGGAGCTTCTGATACAAGAGGTTCTGATACAAGGAGGTTCTGATACAAGGAGATTCTGATACAAGAGGTTCTGATACAAGAGGTTCTGATACAAGAGGTTCTGATACAAGGAGGTTCTGATACAAGAGGTTCTGATACAAGAGGTTCTGATACAAGAGGTTCTGATACAAGGAGGTTTTGATACAAGAGGTTCTGATACAAGGAGGTTCTGATACAAGGAGGTTCTGATACAAGAGGTTCTGATTCAAGGAGATTCTGATACAAGAGTTTCTGATACAAGAGGTTCTGATACAATGAGGTTCTGATACAAGAGGTTCTGATACAAGGAGGTTCTGATACAAGAGGTTCTGATACAAGGAAGCTCTGATACAAGGAGGTTCTGATGCAAGGAGGTTCTGATACAAGGAGGTTCTGATACAATGAGGTTCTGATACAATGAGGTTCTGATACAAGGAGGCTCTGATACAAGAGGTTCTGATACAAGGAGGTTCTGATACAATGAGGTTCTGATACAATGAGGTTCTAATACAAGAGGTTCTGATACAAGGAGATTCTGATACAATAGGTTCTGATACAAGGAGGTTCTGATACAATAGGTTCTGATACAAGGAGATTCTGATACAATGAGGTTCTGATACAAAGAGGTTCTGATACAAGAGGTTCTGATACAAGGAGGTTCTGATACAAGGAGGTTCTAATACAAGGAGGTTCTGATACAAGAGGTTCTGATACAAGGAGGTTCTGATATAAGGAGGTTCTGATACAAGGAGGTTCTGATACAAGAGGTTCTGATACAAGGAGGTTCTGATACAAGAGGTTCTGATACAAGGAGGTTCTGATACAAGGAGGTTCTGATACAAGAGGTTCTGATACAAGGAGGTTCTGATACAAGGAGGTTCTGATACAAGAGGTTCTGATACAAGGAGGTTCTGATACAATGAGGCTCTGATACAAGGAGGTTCTGATACAAGAGGTTCTGATGCAAGAGGTTCTGATACAATGAGGTTCTGATACAAGAGGTTCTGATACAAGGAGATTCTGATACAAGGAGGTTCTGATACAAGGAGGTTCTGATACAAGGAGGTTCTGATACAAGAGGCTCTGATACAAGAGGTTCTGATACAAGGAGGTTCTGATACAATGAGGTTCTGATACAAGAGGTTCTGATACAAGGAGGTTCTGATACAAGAGGTTCTGATACAAGAGGTTCTGATACAAGGAGGTTCTGATACAAGGAGATTCTGATACAAGAGGTTCTGATACAAAGAGGTTCTGATACAAGAGGTTCTGATACAAGGAGGTTCTGATACAAGAGATTCTGATACAAGAGGTTCTGATACAAGGAGGTTCTGATACAAGAGGTTCTGATACAAGAGATTCTGATACAAGGAGGCTCTGATACAAGGAGGTTCTGATACAAGAGGTTCTGATACAAAGAGGTTCTGATACAAGAGGTTCTGATACAAGAGGTTCTGATACAAGGAGGTTCTGATACAAGAGGTTCTGATACAAGAGGTTCTGATACAAGGAGGTTCTGATACAAGGAGGTTCTGATACAAGGAGGCTCTGATACAAGAGGTTCTGATACAAGGAGGTTCTGATACAAGAGGTTCTGATACAAGGAGGTTCTGATACAAGGAGCTTCTGATACAAGAGGTTCTGATACAAGGAGGTTCTGATACAAGGAGATTCTGATACAAGAGGTTCTGATACAAGAGGTTCTGATACAAGAGGTTCTGATACAAGGAGGTTCTGATACAAGAGGTTCTGATACAAGAGGTTCTGATACAAGAGGTTCTGATACAAGGAGGTTTTGATACAAGAGGTTCTGATACAAGGAGGTTCTGATACAAGGAGGTTCTGATACAAGAGGTTCTGATTCAAGGAGATTCTGATACAAGAGTTTCTGATACAAGAGGTTCTGATACAATGAGGTTCTGATACAAGAGGTTCTGATACAAGGAGGTTCTGATACAAGAGGTTCTGATACAAGGAAGCTCTGATACAAGGAGGTTCTGATGCAAGGAGGTTCTGATACAAGGAGGTTCTGATACAATGAGGTTCTGATACAATGAGGTTCTGATACAAGGAGGCTCTGATACAAGAGGTTCTGATACAAGGAGGTTCTGATACAATGAGGTTCTGATACAATGAGGTTCTAATACAAGAGGTTCTGATACAAGGAGATTCTGATACAATAGGTTCTGATACAAGGAGGTTCTGATACAATAGGTTCTGATACAAGGAGATTCTGATACAATGAGGTTCTGATACAAAGAGGTTCTGATACAAGAGGTTCTGATACAAGGAGGTTCTGATACAAGGAGGTTCTAATACAAGGAGGTTCTGATACAAGAGGTTCTGATACAAGGAGGTTCTGATATAAGGAGGTTCTGATACAAGGAGGTTCTGATACAAGAGGTTCTGATACAAGGAGGTTCTGATACAAGAGGTTCTGATACAAGGAGGTTCTGATACAAGGAGGTTCTGATACAAGAGGTTCTGATACAAGGAGGTTCTGATACAAGGAGGTTCTGATACAAGAGGTTCTGATACAAGGAGGTTCTGATACAAGAGGTTCTGATACAATGAGGCTCTGATACAAGGAGGTTCTGATACAAGAGGTTCTGATGCAAGAGGTTCTGATACAATGAGGTTCTGATACAAGAGGTTCTGATACAAGGAGATTCTGATACAAGGAGGTTCTGATACAAGGAGGTTCTGATACAAGGAGGTTCTGATACAAGGAGATTCTGACAGGAGGTTCTGATACAAGGAGGTTCTGATACAAAGAGGTTCTGATACAAGGAGGTTCTGATACAAGGAGGTTCTGATACAAGGAGGTTCTGATACAAGAGGTTCTGATACAATGAGGTTCTGATACAAGGAGATTCTGATACAAGGAGGTTCTGATACAAGGAGGTTCTGATACAAGAGGTTCTGATACAAGGAGGTTCTGATACAAGAGGTTCTGATACAATGAGGTTCTAATACAAGAGGTTCTGATACAAGGAGGTTCTGATACAATGAGGTTCTAATACAAGGAGGTTCTGATACAAGAGGTTCTGATACAAGGAGGTTCTGATACAAGGAGGTTCTGATACAAGGAGGTTCTGATACAAGAGGTTCTGATACAATGAGGTTCTGATACAAGAGGTTCTGATACAAGGAGGTTCTGATACAAGAGGTTCTGATACAAGGAGGTTCTGATACAAAGAGGTTCTGATACAAGAGGTTCTGATACAAGAGGTTCTGATACAAGGAGGTTCTGATACAAGAGGTTCTGATACAAGGAGGTTCTGATACAAGGAGGTTCTGATACAAGAAGTTCTGATACAAGGAGGTTCAGATACAAGAGGTTCTGATACAAGGAGGTTCTGATACAAGAGGTTCTGATACGATGAGGTTCTGATACAAGAGGTTCTGATACAAGGAGGTTCTGATACAAAGAGGTTCTGATACAAGGAGGTTCTGATACAAGAGGTTCTGATACAAGGAGGTTCTGATACAAGAGGTTCTAATACAAGAGGTTCTGATACAAGGAGGTTCTGATACAAGGAAGTTCTGATACAAGGAGGTTCTGATACAGAGGTTCTGATACAAAGAGGTTCTGATACAAGGAGGTTCTGATACAAGAGGTTCTGATACAAGAAGGTTCTGATACAAGGAGGTTCTGAAACAAGGAGGTTCTGATACAAGAGGTTCTGATACAAGAGGTTCTAATACAAGGAGGTTCTAATACAAGGAGGTTCTGATACAAGGAGGTTTTGATACAATGAGGCTCTGATACAAGGAGGTTCTGATACAAGAGGTTCTGATACAAGTAGGTTCTGATACAAGGAGGTTCTGATACAAGGAGGTTCTGATACAAGAGGTTCTGATACAAGAGGTTCTGATACAAGAGGTTCTGATACAAGGAGATTCTGATACAAGAGGTTCTGATACAAAGAGGTTCTGATACAAGAGGTTCTGATACAAGGAGGTTCTGATACAAGGAGGTTCTGATACAATGAGGTTCTGATACAAAGGTTCTGATACAAGAGGTTCTGATACAAGAGGTTCTGATACAAGGAGGTTCTGATACAAGAGGTTCTGATACAAGGAGGCTCTGATACAATGAGGTTCTGATACAAGAGGTTCTGATACAAGAGGCTCTGATACAAGGAGGTTCTGATACAAGAGGTTCTGATACAATGAGGTTCTGATACAAGGAGGTTCTGATACAAGAGGTTCTGATACAAGGAGGTTCTGATACAAGAGGTTCTGATACAAGAGGTTCTGATACAAGGAGGTTCTGATACAAGGAGATTCTGATACAAGAGGTTCTGATACAAATAGGTTCTGATACAAGAGGTTCTGATACAAGGAGGTTCTGATACAAGAGATTCTGATACAAGAGGTTCTGATACAAGGAGGTTCTGATACAAGAGGTTCTGATACAAGAGATTCTGATACAAGGAGGCTCTGATACAAGGAGGTTCTGATACAAGAGGTTCTGATACAAAGAGGTTCTGATACAAGAGGTTCTGATACAAGGAGGTTCTGATACAAGAGGTTCTGATACAAGGAGATTCTGATACAAGAGGTTCTGATACAAGGAGGTTCTGATACAAGGAGGCTCTGATACAAGAGGTTCTGATACAAGGAGGTTCTGATACAAGAGGTTCTGATACAAGGAGGTTCTGATACAGAGGTTCTGATACAAGGAGGTTCTGATACAAGGAGCTTCTGATACAAGAGGTTCTGATACAAGGAGGTTCTGATACAAGGAGATTCTGATACAAGAGGTTCTGATACAAGAGGTTCTGATACAAGAGGTTCTGATACAAGGAGGTTCTGATACAATGAGGTTCTGATACAAGAGGTTCTGATACAAGGAGGTTCTGATACAAGGAGGTTCTGATACAAGGAGGTTCTGATACAAGAGGTTCTGATACAAGGAGGTTCTGATACAAGAGGTTCTGATACAAGGAGGTTCTGATACAAGAGGTTCTAATACAAGGAGGTTCTGATACAAAGAGGTTCTGATACAAGAGGTTCTGATACAAGGAGGTTCTGATACAAGGAGGTTCTGATACAAGAGGTTCTGATACAAGGAGGTTCTGATACAAGAAATTCTGATACAAGGAGGTTCTGATACAAGAGGTTCTGATACAAGAGGTTCTGATACAAGGAGGCTCTGATACAAGGAGGTTCTGATACAAGGAGGTTCTGATACAAGAGGTTCTGATACAAGGAGGTTCTGATACAAGAGATTCTGATACAAGGAGGTTCTGATACAAGAGGTTCTGATACAAGAGGTTCTAATACAAGAGGTTCTGATACAAGGAGGTTCTGATACAAGAGGTTCTGATACAAGGAGGTTCTGATACAAGGAAGTTCTGATACAAGGAGGTTCTGATACAAGGAGATTCTGATACAAAGAGGTTCTGATACAAGAGGTTCTGATACAAGGAGGTTCTGATACAAGAGGTTCTGATACAAGAAGATTCTGATACAAGGAGGTTCTGAAACAAGGAGGTTCTGATACAAGAGGTTCTGATACAATGAGGTTCTAATACAAGAGGTTCTGATACAAGGAGGTTCTAATACAAGGAGGTTCTGATACAAGGAGGTTCTGATACAATGAGGCTCTGATACAAGGAGGTTCTGATACAAGAAGGTTCTGATACAAGAGGTTCTGATACAAGTAGGTTCTGATACAAGGAGGTTCTGATACAAAAGGTTCTGATACAAGGAGGTTCTGATACAAGGAGGTTCTGATACAAGAGGTTCTGATACAAGGAGATTCTGATACAAGAGGTTCTGATACAAAGAGGTTCTGATACAAGAGGTTCTGATACAAGGAGGTTCTGATACAAGGAGGTTCTGATACAAGAGGTTCTGATACAAGGAGGTTCTGATACAAGGAGGTTCTGATACAAAGGTTCTGATACAAGAGGTTCTGATACAAGGAGGTTCTGATACAAGAGGTTCTGATACAAGGAGGTTCTGATACAATGAGGTTATGATACAAGAGGTTCTGATACAAGAGGTTCTGATACAAGGAGGTTCTGATACAAGAGGTTCTGATACAATGAGGTTCTGATACAAGGAGGTTCTGATACAAGAGGTTCTGATACAAGGAGGTTCTGATACAAGAGGTTCTGATACAAGAGGTTCTGATACAAGGAGGTTCTGATACAAGAGGTTCTGATACAAGGAGGTTCTGATACAAGGAGGTTCTGATACAATGAGGTTCTGATACAAGAGGTTCTGATACAAGGAGGTTCTGATACAAGGAGGTTCTGATACAAGGAGGTTCTGATACAAGAGGTTCTGATACAAGGAGGTTCTGATACAAGAGGTTCTGATACAAGGAGGTTCTGATACAAGAGGTTCTAATACAAGGAGGTTCTGATACAAAGAGGTTCTGATACAAGAGGTTCTGATACAAGGAGGTTCTGATACAAGGAGGTTCTGATACAAGGAGGTTCTGATACAAGGAGGTTCTGATACAAGAAATTCTGATACAAGGAGGTTCTGATACAAGAGGTTCTGATACAAGAGGTTCTGATACAAGAGGTTCTGATACAAGGAGGCTCTGATACAAGGAGGTTCTGATACAATGAGGTTCTGATACAAGAGGTTCTGATACAAGGAGGTTCTGATACAAGAGTTTCTGATACAAGGAGGTTCTGATACAAGAGGTTCTGATACAAGAGATTCTGATACAAGGAGGCTCTGATACAAGGAGGTTCTGATACAAGAGGTTCTGATACAAAGAGGTTCTGATACAAGAGGTTCTGATACAAGGAGGTTCTGATACAAGAGGTTCTGATACAAGGAGGTTCTGATACAAGAGGTTCTGATACAAGGAGGTTCTGATACAAGGAGGCTCTGATACAAGAGGTTCTGATACAAGGAGGTTCTGATACAAGAGGTTCTGATACAAGGAGGTTCTGATACAAGGAGCTTCTGATACAAGAGGTTCTGATACAAGGAGGTTCTGATACAAGGAGATTCTGATACAAGAGGTTCTGATACAAGAGGTTCTGATACAAGAGGTTCTGATACAAGGAGGTTCTGATACAATGAGGTTCTGATACAAGAGGTTCTGATACAAGGAGGTTCTGATACAAGGAGGTTCTGATACAAGGAGGTTCTGATACAAGAGGTTCTGATACAAGGAGGTTCTGATACAAGAGGTTCTGATACAAGGAGGTTCTGATACAAGAGGTTCTAATACAAGGAGGTTCTGATACAAAGAGGTTCTGATACAAGAGGTTCTGATACAAGGAGGTTCTGATACAAGGAGGTTCTGATACAAGAGGTTCTGATACAAGGAGGTTCTGATACAAGGAGGTTCTGATACAAGAAATTCTGATACAAGGAGGTTCTGATACAAGAGGTTCTGATACAAGAGGTTCTGATACAAGGAGGCTCTGATACAAGGAGGTTCTGATACAATGAGGTTCTGATACAAGAGGTTCTGATACAAGGAGGTTCTGATACAAGAGATTCTGATACAAGGAGGTTCTGATACAAGAGGTTCTGATACAAGAGGTTCTAATACAAGAGGTTCTGATACAAGGAGGTTCTGATACAAGAGGTTCTGATACAAGGAGGTTCTGATACAAGGAAGTTCTGATACAAGGAGGTTCTGATACAAGGAGATTCTGATACAAAGAGGTTCTGATACAAGAGGTTCTGATACAAGGAGGTTCTGATACAAGAGGTTCTGATACAAGAAGGTTCTGATACAAGGAGGTTCTGAAACAAGGAGGTTCTGATACAAGAGGTTTTGATACAATGAGGTTCTAATACAAGAGGTTCTGATACAAGGAGGTTCTAATACAAGGAGGTTCTGATACAAGGAGGTTCTGATACAATGAGGCTCTGATACAAGGAGGTTCTGATACAAGAAGGTTCTGATACAAGAGGTTCTGATACAAGTAGGTTCTGATACAAGGAGGTTCTGATACAAAAGGTTCTGATACAAGGAGGTTCTGATACAAGGAGGTTCTGATACAAGAGGTTCTGATACAAGGAGATTCTGATACAAGAGGTTCTGATACAAAGAGGTTCTGATACAAGAGGTTCTGATACAAGGAGGTTCTGATACAAGGAGGTTCTGATACAAGAGGTTCTGATACAATGAGGTTCTGATACAAGGAGGTTCTGATACAAGGAGGTTCTGATACAAAGGTTCTGATACAAGAGGTTCTGATACAAGGAGGTTCTGATACAAGAGGTTCTGATACAAGGAGGTTCTGATACAATGAGGTTCTGATACAAGAGGTTCTGATACAAGAGGTTCTGATACAAGGAGGTTCTGATACAAGAGGTTCTGATACAATGAGGTTCTGATACAAGGAGGTTCTGATACAAGAGGTTCTGATACAAGGAGGTTCTGATACAAGAGGTTCTGATACAAGAGGTTCTGATACAAGGAGGTTCTGATACAAGAGGTTCTGATACAAGGAGGTTCTGATACAATGAGGTTCTGATACAAGAGGTTCTGATACAAGGAGGTTCTGATACAAGGAGGTTCTGATACAAGAGGTTCTGATACAAGGAGGTTCTGATACAAGAGGTTCTGATACAAGGAGGTTCTGATACAAGAGGTTCTAATACAAGGAGGTTCTGATACAAAGAGGTTCTGATACAAGAGGTTCTGATACAAGGAGGTTCTGATACAAGGAGGTTCTGATACAAGAGGTTCTGATACAAGGAGGTTCTGATACAAGGAGGTTCTGATACAAGAAATTCTGATACAAGGAGGTTCTGATACAAGAGGTTCTGATACAAGAGGTTCTGATACAAGGAGGCTCTGATACAAGGAGGTTCTGATACAATGAGGTTCTGATACAAGAGGTTCTGATACAAGGAGGTTCTGATACAAGAGTTTCTGATACAAGGAGGTTCTGATACAAGAGGTTCTGATACAAGAGGTTCTAATACAAGAGGTTCTGATACAAGGAGGTTCTGATACAAGAGGTTCTGATACAATGAGGTTCTGATACAAGGAAGTTCTGATACAAGGAGGTTCTGATACAAGGAGATTCTGATACAAAGAGGTTCTGATACAAGAGGTTCTGATACAAGGAGGTTCTGATACAAGAGGTTCTGATACAAGAAGGTTCTGATACAAGGAGGTTCTGAAACAAGGAGGTTCTGATACAAGAGGTTCTGATACAATGAGGTTCTAATACAAGAGGTTCTGATACAAGGAGGTTCTAATACAAGGAGGTTCTGATACAAGGAGGTTCTGATACAATGAGGCTCTGATACAAGGAGGTTCTGATACAAGAAGGTTCTGATACAAGAGGTTCTGATACAAGTAGGTTCTGATACAAGGAGGTTCTGATACAAAAGGTTCTGATACAAGGAGGTTCTGATACAAGAGGTTCTGATACAAGGAGGTTCTGATACAAGAGGTTCTGATACAAGGAGATTCTGATACAAGAGGTTCTGATACAAAGAGGTTCTGATACAAGAGGTTCTGATACAAGGAGGTTCTGATACAAGGAGGTTCTGATACAATGAGGTTCTGATACAAGGAGGTTCTGATACAAGAGGTTCTGATACAAGAGGTTCTGATACAAGGAGGTTCTGATACAAGAGGTTCTGATACAAGGAGGTTCTGATACAATGAGGTTCTGATACAAGAGGTTCTGATACAAGAGGTTCTGATACAAGGAGGTTCTGATACAAGAGGTTCTGATACAATGAGGTTCTGATACAAGGAGGTTCTGATACAAGAGGTTCTGATACAAGGAGGTTCTGATACAAGAGGTTCTGATACAAGAGGTTCTGATACAAGGAGGTTCTGATACAAGAGGTTCTGATACAAGGAGGTTCTGATACAATGAGGTTCTGATACAAGAGGTTCTGATACAAGAGGTTCTGATACAAGGAGGTTCTGATACAAGAGGTTCTGATACAATGAGGTTCTGATACAAGGAGGCTCTGATACAAGAGGTTCTGATACAAGGAGGTTCTGATACAAGAGGTTCTGATACAAGAGGTTCTGATACAAGGAGGTTCTGATACAAGGAGATTCTGATACAAGGAGATTCTGATACAAGAGGTTCTGATACAAAGAGGTTCTGATACAAGAGGTTCTGATACAAGAGGTTCTGATACAAGGAGGTTCTGATACAAGAGATTCTGATACAAGAGGTTCTGATACAAGGAGGTTCTGATACAAGAGATTCTGATACAAGGAGGCTCTGATACAAGGAGGTTCTGATACAAGAGGTTCTGATACAAAGAGGTTCTGATACAAGAGGTTCTGATACAAGAGGTTCTGATACAAGGAGGTTCTGATACAAGAGGTTCTGATACAAGAGGTTCTGATACAAGGAGGTTCTGATACAAGAGGTTCTGATACAAGGAGGTTCTGATACAAGGAGGCTCTGATACAAGAGGTTCTGATACAAGGAGGTTCTGATACAAGAGGTTCTGATACAAGGAGGTTCTGATACAAGGAGCTTCTGATACAAGAGGTTCTGATACAAGGAGGTTCTGATACAAGGAGGTTCTGATACAAGGAGATTCTGATACAAGAGGTTCTGATACAAGAGGTTCTGATACAAGGAGGTTCTGATACAAGAGGTTCTGATACAAGGAGGTTCTGATACAATGAGGTTCTGATACAAGAGGCTCTGATACAAGGAGGTTCTGATACAAGAGGTTCTGATACAAGGAGGTTCTGATATTTCTGATACAAGGAGGTTCTGATACAAGGAGGTTCTGATACAAGAGGTTCTGATACAAGGAGGTTCTGATACAATGAGGTTCTGATACAATGAGGTTCTAATACAAGAGGTTCTGATACAATAGGTTCTGATACAAGGAGGTTCTGATACAATAGGTTCTGATACAAGGAGATTCTGATACAATGAGGTTCTGATACAAGGAGGTTCTGATACAAGAGGTTCTGATACAAGGAGGTTCTGATACAAGGAGGTTCTAATACAAGGAGGTTCTGATACAAGAGGTTCTGATACAAGGAGGTTCTGATATAAGGAGGTTCTGATACAAGGAGGTTCTGATACAAGAGGTTCTGATACAAGGAGGTTCTGATACAAGAGGTTCTGATACAAGGAGGTTCTGATACAAGGAGGTTCTGATATAAGGAGGTTCTGATACAAGGAGGTTCTGATACAAGAGGTTCTGATACAAGGAGGTTCTGATACAAGAGATTCTGATACAAGAGGTTCTGATACAAGGAGGTTCTGATACAAGAGGTTCTGATACAAGAGATTGTGATACAAGGAGGTTCTGATACAAGAGGTTCTGATACAAAGAGGTTCTGATACAAGAGGTTCTGATACAAGAGGTTCTGATACAAGGAGGTTCTGATACAAGAGGTTCTGATACAAGAGGTTCTGATACAAGGAGGTTCTGATACAAGAGGTTCTGATACAAGGAGGTTCTGATACAAGGAGGCTCTGATACAAGAGGTTCTGATACAAGGAGGTTCTGATACAAAGAGGTTCTGATACAAGGAGATTCTGATACAGGAGGTTCTGATACAAGAGGTTCTGATACAAGAGGTTCTGATACAAGGAGGTTCTGATACAAAAGATTCTGATACAAGGAGATTCTGATACAAGAGGTTCTGATACAAGAGATTCTGATACAAGGAGGTTCTGATACAAGGAGGTTCTGATACAAGAGGTTCTGATACAAGAGGTTCTGATACAAGGAGGTTCTGATACAAGAGGTTCTGATACAAGGAGGTTCTGATACAAGAGGTTCTGATACAAGGAGGTTCTGATACAAGGAGGCTCTGATACAAGAGGTTCTGATACAAGGAGCTTCTGATACAAGAGGTTCTGATACAATGAGATTCTGATACAAGGAAGTTCTGATACAAGAGGTTCTGATACAAGGAGGTTCTGATACAAGAGGTTCTGATACAAGGAGGTTCTGATACAAGGAGATTCTGATACAAGGAGATTCTGATACAAGAGGTTCTGATACAAAGAGGTTCTGATACAAGAGGTTCTGATACAAGAGGTTCTGATACAAGGAGGTTCTGATACAAGAGATTCTGATACAAGAGGTTCTGATACAAGGAGGTTCTGATACAAGAGATTCTGATACAAGGAGGCTCTGATACAAGGAGGTTCTGATACAAGAGGTTCTGATACAAAGAGGTTCTGATACAAGAGGTTCTGATACAAGGAGGTTCTGATACAAGGAGGCTCTGATACAAGAGGTTCTGATACAAGGAGGTTCTGATACAAGAGGTTCTGATACAAGAGGTTCTGATACAAGGAGGTTCTGATACAAGAGGTTCTGATACAAGGAGGTTCTGATACAAGGAGGCTCTGATACAAGAGGTTCTGATACAAGGAGGTTCTGATACAAGAGGTTCTGATACAAGGAGGTTCTGATACAAGGAGCTTATGATACAAGAGGTTCTGATACAAGGAGGTTCTGATACAAGGAGGTTCTGATACAAGGAGATTCTGATACAAGAGGTTCTGATACAAGAGGTTCTGATACAAGAGGTTCTGATACAAGGAGGTTCTGATACAAGAGGTTCTGATACAAGGAGGTTCTGATACAATGAGGTTCTGATACAAGAGGCTCTGATACAAGGAGGTTCTGATACAAGAGGTTCTGATACAAGGAGGTTCTGATATTTCTGATACAAGGAGGTTCTGATACAAGGAGGTTCTGATACAAGAGGTTCTGATACAAGGAGGTTCTGATACAATGAGGTTCTGATACAATGAGGTTCTAATACAAGAGGTTCTGATACAATAGGTTCTGATACAAGGAGGTTCTGATACAATAGGTTCTGATACAAGGAGATTCTGATACAAGGAGGTTCTGATACAAGGAGGTTCTGATACAAGAGGTTCTGATACAAGGAGGTTCTGATACAAGGAGGTTCTGATACAAGAGGTTCTGATACAAGGAGGTTCTGATATAAGGAGGTTCTGATACAAGGAGGTTCTGATACAAGAGGTTCTGATACAAGGAGGTTCTGATACAAGAGGTTCTGATACAAGGAGGTTCTGATACAAGGAGGTTCTGATATAAGGAGGTTCTGATACAAGGAGGTTCTGATACAAGAGGTTCTGATACAAGGAGGTTCTGATACAAGAGATTCTGATACAAGAGGTTCTGATACAAGGAGGTTCTGATACAAGAGGTTCTGATACAAGAGATTCTGATACAAGGAGGCTCTGATACAAGGAGGTTCTGATACAAGAGGTTCTGATACAAAGAGGTTCTGATACAAGAGGTTCTGATACAAGAGGTTCTGATACAAGGAGGTTCTGATACAAGAGGTTCTGATACAAGAGGTTCTGATACAAGGAGGTTCTGATACAAGAGGTTCTGATACAAGGAGGTTCTGATACAAGGAGGCTCTGATACAAGAGGTTCTGATACAAGGAGGTTCTGATACAAAGAGGTTCTGATACAAGGAGATTCTGATACAAGAGGTTCTGATACAAGAGGTTCTGATACAAGGAGGTTCTGATACAAAAGATTCTGATACAAGGAGATTCTGATACAAGAGGTTCTGATACAAGAGATTCTGATACAAGGAGGTTCTGATACAAGGAGGTTCTGATACAAGGAGGTTCTGATACAAGAGGTTCTGATACAAGAGGTTCTGATAAAGGAGGTTCTGATACAAGAGGTTCTGATACAAGAGGTTCTGATACAAGGAGGTTCTGATACAAGAGGTTCTGATACAAGGAGGTTCTGATACAAGGAGGCTCTGATACAAGAGGTTCTGATACAAGGAGCTTCTGATACAAGAGGTTCTGATACAATGAGATTCTGATACAAGGAGGTTCTGATACAAGAGGTTCTGATACAAGGAGGTTCTGATACAAGAGGTTCTGATACAAGGAGGTTCTGATACAAGGAGGTTCTGATACAAAGAGGTTCTGATACAAGAGGTTCTGATACAAGGAGGTTCTGATACAAGGAGGTTCTGATACAAGGAGGTTCTGATACAAGGAGGTTCTGATACAAGAGGTTCTGATACAATGAGGTTCTGATACAAGAAGGTTCTGATACAAGGAGATTCTGATACAAGAGGTTCTGATACAAGGAGGTTCTGATAAAAGAGGTTCTGATACAAGGAGGTTCTGATACAAGAGGTTCTGATACAAGGAGATTCTGATACAAGGAGGTTCTGATACAAGGAGGTTCTGATACAAGATGTTCTGATACAAGGAGGTTCTGATACAAGGAGGTTCTAATACAAGGAGGTTCTGATACAAGAGGTTCTGATACAAGGAGGTTCTGATACAAGGAGGTTCTGATACAAGGAGGTTCTGATACAAGAGGTTCTGATACAAGAGGTTCTGATACAAGGAGGTTCTGATACAAGGAGGTTCTGATACAAAGAGGTTCTGATACAAGAGGTTCTGATACAAGGAGGTTCTGATACAAGGAGGTTCTGATACAAGGAGGTTCTGATACAAGGAGGTTCTGATACAATGAGGTTCTGATACAAGAGGTTCTGATACAAGGAGGTTCTGATACAAGGAGATTCTGATACAAGAGGTTCTGATACAGGAGGTTCTGATACAAGAGGATCTGATACAAGGAGGCTCTGATACAATGAGGTTCTGATACAAGGAGGTTCTGATACAAGGAGATTCTGATACAAGAGGTTCTGATACAATGAGGTTCTGATACAAGGAGGTTCTGATACAAGGAGATTCTGATACAAGAGGTTCTGATACAGGAGGCTCTGATACAAGAGGTTCTGATACAAGGAGGTTCTGATACAATGAGGTTCTGATACAAGAGGTTCTGATACAAGGAGGTTCTGAGACAAGAGGTTCTGATACAAGAGATTCTGATACAAGGAGGTTCTGATACAAGGAGGTTCTGATACACGAGGTTCTGATACAAAGAGGTTCTGATACAAGAGGTTCTGATACAAGAGGCTCTGATACAAGGAGGTTCTGATACAAGAGGTTCTGATACAAGAGGTTCTGATACAAGGAGGTTATGATACAAGAGGTTCTGATACAAGGAGGTTCTGATACAAGGAGGCTCTGATACAAGAGGTTCTGATACAAGGAGGTTCTGATACAAGGAGGTTCTGATACAAGAGGTTCTGATACAAGGAGGTTCTGATACAAGGAGCTTCTGATACAAGAGGTTCTGATACAAGGAGGTTCTGATACAAGGAGGTTCTGATACAAGGAGATTCTGATACAAGAGGTTCTGATACAAGAGGTTCTGATACAAGAGGTTCTGATACAAGAGGTTCTGATACAAGGAGGTTCTGATACAATGAGGTTCTGATACAAGAGGTTCTGATACAAGGAGGTTCTGATACAAGGAGGTTCTGATACAAGGAGGTTCTGATACAAGAGGTTCTGATACAAGGAGGTTCTGATACAAGGAGGTTTTGATACAAGAGGTTCTGATACAAGGAGGTTCTGATACAAGAGGTTCTGATACAAGAGGTTCTGATACAATGAGGTTCTGATACAAGAGGTTCCGATACAAGAGGTTCCGATACAAGGAGGTTCTGATACAAGGGGGTTCTGATACAAGGAGGTTCTGATACAAGAGGTTCTGATACAAGGAGGTTCTGATACAAAGAGGTTCTGATACAAGAAGGTTCTGATACAAGAGGTTCTGATACAAGGAGGTTCTGATACAATGAGGTTCTGATACAATGAGGTTCTAATACAAGAGGTTCTGATACAAGAGGTTCTGATACAAAGAGGTTCTGATACAAGAGGTTCTGATACAAGGAGATTCTGATACAATGAGGTTCTGATACAAGGAGGTTCTGATACAAGAGGTTCTGATACAAGGAGGTTCTGATACAAGGAGGTTCTAATACAAGGAGGTTCTGATACAAGAGGTTCTGATACAAGGAGGTTCTGATACAAGGAGGTTCTGATACAAGGAGGTTCTGATATAAGAGGTCTGATACAAGGAGGTTCTGATACAAGAGGTTCTGATACAAGGAGGTTCTGATACAAAGAGGTTCTGATACAAGAGGTTCTGATACAAGGAGGTTCTGATACAAGAGGTTCTGATACAAGGAGGTTCTGATACAAGAGGTTCTGATACAATGAGGTTCTGATACAAGGAGGTTCTGATGCAAGAGGTTCTGATACAAGGAGGTTCTGATACAAGGAGGTTCTGATACAAGAGGTTCTGATACAAGGAGGTTCTGATACAAAGAGGTTCTGATACAAGGAGATTCTGATACAAGAGGTTCTGATACAAGAGGTTCTGATACAAGAGGTTCTGATACAAGGAGGTTCTGATACAAAAGATTCTGATACAAGCAGATTCTGATACAAGAGGTTCTGATACAAGAGATTCTGATACAAGGAGGTTCTGATACAAGGAGGTTCTGATACAAGGAGGTTCTGATACAAGAGGTTCTGATACAAGAGGTTCTGATACAAGAGGTTCTGATACAAGGAGGTTCTGATACAAGAGGTTCTGATACAAGAGGTTCTGATACAAGGAGGTTCTGATACAAGAGGTTCTGATACAAGGAGGTTCTGATACAAGGAGGCTCTGATACAAGAGGTTCTGATACAAGGAGCTTCTGATACAAGAGGTTCTGATACAATGAGATTCTGATACAAGGAGGTTCTGATACAAGGAGATTCTGATACAAGAGGTTCTGATACAGGAGGTTCTGATACAGGAGGTTCTGATACAAGAGGTTCTGATACAAGGAGGTTCTGAAACAAGGAGGTTCTGATACAAGAGGTTCTGATACAAGAGGTTCTGATACAAGGAGATTCTGATACAAGAGGTTCTGATACAAGAGGTTCTGATACAGGAGGTTCTGATACAAGAGGTTCTGATACAAGGAGGCTCTGATACAAGGAGGTTCTGATACAAGGAGGTTCTGATACAAGGAGATTCTGATACAAGAGGTTCTGATACAATGAGGTTCTGATACAAGGAGGTTCTGATACAAGGAGATTCTGATACAAGAGGTTCTGATACAAGAGGTTCTGATACAGGAGGCTCTGATACAAGAGGTTCTGATACAAGGAGGTTCTGATACAATGAGGTTCTGATACAAGAGGTTCTGATACAAGGAGGTTCTGATACAAGAGGTTCTGATACAAGAGATTCTGATACAAGGAGGTTCTGATACAAGGAGGTTCTGATACACGAGGTTCTGATACAAAGAGGTTCTGATACAAGAGGTTCTGATACAAGAGGCTCTGATACAAGGAGGTTCTGATACAAGAGGTTCTGATACAAGAGGTTCTGATACAAGGAGGTTATGATACAAGGAGGTTCTGATACAAGGAGGTTCTGATACAAGGAGGCTCTGATACAAGAGGTTCTGATACAAGGAGGTTCTGATACAAGGACGTTCTGATACAAGAGGTTCTGATACAAGGAGGTTCTGATACAAGGAGCTTCTGATACAAGAGGTTCTGATACAAGGAGGTTCTGATACAAGGAGGTTCTGATACAAGGAGATTCTGATACAAGAGGTTCTGATACAAGAGGTTCTGATACAAAAGGTTCTGATACAAGGAGGTTCTGATACAAGAGGTTCTGATACAAGGAGGTTCTGATACAATGAGGTTCTGATACAAGAGGTTCTGATACAAGGAGGTTCTGATACAAGGAGGTTCTGATACAAGGAGGTTCTGATACAAGAGGTTCTGATACAAGGAGGTTCTGATACAAGGAGGTTTTGATACAAGAGGTTCTGATACAAGGAGGTTCTGATACAAGGAGGTTCTGATACAAGAGGTTCTGATTCAAGGAGATTCTGATACAAAAGGTTCTGATACAAGAGGTTCTGATACAATGAGGTTCTGATACAAGAGGTTCCGATACAAGAGGTTCCGATACAAGGAGGTTCTGATACAAGAGGTTCTGATACAAGGAGGTTCTGATACAAGGAGGTTCTGATACAAGAGGTTCTGATACAAGGAGGTTCTGATACAAAGAGGTTCTGATACAAGAAGGTTCTGATACAAGAGGTTCTGATACAAGGAGGTTCTGATACAATGAGGTTCTGATACAATGAGGTTCTAATACAAGAGGTTCTGATACAAGGAGGTTCTGATACAAGAGGTTCTGATACAAGAGGTTCTGATACAAAGAGGTTCTGATACAAGAGGTTCTGATACAAGGAGATTCTGATACAATGAGGTTCTGATACAAGGAGGTTCTGATACAAGGAGGTTCTGATACAAGGAGGTTCTGATACAAGGAGGTTCTAATACAAGGAGGTTCTGATACAAGGAGGTTCTGATACAAGGAGGTTCTGATACAAGGAGGTTCTGATACAAGAGGTTCTGATACAAGGAGGTTCTGATACAAGAGGTTCTGATACAAGGAGGTTCTGATACAAGGAGGTTCTGATACAAAGAGGTTCTGATACAAGAGGTTCTGATACAAGGAGGTTCTGATACAAGAGGTTCTGATACAAGGAGGTTCTGATACAAGAGGTTCTGATACAATGAGGTTCTGATACAAGGAGGTTCTGATGCAAGAGGTTCTGATACAAGGAGGTTCTGATACAAGGAGGTTCTGATACAAGAGGTTCTGATACAAGGAGGTTCTGATACAAAGAGGTTCTGATACAAGGAGATTCTGATACAAGAGGTTCTGATACAAGAGGTTCTGATACAAGAGGTTCTGATACAAGGAGATTCTGATACAAGGAGGTTCTGATACAAGAGGTTCTGATACAAGGAGGTTCTGATACAAGGAGGTTCTAATACAAGGAGGTTCTGATACAAGGAGGTTCTGATGCAAGGAGGTTCTGATACAAGAGGTTCTGATACAAGGAGGTTCTGATACAAGAGGTTCTGATACAAGGAGGTTCTGATACAAGGAGGTTCTAATACAAAGAGGTTCTGATACAAGGAGGTTCTGATACAAAGAGGTTCTGATGCAAGAGGTTCTGATACAAGGAGGTTCTGATACAAAGAGGTTCTGATACAAGAGGTTCTGATACAAGAGGTTCTAATACAAGGAGGTTCTGATACAAGGAGATTCTGATACAAGGAGGGTCTGATACAAGGAGATTCTGATACAAGGAGGTTCTAATACAAAGAGGTTCTGATACAAGGAGGTTCTGATACAAAGAGGTTCTGATGCAAGAGGTTCTGATACAAGAGGTTCTGATACAAGGAGATTCTGATACAAGGAGGTTCTGATACAAGAGGTTCTGATACAAGGAGGTTCTGATACAAGGAGGTTCTAATACAAGGAGGTTCTGATACAAGGAGGTTCTGATGCAAGGAGGTTCTGATACAAGAGGTTCTGATACAAGGAGGTTCTGATACAAGAGGTTCTGATACAAGGAGGTTCTGATACAAGGAGGTTCTAATACAAAGAGGTTCTGATACAAGGAGGTTCTGATACAAAGAGGTTCTGATGCAAGAGGTTCTGATACAAGGAGGTTCTGATACAAAGAGGTTCTGATACAAGAGGTTCTGATACAAGAGGTTCTAATACAAGGAGGTTCTGATACAAGGAGATTCTGATACAAGGAGGGTCTGATACAAGGAGATTCTGATTCAAAGAGGTTCTGATTAGGTAAGTTTCACAGTACTATACATATATATTATACTTTACGTTGATATTTTTACCCTATTTGTCTTTGTTAACGAACCAGTCGATATATTACAGTATATTGACCAGGCCGGTCCATATAATGTTTTCTTTCGGATTTTGTTCAAACTTGTTTTTGATTTTAGATATACAATTAAAAAAAAACATGTCGTCTGACTTCGCTTCGGTCTTCATGTCTACAAGGTCTATCATTGCTTTTATAAAATTTTGTGGGTGACATCCCAGTCCATAAACTGCCATATGACCCTTAGTGCCATGAACTATTTGTTAAATATCAGCATGCAATTTTTTTTATTTTATTTACAAAACATGTAAGATTAACAACATAGTTTTTATTACAGATGTTCTAGTCCTTACAAGTGTTGTGATGGTTCATGTTGTCATGACAACAATGATGATGATTATATATATGGTTACAGAATGTCATTTTGGAATCTCTGGTATTTCTGGTTAGTGTGGTAAATTTTGTCTCTGTAATTTTATATTTTTTCTTTTCATTTTCCCAACAAGAACAAATACATGTTACCGTTATATACAGCTATTACTAGGTTAACTTTTTCAAATTAAAAATAAATATTCACTTGATTACATATATATGTGTGCTTATGTAAAACCTTGTATATCTTTTATTTGATTTGTGTTATTTGAGTTATAATTACATTCATTTTTAGATTATATTTGATAACATCATCCCCATCCATGATCCATCATGATACCAGGGGCCAGCTGGGCTTTTTTATTTTATTTACAGGTTTATAATTTTGTTTATTTTGAATTAAGAATTTTATTTTATTTACATGTTTATAATTCTGTTTATTTTGAATTGAGAATTTTATTTTATTTACATGTTTATAATTCTGTTTATTTTGAATTGGGAATTTTATTTTATTTACATGTTTAAAATTCTGTTTATTTTTGAATTGAGAATTTTATTTTATTTACAAGTGTGTAATTCTGTTTATTTTGAATTGAGAATTTTATTTTATTTACAGGTTTATGATTCTGTTTATTTTGAATTGAGAATTTTATTTTATTTACATGTTTATAATTCTGTTTATTTTGAATTGAGAATTTTATTTTATTTACATGTTTATAATTCTGTTTATTTTGAATTGAGAATTTTATTTTATTTACAGGTGTATAATTCTGTTTATTTTGAATTGAGAATTTTATTTTATTTACATATTTATGATTCTGTTTATTTCATTTACAGGTTTATAATTCTGTTCATTTTGAATTGAGAATGTTATTTTATTTACATGTTTATAATTCTGTTTATTTTGAATTGAGAATTTTATTTTATTTACAGGTGTATAATTCTGTTTATTTTGAATTGAGAATTTTATTTTATTTACAGGTGTATAATTCTGTTTATTTTGAATTGAGAATTTTATTTTATTTACAGGTTTATAATTCTGTTTATTTTGAATTGAGAATTTTATTTTATTTACAGGTTTATGATTCTGTTTATTTTGAATTGAGAATTTTATTTTATTTACATGTTTATAATTCTGTTTATTTTGAATTGAGAATTTTATTTTATTTACAGGTTTATAATTCTGTTTATTTTGAATTGAGAATTTTATTTTATTTACAGGTTTATGATTCTGATTATTTTGAATTGAGAATTTTATTTTATTTACAGGTTGATAATTCTGTTTATTTTGAATTGAGAATTTTATTTTATTTACATGTTTATAATTCTGTTTATTTTGAATTGAGAATTTTATTTTATTTACAGGTTTATAATTCTGTTTATTTTGAATTGAGAATTTTATTTTATTTACAGGTTTATAATTCTGATTATTTTGAATTGAGAATTTTATTTTATTTACAGGTTTATAATTCTATTTATTTTGAATTGAGAATTTTATTTTATTTACATGTTTATAATTCTGTTTATTTTGAATTGAGAATTTTATTTTATTTACATATTTACGATTCTGTTTATTTCATTTACAGGTTTATAATTCTGTTCATTTTGAATTGAGAATGTTATTTTATTTACAGGTTTATAATTCTGGTTGTTTTGAATTGAGAATTTTATTTTATTTACATGTTTATAATTCTGTTTATTTTGAATTGAGAATTTTATTTTATTTACATATTTATGATTCTGTTTATTTCATTTACAGGTTTATAATTCTGTTCATTTTGAATTGAGAATGTTATTTTATTTACATGTTTATAATTCTGTTTATTTTGAATTGAGAATTTTATTTTATTTACATGTTTAAAATTCTGTTTATTTTGAATTGAGAATTTTATTTTATTTACAGGTGTATAATTCTGTTTATTTTGAATTGAGAATTTTATTTTATTTATAGGTGTATAATTCTGTTTATTTTGAATTGAGAATTTTATTTTATTTACAGGTTTATAATTCTGTTTATTTTGAATTGAGAATTTTATTTTATTTACAGGTTTATGATTCTGTTTATTTTGAATTGAGAATTTTATTTTATTTACATGTTTATAATTCTGTTTATTTTGAATTGAGAATTTTATTTTATTTACAGGTTTATAATTCTGTTTATTTTGAATTGAGAATTTTATTTTATTTACAGGTTTATGATTCTGATTATTTTGAATTGAGAATTTTATTTTATTTACAGGTTGATAATTCTGTTTATTTTGAATTGAGAATTTTATTTTATTTACAGGTTTATGATTCTGTTTATTTTGAATTGAGAATTTTATTTTATTTACATGTTTATAATTCTGTTTATTTTGAATTGAGAATTTTATTTTATTTACAGGTTTATAATTCTGTTTATTTTGAATTGAGAATTTTATTTTATTTACAGGTTTATGATTCTGATTATTTTGAATTGAGAATTTTATTTTATTTGCAGGTTTATAATTCTGTTTATTTTGAATTGAGAATTTTATTTTATTTACATGTTTATAATTCTGTTTATTTTGAATTGAGAATTTTATTTTATTTACATATTTATGATTCTGTTTATTTCATTTACAGGTTTATAATTCTGTTTATTTTGAATTGAGAATTTTATTTTATTTACATATTTATGATTCTGTTTATTTCATTTACAGGTTTATAATTCTGTTCATTTTGAATTGAGAATGTTATTTTATTTACAAGTTTATAATTCTGTTCATTTTGAATTGAGAATGTTATTTTATTTACAGGTTTATAATTCTGTTTGTTTTGATGTCATGTTTTGGAGGTTGTGGTTATTACAAACAACGACAAAGGATTATCCATGGACGATCTGGTTCACCTTCACATACCAACAGACGATCTAGGACAATCATACTAACAAACACAACAGAAGCAGTTACTCCTTATGCATATTCAGGGCCTGGTGCCGAGCCTTATAACCATGTGTTCCAGCCACCACCTTATTCAGAGGTAATACACATTTAGTATCAAGATATTCCAGTTATTATTAAATTACAACCTTGTTATGAAATATATTAAAAACATTCTGTTGATCATGGATAAAGTTTGATATTTGCTAAGTAGATTAAATGAACATTGTACAGATTTGATATATTTTCAGGTGATGTTACATCCTGGACTTTATCCAACGAACAAGGAAAATTTGCCTCCTTATCCTGAAGATTCTCATCGAGAAAGAACAGGTTTGTAAATTTTAGCCTGTTGAACCTCTTGCTAAATATGTCTCCTTTGGAGCCTCTGAACATTTACCTATCAGGCCTCGACAATAACGTTTATCCAATTGTCCGGGACAAGTGGAAACGTCCATTGGACAAGTGAAATTTGTTGGTCACTTGTCCGTGGGGACAATTTAAAAAAAAAAACATACAGAAATACCCTAAAGGATCATCGTAACTTTTCTTGCAAATGCGTGTTTGGTCAATAGTTTTACTTAATTTCATATTGAATAGTTCCAAGATCTGTTTTTTTCATTGCCGATGACCTATATGCAAATTAGGTACATGCAAATTAGATATTGGTTATATTTCCTCGATACTATGCATGGTAGACATAGGTTGACTATCCCTCTAGTCGATATTTGCATGATCTACTGACAACATCTCACTCCCAAAAATACATGTTTACAAAGTCCCTACCTGTTACTAGTTAATAATAATTAGATTTTTCATATTAAAGGAAGTCACGATTAGCGTTATATGTGAACCACCATTTTTTTTACAGATAAGTTGTACACGTGATGATTTATTATTGCTGTTTTGTTTGTTGTTTTTTTGTTTTTTGTTTTTGTTTTTTTTTGGACGGTTTATTTCTTATTTATATCAAATATTTAAAATTGTTTACTTTAGGAAAAAACATTTTAATCTTTCACTTTTATAAATGAACATCGTGTTTTTGAAAATTATTGAATTATGAAGTATTGGTTCCCAACATATACAGGGGTTAACAAATCTTGGACCACCTCACTAGCCCAGGGCTAGCATACTCCCAAATATTACTAGCCCGAATCTATGAACCACTAGTCCTGGTCAATACCGTGATTTCATGAATCCGACTTGCACACTTGAACCCTTGTACAATGTATATTAGTTTAACTATCTTTCTTTTCAGATCTGGTATTGCTTTTATTTTCATTTATTTTCTACAGTTCAGGTCACTGTAAGGCCAAAACAAAAAAATATGTGTGTTTATGGTGACATGTCAAAAAAATCTAGGGTCGATCAGCATTAATTTTTTTTTTTTTTACTATCAGCAAAACCGGAAATAGTCGTTCCCGGTTTCGGAATCAGATTCCGGTATTTCATTTTCAAAATTCCCGGTAAGCAGTCATTTGTTGAAGCTGTTTTATGACGAGAATACGCAGTTTTTCTACCTTATTTGCTCTCAATTTCGACAAAAAGCTAGTGGTTGAATAAATAAAACAATGCTGCTGATTAAACAACATATAACATATATGAATATAAGTAGATACGCGAATATTGACAAGTTTGTCAATATCCGATATATATTTTTACTAGTCCGTCGGGCATACAGCTGATTATTTCAGCTAGTCCAAATGTGGAAATTACTAGCCCCAGGCGTCAGGCTAGGGTATTTGTTAACCCCTGATATATTTCTGTCAACATTCATTTTAATGTGCGGTAACAGATCAAAGTAAACACAGACTGATTGTGTGATTAGGCTATTTATAGCTATCGGCGAGTGATTTAAAATGAAAACTTTTGTCAGTAAATTTCATTCTTCTGATCATAAAGTTTAATTGTAATTACGATAACAATTAAGAAAACAATAGCTGTTGAAAAAAAGTAAAAAAAAGTCGATCATTAAATCAAGGATATACTTGATTTAATATAATTATTCTTTTGTTTCTCTCTAAATTTCACCCACAAAAGACGGAAATAATTAAAGATAATGTTAACACATTTTTTAGCTCACCTGACCCAAAGGGTCAGGTGAACTATTGCCATCACTTGGCGTCCGTCGTCGTTGTACGTCGTAAACTTTTTCAAAAATCTTCTCCTTTGAAAGTGCTAGATCAATGGAAACTAAACTTGGTCTGAATCATCACTAGGATGTCTAGTTTCAAAATTGTGTCCGGTGATGCTGTGCACCAACCAACATGGCCGCTGTTACTAAAAATAGAACATATGGTAAAATTGCAGGTTTTGGGTAATAACTCAAAAACCGTTAATAATATCAAAAATCTGACATGGGATAAAAATGATCAGCACATCAAGATCTACCTACCCTGCAATTTTGAAGTTATTGCCATTTTTTCATCAAATTTGTAAAATTTTAATACTTTCGTCTTATATTTCAAAAACTATAAGAGATAAAGGTTAACTTTAAATTGCAAAAATGTGCGGCATATCAAGATCTACCCACCCTGCAATTTTGAAGTAAATCCCATTACCCATTTTGGAGTTATTTCAAAATGTAATACTTTTCGTCCTTTATTTCAAAAACTATAAGAGACAAATGGTAAGTTGAAACTGCAAACATGTTCAGCATGTCAAGATCTACATACCCTGCAATTTTGAAGTACATTTGATTACCCATCTTGGAGTTATTGCCCTTTTTTCATCAATTTTTTTTTTATTTTAATACTTTTCGTCTTATATTTCAAAAACTATTTAGAGATAGATCTTAAGTTTAAATACCAAAAATGTGCAGCATGTCAAGATCTACCTACCCTGTAATTTTGAAGTAAATCCCATTACCCATTTTGACCGATTATGCAAATTAGAAAAAAGGGGGGATGAAATTTAAAAAAAATCTTCTCCTCTGAAACTACTGAGCCAATTTCAACCAAACTTTGCTGAAATAATCCTTAGGTGGTCCCCTTTCAAAATTATGTCCGTCAGCGCCATCCTGTATCCAAGATGGCCGCCATTACTAAAAATAGAAATTTCTTCAAATGGCCAAAACTGCTCTATTTTAAGCCAGAAAGTGCCCAAATTTGAACTGTATCAGCGTAATGATGAGCTTTTTAACATATATTATGGAATTTTTTATGAACTTTGAAATTTTGCCGATTTTGACCGATTATGTAAACTAGAAAAAAAGGGGGATGAAATTTAAAAAAGATCTTCTCCTCTGAAATTACTGAGCCAATTTCAACCAAACATTGCTGAATTGATCCCTAGGTGGTCCCCTTTCAAAATTGTGTCCGTCAGCGCCATCCTGTATCCAAGATGGCCGCCATTACAAAAAATAGAAATTTCTTCAAATAGCCAAACCTGCTCTATTTTAAGTCAGAAAATGCCCAAATTTGAACTGCATAAGCATAATGATGGGCTTTTTAACATATATTACGGGATTTTTTATGAACTTTGAACTTTTGCCGACTTTGACCGATTATGTAAATTAGAAAAAAGGGGGGATGAAATTAAAAAAAAATCTTCTCCTCTGAATCTACTGAGCCAATTTCAACCAAACTTTGCTGAAATGATCCTTAGGTGGTCCCCTTTCAAAATTGTGTCCGTCAGCGCCATCCTGTATCCAAGATGGCCGCCATTACTAAAAATAGAAATTTCTTCAAATGGCCAAAACTGCTCTATTTTAAGCCAGAAAGTGCCCAAATTTGAACTGTATCAGCGTAATGATGAGCTTTTTAACATATATTATGGAATTTTTTATGAACTTTGAAATTTTGCCGATTTTGACCGATTATGTAAACTAGAAAAAAAGGGGGATGAAATTTAAAAAAGATCTTCTCCTCTGAAATTACTGAGCCAATTTCAACCAAACATTGCTGAATTGATCCCTAGGTGGTCCCCTTTCAAAATTGTGTCCGTCAGCGCCATCCTGTATCCAAGATGGCCGCCATTACAAAAAATAGAAATTTCTTCAAATAGCCAAACCTGCTCTATTTTAAGTCAGAAAATGCCCAAATTTGAACTGCATAAGCATAATGATGGGCTTTTTAACATATATTACGGGATTTTTTATGAACTTTGAACTTTTGCCGACTTTGACCGATTATGTAAATTAGAAAAAAGGGGGGATGAAATTAAAAAAAAATCTTCTCCTCTGAATCTACTGAGCCAATTTCAACCAAACTTTGCTGAAATGATCCTTAGGTGGTCCCCTTTCAAAATTGTGTCCGTCAGCGCCGTCCTGTATCCAAGATGGCCGCCATTACTAAAAATAGAAATTTCTTCAAATGGCCAAAACTGCTCTATTTTAAGCCAGAAAATGCCCAAATTTGAACTGCATAAGCATAATGATGAGCTTTTTAACATATATTACGGGATTTTTTTATGAACTTTGAAATTTTGCCGATTTTGACCGATTATGCAAATTAGAAAAAAGGGGGGATGAAATTTAAAAAAGATCTTCTCCTCTGAAATTACTGAGCCAATTTCAACCAAACATTGCTGAATTGATCCCTAGGTGGTCCCCTTTCAAAATTGTGTCCGTCAGCGCCATCCTGTATCCAAGATGGCCGCCATTACAAAAAATAGAAATTTCTTCAAATAGCCAAACCTGCTCTATTTTAAGTCAGAAAATGCCCAAATTTGAACTGCATAAGCATAATGATGGGCTTTTTAACATATATTACGGGATTTTTTATGAACTTTGAACTTTTGCCGACTTTGACCGATTATGTAAATTAGAAAAAAGGGGGGATGAAATTTAAAAAAAATCTTCTCCTCTGAATCTACTGAGCCAATTTCAACCAAACTTTGCTGAAATGATCCTTAGGTGGTCCCCTTTCAAAATTGTGTCCGTCAGCGCCGTCCTGTATCCAAGATGGCCGCCATTACTAAAAATAGAAATTTCTTCAAATGGCCAAAACTGCTCTATTTTAAGCCAGAAAATGCCCAAATTTGAACTGCATAAGCATAATGATGAGCTTTTTAACATATATTACGGGATTTTTTTATGAACTTTGAAATTTTGCCGATTTTGACCGATTATGCAAATTAGGAAAAAGGGGGGATGAAATTTTAAAAAATCTTCTCCTCTGAAACTACTGAGCCAATCTCAACCAAACTTTGCTGAAATGATCCTTGGATGGTCCCCTTTCAAAAATGTGTCCGTCAGCGCCGTCCTGTATCCAAGATGGCCGCCATTACAAAAAATAGAAATTTCTTCAAATGGCCAAGACTGCTCTATTTTAAGCCAGAAAGTGCCCAAATTTGAACTGCATAAGCATAATGATGAGCTTTTTAACATATATTACGGGATTTTTTATGAACTTTGAACTTTTGCCGACTTTGACCGATAATGCAAATTAGAAAAAAGAGGGGATGAAATTTAAAAAAAAATCTTCTCCTCTGAAACTACTGAGCCAATCTCAACCAAACTTTGCTGAAATGATCCTTAGGTGGTCCCCTTTCAAAATTGTGTCCGTCAGCGCCGTCCTGTATCCAAGATGGCCGCCATTACTAAAAATAGAAATTTCTTCAAATGGCCAAAACTGCTCTATTTTAAGCCAGAAAGTGCCCAAATTTGAACTGTATCAGCATAATGATGAGCTTTTTAACATATATTACGGGATTTTTTATGAACTTTGAACTTTTGCCGATTTTGACCAGTTATGCAAATTAGAAAAAAGGGGGAATGAAATTTAAACAAATCTTCTCCTCTGAAACTACTGAGCCAATCTCAACCAAACTTTGCTGAAATGATCCTTGGATGGTCCCCTTTCAAAATTGTGTCCGTCAGCGCCGCCCTGTATCCAAGATGGCCGCCATTACTAAAAATAGAAATTTCTTCAAATGGCCAAAACTGCTCTATTTTAAGCCAGTAAGTGCCCAAATTTGAACTGTATAAGCGTAATGATGAGCTTTTTAACATATATTACAGGATTTTTTATGAACTTTGAACTTTTGCCGATTTTGACCGATTATGTAAACTAGAAAAAAAGGGGATGAAATTTAAAAAAAAATCTTCTCCTCTGAAACTACTGAGCCAATTTCAACCAAACTTTGTTGAAATGATCCCTAGGTGGTCCCCTTTCAAAACTGTGTCCGTCAGCGCCGTCCTGTATCCAAGATGGCCGCCATTACTAAAACTTAGCAGGAATGTTCCTTGGATGGTCCTCTACAAAGTTACTGTTTTTCGTTCCAGTCGAATATTCAATATGGCTGCCAGGGCCAATAATATGCTCTGATTGGCTGAAATTTCAAAGATCTTCTTCTCTGAAACTAATGAACTGACTGAACCCAAACTGTAAAGGAATGATCATTGGAATGTCCTTTACCGAATTACTGTTTTTTATGCCGATCGGAAATCCAAGATGGCCGCCATCGCAGGACATAGATTAACATTGGACCCTATGGGAAAATGTTCTAATGCCTTCTTCTCAGAAACTACAAATATGATTAAAGCCAAACTGTACATGAATGTTCATTGGATGGTCCTCTACAATCTTAAGGTTTTTTGTTCCGATATGAAATTCAAAATGGCGGCTACGGTAGGACTTAGTTTAACATTGGACCCTATGGGAAAAATGTTTCAAAATGCTTCTTCTCTGAAACCACTTGGACAGTTGAAACCAAACTGCCCAGGAATGATCATTGGAAGGTCCTCTACAAACTTTCTGTTTTTTATGCCGATCGGAAATCCAAGATGGCCGCCACCGCAGGACATAGATTAACATTGGACCCTATGGGAAAATATTCAAATGCCTTCTCAGAAACTACAAATATGATTAAAGCCAAACTGTACAAGAATGTTCATTAGATGGTCCTCTACAAACTTTTCGTTTTTTATTCCGGTATGAAATTCAAAATGGCGGCTACGGCAGGACTTAGTTTAACATTGGACCCTATGGGAAAAATGTTTCAAAACGCTTCTTCTCTGAAACCACTTGGATAATTGAAACCAAACTGCCCAGGAATGATCATTGGAAGGTCCTCTACAAGGTGTGTGTTTTTTATGCCGATCGGAAATCCAAGATGGCCGCCACCGCAATACATAGATTAACATTGGACCCTATGGGAAAATGTTCAAATGCCTTCTTCTCAGAAACTACAAATATTATTAAAGCCAAACTGTACATGAATGTTCATTGGATGGTCCTCTACAAACTTTACGTTTTTTGTTCTGATAAGAAATTCAAAATGGCGGCTACGGCAGGACTTAGTTTAACATTGGACCCTATGGGAAAAATGTTTCAAAACGCTTCTTCTCTGAAACCACTTGGATAATTGAAACCAAACTGCCCAGGAATGATCATTGGAAGGTCCTCTACAAAATTTCTGTTTTTTTATGCCGATCGAAAATTCAAGATGGCCGCCACCGCAGGACATAGATTAACATTGGACCCTATGGGAAAATGTTCAAATGCCTTCTTCTCAGAAACTACAAATATGATTAAAGCCAAACTGTACATGAATGTTCATTGGATGGTTCTCTACAATCTTAAGGTTTTTTGTTCCGATATGAAATTCAAAATGGCGGCTACGGCAGGACTTAGTTTAACATTGGACCCTATGGGAAAAGTGTTTCAAAATGCTTCTTCTCTGAAACCACTTGGACAGTTGAAACCAAACTGCCCAGGAATGATCATTGGAAGGTCCTCTACAAACTTTCTGTTTTTTATGCCGATCGGAAATCCAAGATGGCCGCCACCGCAGGACATAGATTAACATTGGACCCTATGAGAAAATATTCAAATGCCTTCTTCTCAGAAACTACAAATATGATTAAAGCCAAACTGTACAAGAATGTTCATTAGATGGTCCTCTACAAACTTTACGTTTTTTGTTCCGATATGAAATTCAAAATGGCGGCTACGGTAGGACTTAGTTTAACATTGGACCCTATGGGAAAAATGTTTCAAAACGCTTCTTCTCTGAAACCACTTGGATAATTGAAACCAAACTGCCCAGGAATGATCATTGGAAGGTCCTCTACAAGGTGTGTGTTTTTTATGCCGATCGGAAATCCAAGATGGCCACCACCGCAGGACATAGATTAACATTGGACCCTATGGGAAAATGTTCAAATGCCTTCTTCTCAGAAACTACAAATATGATTAAAGCCAAACTGTACATGAATGTTCATTGGATGGTCCTCTACAAACTTTACGTTTTTTATTCTGATATGAAATTCAAAATGGTGGCTATGGCAGGACTTAGTTTAACATTGGACTCTATGGGAAAAATGTTTCAAAATGCTTCTTCTCTGAAACCACTTGGACAGTTGAAACCAAACTGCCCAGGAATGATCATTGGAAGGTCCTCTGTTTTTTATGCCGAACAGAAATCCAAGATGGCTGCCACCACAGGTCATAGTATTAACACAGAACCATATGGGGAAAATACAGAAATATATTCTTCTCTGAAGATATTGCACTGATTGAACCTAAAGTGTGCATCAATCATTGGAAGGTCCTTTACAAACTTTGTGTTTTTTATGTTGATCGTAATTCCAAGATGACTACCACTGCAGGACATAGTTTTTACATAGGACCAATTGTTTTTTTTTATTACCAGGTGAACGATACAGGCTCCTGAGAGCCTCTGGTGTCAATCATACTCTTGAAATAAAAACTTATTTGATTAATTAGTCAGTAAATACATTTAGCAGGCAATTGTCTATCGATCATCGGTCGATGTTGATATAACGATCATCGATCTTGAAAATGTTACCGATTCCCATCACTAGCCGTCAGTGGACATAGTTTTAACATAGGACCCTATGGGAAAAATGTTTAAGCAAAATTTCGCTGAAACCAGTAAGCCAATTTAAAGCAAACATGGCATGAATGGTCCTTAAATGGTCAACTTTCAAAATTATATCCAGTGACCCAAACCTCCATCCAAGATGGCCACCATCAGCGGACATAGTTTTAACATAGGACCCTATGGGAAATGTGTTTAAAAATCTTCTCTGAAACTAGTAAGCCAATTTAAAGCAAACATGGCATGGATGGTCCTTAAGTGGTCAATTTTCAAAATTGTGTCCAGTGACCCAGACCTCCATCCAAGATGGCCACCTTTAGTGGACATACTGTAGTTTTAACATAGGACCCTATGGGAAAAAATGTTTTAAAATGTTCTCCTCTGAAACCAGTAAGCCAATATAGCAAACATGTCATCGATGGTCCTTTGGTGGTCAACTTCCAAAATTGTGTTCAGTGATCCCGATCTCGGTTCAAAATGGCCACCGTCAGCGGACATAGTTTCAACATAGGACCCTATGGGAAAATTGTTTAAAAGTCTTCTCTTCTGAAACCAGTCAACCAATTTAAAGCAAACATGGCATGGATGGTCCTTGGGTAGTATACTTTCAAAATTGTGTGCGGTGACCACGACCTCCATCCAAGATGGCTGCCATGAACAGACATAGTTTTAACATAGAACCCTATGGCTATATGGGATTTGAATAGTAACTTAGATGTATTCGGCATGCAGACATTCTTAAGAGGGCTTATTTCTGTCAGGTGAGCGATACAGGCTTACCTGAGCCTCTAGTTTTTATTACAAACATCAAAGTCGGCAATAGGATTCACCAGTTTTGTTTACCAATGCCATTCCATTTTAGAAAACAAAAAGGTCACTACCTCGCTTATGACGTAAAAATTATGACGTCTCAGCAGAGGTTATCAAGAATTGTGACAAGTACATTTTTGTAGGACGATGTTTGTTGATATTGCTGACACGACAGTTCCTAATTTGATATATGTTTAAAAAATAAAATGTTAACTAGCTAATGGTGTTGTTGAAATTTATTTACTTTTGCCATCTTCACAAGAATTTGGTGATAACTCCTGCTCACTTTTGATAAGTCCAGCTCAGCTCATGCGAACTTTGATACAAGTCTTGCTTATGGAGTCAGCAGGTAGATATAGCGGGAGGGAATGATGATAAGAGTTTGCTTTCATTACGACCAGCAGATATGTCATTAAATGGCAAAAATAAAACAATCAACTGAATTTTTTTTAATAAAATTTAAAAGTAAAATTGAAAACAAGTTAGAGCTTTTAACCTTTTTAGCTCACCTTGCCAAAGGCAGTGTGAGCTTTTGCCATCTATTGGTGTACGTCGTCTGTTAACTTTTCACATTTTAATCTTCTCTGAAACTGCTTAGAACCATAACTTGGTAGGAAGCATCCATGGAAGATCCTCTAGAAGAAGAGTTTAAAGATAACAAAGGGAGGTAATCAGAATATGTATATCAAAGAAGAACAGACAACACAATGGCCAACAGAAAAAGTACAAAAGGACAAACAACGATCTACAAAGCATGCATATAAAACTATAGATCGAGTAACACGAACCTCACTAAAAACGCACATTTTGTCCCGATCTGTTAACAAAAATGGCCACCATAGGCAATTCTTTTTTCTGGATGTTCAATTTCTAAAATCTTCTCCTCTGAAACCACTTAGCCAAATGAATTGAAACTTGGTAGGAAGCATCCATGGAAGATCCTCTGTAAAGAGTGCTCATTTTGTCCCGATCCATTTAGAAACATGGCCACCACAGGCAATTTTTGTTTCTGATTGGTCAATTTCTAAAACTCTTCTCTAAAACCACATGTCCAAATGAACCGAAACTTGGTAGGAAGCATCTATGGAAGGTCCTCTATAAATATTGCTCATTTCGTCCTGATCCATTAACAAACATGGCTGCCATAAGCAGTTATTGTATGTGATTGGTCAATTAAAAAAAATCTTCTCTAAAGCCATTTGGCTAAATTAATTGAAAGTTGGCAGGAAGCACTTATGAAAGGTTCTGTATAAAGTTTCCTCAAAACAAAATGACAGGGTTTTACATCCATATCTAATTTCTTTTTGAATCACAAACCAGGGAGCATTGGTTTTTTTTATCATTTTATTATTGAAATCTATTTTCTTTGTTACAGAAGCAGTGCCTATTAACAATGAGGTAGCCTTACCTCAACCACCTCCATACACAGAGATAGCCACTCAAAATGTAGATCTGGCACAACCAGCCAATCAAAACACAGCTTATTTACAGCAGCAGGCATATAATCAGCATATATCTCAGGAGTCCAGTCAAAATGCAACTCAAAATTTATGAATTTAGCCTGAATAACTGTTTAAATCAGTATTGTCATGTTATGTGTAAACCATGTACACTTGTTCAGTGTGTCTCTCCTTGTTAAAAATGAAATCCACCTTAAGTTTGTACATCCCAAAGCTACTTTGTTTAGACACATCGTTTTAATTACTTATTATAGTCCTATTATGTACACTGTAGCATCATTTCTGTTGGATATTTTATGTACACTGTAGCATCATTTCTGTTGGATATTTTATGTACACTGTAGCATCATTTCTGTTGGATATTTTATGTACACTGTAGCGTCATTTCTGTTGGATATTTTATGTACACTGTAGCGTCATTTCTGTTGGATATTTTATGTACACTGTAGCGTCATTTCTGTTGGATATTTTATGTACACTGTAGCGTCATTTCTGTTGGATATTTTATGTACACTGTAGCGTCATTTCTGTTGGATATTTTATGTACACTGGTATCATTCTTTCTGTTGGATATTTTATGTACACTGAAGCATTCTTTCTGTTGATATTTTATGTACACTGGAGCATTCTTTCTGTTGGATATTTTATGTACACTGGTATCATCCTTTCTGTTGGATATTTTATGTACACTGTAGCATTCTTTCTGTTGGATATTTTGTTTGTTATATTTTGTTGTAAAAGATTAAATTTGTATTTGATAAATAAGCACACTACCTGGATGTCAAGAAGGTTCAAGGTATACCTTATGATCATTAGTAAGAAAGGATATGATGTAAAAGAACATGAGAGACTATCCAGCATTACACTTAGACATAAATGTATTTTAAAGTAAAGGAACATGAGAGACTATCCAGCATTACACTTAGACATATATTAAAGTAAAGGAACATGAGAGACTATCCAACATTACACTTAGACATATATTAAAGTAAAGGAACATGAGAGACTGTCCAACATTACACTTAGACATATATTAAAGTAAAGGAACATGAGAGACTATCCAACATTACACTTAGACATGTATTAAAGTAAAGGAACATGAGAGACTATCCAACATTACACTTAGACATATATTAAAGTAAAGGAACATGAGAGACTATCCAACATTACACTTAGACATATGTTAAAGTAAAGGAACATGAGAGACTATCCAACATTACACTTAGACATATATTAAAGTAAAGGAACATGAGAGACTATCCAACATTACACTTAGACATATATTAAAGTAAAGGAACATGAGAGACTATCCAACATTACACTTAGACATATGTTAAAGTAAAGGAACATGAGAGACTATCCAACATTACACTTAGACATATATTAAAGTAAAGGAACATGAGAGACTATCCAACATTACACTTAGACATATGTTAAAGTAAAGGAACATGAGAGACTATCCAACATTACACTTAGACATATATTAAAGTAAAGGAACATGAGAGACTATCCAACATTACACTTAGACATATATTAAAGTAAAGGAACATGAGAGACTATCCAGCATTACACTTAGACATATATTAAAGTAAAGGAACATGAGAAACTGTCCAACATTACACTTAGACATATATTAAAATAAAGGAACATGAGAGACTATCCAACATTACACTTAGACATGTATTAAAGTAAAGGAACATGAGAGACTATCCAACATTACACTTAGACATGTATTAAAGTAAAGGAACATGAGAGACTATCCAACATTACACTTAGACATATATTAAAGTAAAGGAACATGAGAGACTGTCCAACATTACACTTAGACATATATTAAAGTAAAGGAACATGAGAGACTATCCAACATTACACTTAGACATATGTTAAAGTAAAGGAACATGAGAGACTGTCCAACATTACACTTAGACATATGTTAAAGTAAAGGAACATGAGAGACTATCCAACATTACACTTAGACATATGTTAAAGTAAAGGAACATGAGAGACTATCCAACATTACACTTAGACATATGTTAAAGTAAAGGAACATGAGAGACTATCCAGCATTACACTTAGACATATATTAAAGTAAAGGAACATGAGAGACTGTCCAACATTACACTTAGACATATGTTAAAGTAATGAAACATGAGAGACTATCCAACATTACACTTAGACATGTATTAAAGTAAAGGAACATGAGAGACTGTCCAACATTACACTTAGACATATATTAAAGTAAAGGAACATGAGAGACTGTCCAACATTACACTTAGACATGTATTAAAGTAAAGGAACATGAGAGACTATCCAACATTATACTTAGACATTTATTAAAGTAAAGGAACATGAGAGACTATCCAACATTACACTTAGACATATGTTAAAGTAAAGGAACATGAGAGACTGTCCAACATTACACTTAGACATATATTAAAGTAAAGGAACATGAGAGACTGTCCAACATTACACTTAGACATGTATTAAAGTAAAGGAACATGAGAGACTATCCAACATTACACTTAGACATATATTAAAGTAAAGGAACATGAGAGACTGTCCAACATTACACTTAGACATATATTAAAGTAAAGGAACATGAGAGACTATCCAACATTACACTTAGACATATATTAAAGTAAAGGAACATGAGAGACTATCCAACATTACACTTAGACATATGTTAAAGTAAAGGAACATGAGAGACTATCCAACATTACACTTAGACATATATTAAAGTAAAGGAACATGAGAGACTGTCCAACATTACACTTAGACATATATTAAAGTAAAGGAACATGAGAGACTGTCCAACATTACACTTAGACATATATTAAAGTAAAGGATCATGAGAGACTATCCAACATTACACTTAGACATATGTTAAAGTAAAGGAACATGAGAGACTGTCCAACATTACACTTAGACATATGTTAAAGTAAAGGAACATGAGAGACTATCCAACATTACACTTAGACATATGTTAAAGTAAAGGAACATGAGAGACTATCCAACATTACACTTAGACATATGTTAAAGTAAAGGAACATGAGAGACTATCCAGCATTACACTTAGACATATATTAAAGTAAAGGAACATGAGAGACTGTCCAACTTTACACTTAGACATATGTTAAAGTAATGAAACATGAGAGACTATCCAGCATTACACTTAGACATGTATTAAAGTAAAGGAACATGAGAGACTGTCCAACATTACACTTAGACATATATTCAAGTAAAGGAACATGAGAGACTATCCAACATTACACTTAGACATGTATTAAAGTAAAGGAACATGAGAGACTGTCCAACATTACACTTAGACATATATTAAAGTAAAGGAACATGAGAGACTGTCCAACATTACACTTAGACATGTATTATAGTAAAGGAACATGAGAGACTATCCAACATTACACTTAGACATATATTAAAGTAAAGGAACATGAGAAACTGTCCAACATTACACTTAGACATATATTAAAGTAAAGGAACATGAGAGACTATCCAACATTACACTTAGACATATGTTAAAGTAAAGGAACATGAGAGACTGTCCAACATTACACTTAGACATATATTAAAGTAAAGGAACATGAGAGACTGTCCAACATTACACTTAGACATGTATTAAAGTAAAGGAACATGAGAGACTATCCAACATTACACTTAGACATATATTAAAGTAAAGGAACATGAGAGACTGTCCAACATTACACTTAGACATATATTAAAGTAAAGGAACATGAGAGACTATCCAACATTACACTTAGACATATGTTAAAGTAAAGGAACATGAGAGACTATCCAACATTACACTTAGACATAAATTAAAGGAAAGGAACAGAGATTTTATTGCTGTTCTACATTTCACAGTCACAGTAGGGTTTGCAACATTGAGAATAACTCGTACCCTTAAATGCGTGTGAAATGGGCCCTAGCCTGCAGTTGAGTGGAACTCTTTGTTTCCATCAATAGTCCACTTCATTTCTTCCAAGAAGTTATATTTTGGAGTAGGTCATTTTATCTCATCCTCAAAGCTATAAGTTGGGATAGTCCATTTTATTTCTCGAAGAAGGTAAACTTTGGGCAAGTCCATTTTATCTCCCTCCCAAAGGTTATAATTTGGGATAGTCCATTTTATTTCTTCTAAGAAAGGGTATACTTTGTGGTAGTACATATTATCTCCACTAAGAATGGATATTTCAGAGTCTTTCATTTTATCTCCACTAAGAATGGATATTTCAGAGTATTTCATTTGATCTCCACTAAGAATGGATATTTCAGAGTATTTCATTTTATCTCCACTAAGAATGGATATTTCAGAGTATTTCATTTTATCTCCACTAAGAATGGATATTTCAGAGTATTTCATTTTATCTCCACTAAGAATGGATATTTCAGAGTATTTCATTTTATTTCCATATCTACACACAAGAGAAACAACTGTTAAATAGGGGCCTCTATGGCTGTGATTGTATGTTAGTAGCATTTGCATCTCTATGTCCCTGCCCATGGGGAGATGTACAGAACCTTATGACATAAAGTTTGTCAGTTTAAATCCCTGCCCATGGGGAGATGTACAGAACCTTATGACATAAAGTTTGTCAGTTTAATTCCCTGCCCATGGGGAGATGTACAGAACCTTATGACATAAAGTTTGTCAGTTATTTGTGGAAGGTCAGTCATGATCAGGTTTTCTCTAGGTACTTTGGTTTCTTCCGCCAATAAAATTTACTGGGATAATAATACTGTAATACTGTAGAAACGGTAATACCGATCAACTTTTAAATAATTCTACTTGAAAGCATACCATGTACAGGTATGAGTGAAACCTCGTTATCTAAAAGGTTGGACAGTCAGAGTTACATGTAACTATATATAGTAATTGAAATCCTTAAGTTGTCTTCAGTTATATAATGTTGAAATCCATTGTATGTTTGATATTATTGTTTTTTATGCCAAAATGTATAATAATATGCTTTAAGAATTCTCATTTTCTAAAGACCACTCTAGTATTTTACACTTTTAATCATTTATATGTGTTTCTTAAATTGTACCTTTTTTAGCAATGACTTATTTCCAAAAAGGGCACAGGTGGCTCAATGAGTTAGGTAGTTGGATTACCTAACAACTCATACAAGCCTATCACCAATATGGCGTGGGTTCGCGCCCGGCTTTGTAAATTACAAAAAAGGGTGCATTCGACTCGCTTGATATTTAGGAGTTTTTAGAGGAATGTGATCGTGACCAATGCGATTTCTAAATGGCGGTCATCTTGGCAGCCATTTTTAAGATAGTCGCCAAAATGCGTAAAATTTTCGAAGTGCTCCAATTTCAACGAAATTTGATATGTAGGGTTTTTTCCCACATGAGGAATGTGATAGTGACAAAAGCGATTTGAAAATGGCAAGTTATTTACTTTTAATTTTGTAGAATCCAATTAAATTTTAAGGGCATAAAAATAGTGTATGGAGATGAGCACCGGCTGTTTTAAATATTTATATACAATAGCTAGCACAATTAAAATAACAAATGATTTCTAACATAGAACCCATATAAAGGCTTGCTAGAACACAAGCAAAATTCTTGACTGATTATTGACGACACAGCTTCTTTAAAGATTAGTCCATTTCAGTCATAGGAACTAATGAAAGTAATTTATACACAGATCTATGTAAATAGGCGGGGGACATTGGCTATGATATAGCAATCTTGTTTTATTTATAGCTTCATATAGGGATTTTTATCAAATTAAGGGGACCAGTAAATATAAGCTTATTAATGGAACCCGTCCAATATGACACCGTAATTAGTTGTGTTGCTGCATTTTTTATTTTCTGGTTAATGTTTTATAAATCGTTGTTTCTCCTTTTTGTTTTGGCCGTTGTGTTGTCTGCACTTCTTCAATTTACAGCTTGTGATTACCCCTTTGGTATCTTCAAATTTTACTTAGATTTGTTTTGGGGGTTTCTTTTTGGTTTTTTTATTATCCTAGAGCTACGGATTTCACCCGTTTGTAATCTTACTGAATTCCAACTCCAACTGAAGTCGGGAATTTCGGGTACTATAATCTCGTTTGTGGAGTTTATCGAATGAATACCGTTCGGTTAAATAAATATTTTACAACCTTCCATAGATAATTATTTTTGAATAGTTATATTTACGCCCTTAAGTGAGATTAATATTCATTGTTCGTAACTCCACCCTTTTTTCTGCCATTTTCACTACGAGAAAATAACAGAAATATAGAACTGACGTCGGACGAAGCTTAACATTGCACATGCTTATCCGGGAATTACATGTCAGATTATGCCAAGTTTTCTAAAGTTATTTAACATCAGACGGTCTTCTCCTGAGGTAGTATGACTTCCCCATCTTTAAAACTTACCACCACAATATAATTGAAATGTATACAGATAGCAATTAATATAAGTTACAGCAACTTGTTTCCTAATCTTATTAAACAGGAAATATCGTTGATTTTGGTGGATTTTTTTGGGGGTTCAGATATTTTTTTTACAAGGAGTACATTAAAAATATAAATTAACTAATAATCGAGTTTTAGAGTAAAAAGTCCATCCATTCTCTTTTATTTTCATGAAGACACATCTCGAACATAAATTCCTGGATATACGACAAAATATGGGCCAAATTCATATGACCTTTTACTATGCATGCGCAAGTCTGTTATTGCGGAAAAAAATGTCAGCCGATTGAAAACCTGCACACGGTGTTATGATAATTTTAACTGATTTTTGCTAGAAAAAGAAACAGGAAAGAGGTTTCAGAGAATTATAGTAAAGCAAGAATTAACTAAGGTTACCAACATGAATGTTGGATAGAATTGAAGGAAGCGTTGAGAGTTCAAACTCATGTTGAAGTGTAAACATCATTGCCAATGCGCATGTAATTTGAAAGTTGGGACATGCATAATTAAAGATGCTGGGAGACAAGCTACACACAAAAAAAAAACGAAAATACATGGTTTTTGGTCAATTCTCGTCAGCAACATTTTATACTCATGTTTTGAAGGTATATATTCACTTTCAACCCCAATTTTTTTTTATTCCCAAAACTTACAGGTGCTATCCCTTTAATTACTTTTTATTATGTATCATATATAGATCGTAATGTTGTGTTGAATTAATTAATAAAATATGTTTAAGCAAACTGAAATTTTATTTAAAGTTGTGTTTAATCATATTTCAATCCTTATTTTTTGCATATATTTTTTATATTAATTTAAGTTACTTGAACAATCTTGAAAAACAGAAAGTCAATATTTTTCAAGTTGTTGAAAAATAACTTGTTTAAGTGCAGTTTAGCAGTGCCGTGTTCAACTCAATGCAGGGGCAGATCCAGGGGGAGGCGCACACAGTGCGCCACCCCCCCCCCCCCCCCCCCCCCCCTAAAATTGGAAAAAATATGATTTATTTAGCGTATAATCGTGATTTTTCACACGAAATACTCCAAAATTTACGCGCCTCCCTCCGCTCGGCGCAATTTTTTTAAGTACGCGCCCCCCGCCTAACTTAAAATCCTGGATCTGCCCCTGCAATGGGAAGTTAATCTCCCAAGTTATTGAATGTGGTCAGTATGTAGTACAATAATTTGTAAGAAATCTTGCTTCTGTAGATGTGTTCTAAATGAACAGCTTTTAACTGAAATTATTTTTTAAATATATTATTTTATACTAATAATAAAAATTGAATGAAGACATTTTTTTTGTTGTTGAAGGTTGATAATTTATAAATTCTGTATTATCATTAACATAGAAATATGTTGTGTATAAATAGTTTGTTAAAATGACTGTAAAAGACAAATACTTGTCATAATCCATTGTTCTAATTTGTGTGCCTATATTTACATTCTAAAAATAATGTGACAAAAATTGTCATTTTAAGAGATAAATTGGTCCAGCTTTATCAAACTCACAGAAAATGAACTTCAGAGATTTATAACACTACATTTAAAATGAACTTCAGAGATTTATAACACTACATTTAAAATGAACTTCAGAGATTTATAACACTACATTTAAAATGAACTTCAGAGATTTATAACACTACATTTAAAATGAACTTCAGAGATTTATAACACTACATTTAAAATGAACTTCAGAGATTTATAACACTACATTTAAAATGAACTTCAGAGATTTATAACACTACATTTAAAATGAACTTCAGAGATTTATAACACTACATTTAAAATGAACTTCAGAGATTTATAACACTACATTTAAAATGAACTTCAGAGATTTATAACACTACATTTAAAATGAACTTCAGAGATTTATAACACTACATTTAAAATGAACTTCAGAGATTTATAGCACTACATTTAAAATGAACTTCAGAGATTTATAACACTACATTTAAAATGAACTTCAGAGATTTATAACACTACATTTAAAATGAACTTCAGAGATTTATAACACTACATTTAAAATGAACTTCAGAGATTTATAACACTACATTTAAAATGAACTTCAGAGATTTATAACACTACATTTAAAATGAACTTCAGAGATTTATAACACTACATTTAAAATGAACTTCAGAGATTTATAACACTACATTTAAAATGAACTTCAGAGATTTATAACACTACATTTAAAATGAACTTCAGAGATTTATAACACTACATTTAAAATGAACTTCAGAGATTTATAACACTACATTTAAAATGAACTTCAGAGATTTATAACACTACATTTAAAATGAACTTCAGAGATTTATAACACTACATTTAAAATGAACTTCCGAGATTTATAACACTACATTTAAAGTGTTAGTGAACTATTTGTACTTCTTTATACAACATCAAATTAATTCTATCTATATATATATATATAAAGTCTAATTCTATCTATATATATATATATAAAGTCTAAGGGAATCTACCAACCAGAGAACTTAATGAGTAACGTCGAGACGATGCAGCACAAACAAAATAAATTATAGAAGTCTAGAAGATTGTGCGACGATACCGATATCTTTGCAGTGAAATGAGGGAGTTAAAGATTTTTAAAGATTTTTAATACGTCACACTTTGTCACCTGACTATTTAGTGAGTTGTAATTATACCATCTAATCTTTACAAACTCAGTCTAACTTTGAGACACTGGGGAAGGTCATTTGTTGATCGAAAATTTTGTCAATATATTTTTTGTAACATCTTTATCGGTATGGTTGCACAATCTTCTAGACTTCTAGACTATATATATATATATATATATATATATATATATATATATATATAGACAATATTAGTTCTGTGTATTAAAGTATAAAGTTTATGTGTATGATGTTTATAAACTGAGGTGAAGTCGAGGTTCACCAAGCCTCTCCCCAGTTTTGCTCAGAATACACATTTTAAGACACTGCATTAATAGTGTGTTTATCCTGCAGAAAAATCGCATCCATCGATGTTTATGTTTTAAATTAAATAATGAAATTATATAATTATCTTTGATTGCTACTTTGATATTTTATGTCAGTAGGAAGTACACTGGATTCACAACTAAGTTTCCAAAACTCAACAGGAAACATGTGACAGGGGTACCAGAAAAAGCTATATTTCAGTCAATGACAGTTACATCATTACATGTATATAGCAAAGAATTATCTAGTCAATGCAATTTGCCTGCTCATAGAACAAGTGCAGGATATATATATATTGATGCTAAGTGTAATGTTTAGTCAGTTAGCTTTTGCTATGATATTTTTTATATTGTTTGTTTTCATTAAGAATGTTATCTCCATGGATTGTTTAAACAACTAGTTATCTTGTATTTATCATTATGTTGTGGTTGTATGTACCAAATAAAGACGTGATCTCTTATTTCTTATCTTTGGGACTCTATGGTAGTTTTACTTTCATTAATTTTTACACTCAATAGCCCTTCTCTTTCCTTACATAAAAGGCCCGGGTGGCTCAATGAGTTAGGTAGTTGGATTACCTAACAACTCATACAAGCCTATCACCAATACGGCATGAATTCACGCTTGGCTTTGTAAATTACAAAAAAGGGTGCACTCGACTCGCAAGTGATAAAGTTTACCAGTTGCTTGCCCATGGTCGGTGGTTCTCTCAAGGTACTCCAGCTTCTTCCACCACTAAAACTGGTCGCCATGATATAGCTGAAATATTGCTGTAAGTGGCATTAAACACCAAAAATCAAATCAAATCCTTTCATAAAATACCATGAACAGAAACACGACAGTCAGGGACTCTTCTACAAACCTGTAGATAAGACAAACATATGCGTTTTAGAACACCCCTGAAGGATACCCAATGTATTTGGTGACCCCTAAAGGAGTGTTTTAAATCTTCAAGCAGTGACTAGATAGATAATAGGTAGTTAGTGATCTAGTGCAGAGATCTAATTGTAATTAGATTGTCATCCACAGAAAACTACACAAAATATTAAGATTAAGAAACACAAAACCCCAGTGAAAACCAGGGATGAACTCATGTGCCCCGGAAGGGTAGGCAGTTCAAATTCTAGTACCTTAATATTGGAGGATGGCATACTTTCTTCTTTTTTTTTCGATTAAATAACATTAACCATTTCTTTTATCAATCATTCAGCTTTTTTAAGTCGTCATTAATAATGTATTTTATCTGTTATTCTCCCGAATGTAGTAACTGAAAGAAGTGATAGTGAGATACGTTTTTCAACAATGTCGTTTATATATATAATGAACAGAAGTAGTCCAAGAACTGAATATTTGGGGACTCCAGCTGAGATACTGAATAGACTTGAGGGTGATTGTTACAAGAAGAGTTTGAAGATACCAAAGGGAGGTAATCAGAATCCACCTTGAGGGTGATTGTTACAAGAAGTATTTCCCACACATCCAAGTCTTGTGAATAAGTGCAAACCACTTCCTGGAATCGGGGACCATGACATTGTCCTTATAGACACGAGCATTGAAGTCACTAGATCAAAGACACCACCACAGAAATATATATCGGCCTCGGTAAATATCATTTATCTTGGAACGATATATCATTAACATTAATTGTGATAGACACTGTTTGAACAGGTAGTTGTAAATCCAACTACCATATGACCACGTCCCCCACGTTTCATGGGAATGAAAGGTTTTTGTTTCTTAATATGACTGCATATTCACCTGTACTCTATTTGAAAATAAAAAAAATTAAAAATAGTCAAAATCACATGTAAAGATAAAATCTAAAGAGGAAGGTGCAGCAAATACAGTGTTCCCTAATTATTAAGACACCTTCCCACGGGGTCTTAGGTCATTGTACAAACCACGTCTGAGTTGCTGAATAAAATATAGCGCTAAAAAATCAACATATTAAAAAAAGATTCAATGCCCAAAATTGGATTTTGACTTCATCCGAATTCAAATTTCAATGGCTTTTAAATTTTTTACCTCTTTATTTACAATTCTACATTACTTCCTTTATATCCAATTATAGTCTTACAACTCACTTACAGGGACCCAGGTGGCTCAATGAGTTAGGTAGTTGTAGGGCTTGGGTGGCTCAATGAGTTAGGTAGTTGTAGGGCCCGGGTGGCTCAATGAGTTAGGTAGTTGTAGGGCCCAGGTGGCTCAATGAGTTAGGTAGTTGTAGGGCCCAGGTGGCTCAATGAGTTAGGTAGTTGGATTACCTGACAACTCATACAAGCCTATCACCAATACAGCGTGGGTTCGCGTCCGGCTTTGTAAATTACAAAAAAGGGTGCACTCGACTCGCAAGTGATAAAGTGTACCAGTTGCTTGCCCATGGTCGGTGGTTCTCTCTTCTTCCAACATTAAAACTGGTCACCATGATATAGCTGAAATATTGGCCTTCAGATGTTCTATTATTTTCGGCCATTGTATTGGCTGATCTTCAGATTAAGACTTCTGATGTTCTATTATTTTCGGCCATTGTATTGGGTGATCTTCAGATTAAGACTTCTGATGTTCTATTATTTTCGGCCATTGTATTGGCTGGCCTTCAGAATACGACTTCTGATGTTCTGTTGTTTTCCGTCATTGTATTGCCTAGCCTTCAGATTAAGACTTCTGATATTTTATTATTTTCGGCCATTGTATTGGCTGGCCTTCAGATTAAGACTTCAGATGTTCTATTATTTTCGGCCATTGTATTGGCTGGCCTTCAGATTACGACTTCTGATGTTCTATTATTTTCGGCCATTGTATTGGCTGGCCTTCGATTTAAAGCTTATGATGTTCTATTTTTTTTTGGTAATTGTATTGGCTGGCCTTCAGATTAATACTTCTAATGTTCTATTATTTTCGGCCATTGTATTGGCTGGCCTTCAGATTAAGAGTTCTGATGTTGTATTATTTTCGGCCATTGTATTGGCTGGCCTTCAGATTACGACTTCTGATGTTCTATTATTTTGGGCCATTGTATTGGTTGGCCTTCAAATTACGACTTCTGATGTTTTATTATTTTCGGCCATTATATTGGCTGGCCTTCAGATTACGACTTCTGATGTTCTGTTATTTTCGGCCATTGTATTCGCTGGCCTTCAAATTAAGACTTCTCATGTTCTATTATTTTCGGCCATGGTATTGGCTGGCCTTCAGATTAAGACTTCTGATGTTCTATTATTTTCTGCCATTGTATTGGCTGGCCTTCAGATGACGACTTCTGATGTTCTATTATTTTGGGCCATTGCATTGGCTGGCCTTCAGATTACGACTTCTGATGTTTTATTATTTTCGGCCGTTATATTGGCTGGCCTTCAGATTACGACTTCTGATGTTCTATTATTTTCGGCCATTGTATTGGCTGGCCTTCAGATTACGACTTCTGATGTTCTATTATTTTCGGCCATTGTATTGGCTGATTTTAAGATAAAGACTTCTGATGTTCTGTTGTTTTCCGCCATTGTATTGCCTAGCCTTCAGATTACAACTTCTAATGTTCTGTTGTTTTCGGCCATTGCATTGGCTGGCCTTCAGATTACGACTTCTGATGTTCTATTATTTTCGGCCATTGTATTGACTGGCCTTCAGATTACGACTTCTGATGTTCTATTATTTTCGGCCATTGTATTGGCTGGCCTTCAGATTAAGACTTCTGATGTTCTATTATTTTCGGCCATTGTATTGGCTGGCCTTCAGATTAAGACTTCAGATGTTCTATTATTTTTGGCCATTGTATTGGCTGGCCTTCAGATTACGACTTCTGATGTACTATTATTTTCGGCCATTGTATTCGCTGGCCTTCAAATTAAGACTTCTCATGTTCTATTATTTTCGGCCATTGTATTGGCTGGCCTTCAGATTGAGACTTCTGATGTTCTATTATTTTCGGCCATTGTATTGGCTGGCCTTCAGATTACGACTTCTGATGTTCTATTATTTTGGGCCATTGTATTGGCTGGCCTTCAGATTACGACTTCTGATGTTTTATTATTTTCGGCCATTATATTGGCTGGCCTTCAGATTACGACTTCTGATGTTCTATTATTTTCGGCCATTGTATTGGCTGGCCTTCAGATTACGACTTTTGATGTTCTGTTATTTTCCGCCATTGTATTGGCTGGCCTTCAGATTACGACTTCTGATGTACTATTATTTTCGGCCATTGTATTGGCTGGCCTTCAGATTAAGACTTCTGATGTTCTATTATTTTCGGCCATTGTATTGGCTGGCCTTCAGATTAAGAGTTCTGATGTTCTATTATTTTCGGCCTTTGTATTGGCTGGCCTTTAGATTACGACTTCTGATGTTCTATTATATTCGGCCATTGCATTGGCTGGCCTTCAGATTAAGACTTCAGATGTTCTATTATTTTTGGCCATTGTATTGGCTGGCTTTCAGATTACGACTTCTGATGTACTATTATTTTCGGCCATTGTATTCGCTGGCCTTCAAATTAAGACTTCTCATATTCTATTATTTTCGGCCATTGTATTGGCTGGCCTTCAGATTAAGACTTCTGATGTTCTATTATTTTCGGCCATTGTATTGGCTGGCCTTCAGATTAAGACTTCTGATGTTCTATTATTTTCGGCCATTGTATTGGCTGGCCTTCAGATTAAGAGTTCTGATGTTCTATTATTTTCGGCCTTTGTATTGGCTGGCCTTTAGATTACGACTTCTGATGTTCTATTATTTTCGGCCATTGTATTGGCTGGCCTTCAGATTACGACTTCTGATGTTCTGTTGTTTTCCGCCATTGTATTGGCTGGCCTTCAGATTAAGACTTCTGATGTTCTATTATTTTCGGCCATTGTATTGGCTGGCCTTCAGATTACGACTTCTGATGTTCTATTATTTTGGGCCATTGTATTGGCTGGCCTTCAGATTACGACTTCTGATGTTTTATTATTTTCGGCCATTATATTGGCTGGCCTTCAGATTACGACTTCTGATGTTCTATTATGTTCGGCCATTGTATTGGCTGGCCTTCAGATTACGACTTTTGATGTTCTATTATTTTCGGCCATTGTATTGGCTGGCCTTCAGATTACGACTTCTGATGTTTTATTATTTTCCGCCATTGTATTGGCTGGCCTTCAGATTACGACTTCTGATGTTTTATTATTTTCGGCCATTATATTGGCTGGCCTTCAGATTACGACTTCTGATGTTCTATTATTTTCGGCCATTGTATTGGCTGGCCTTCAGATTACGACTTTTGATGCTCTGTTATTTTCGGCCATTGTATTGGCTGGCCTTCAGATTACAACTTCTGATGTTTTGTTGTTTTCGGCCATTGTATTGGCTGGCCTTCGGATTACGACTTCTGATGTTCTATTATTTTCGGCCATTGTATTGACTGGCCTTCAGATTACGACTTCTGATGTTCTATTATTTTCGGCCATTGTATTGGCTGGCCTTCAGATTAAGACTTCTGATGTTCTATTATTTTCGGCCATTGTATTGGCTGGCCTTCAGAATACGACTTCTGATGTTCTGTTGTTTTCCGTCATTGTATTGCCTAGCTTTCAGATTAAGACTTCTGATATTCTATTATTTTCGGCCTTTGTATTGGCTGGCCTTCAGATTAAGACTTCAGATGTTCTATTATTTTCGGCCATTGTATTGGCTGGCCTTCAGATTACGACTTCTGATGTCCTATTATTTTCGGCCATTGTATTGGCTGGCCTTCGATTTAAAGCTTATGATGTTCTATTTTTTTTTGGTAATTGTATTGGCTGGCCTTCAGATTAATACTTCTAATGTTCTATTATTTTCGGCCATTGTATTGGCTGGCCTTCAGATTAAGAGTTCTGATGTTGTATTATTTTCGGCCATTGTATTGGCTAGCCTTCAGATTAAGACTTCCCATGTTCTATTATTTTCGGCCATTGTATTGGGTGATCTTGAGATTACGACTTCTGATGTTCTATTATTTTCCGCCATTGTATTGGCCGGCCTTCAGATTAAGACTTCTGATGTTCTATTATTGTCGGCCATTGTATTGGCTGGCCTTCAGATTACGACTTCTGATGTTCTATTATTTTCGGCCATTGTATTGGCTGGCCTTCAGATTAAGACTTCTGATGTTCTATTATTGTCGGCCATTGTATTGGCTGGCCTTCAGATTACGACTTTTGATGTTCTATTATTTTCGGTCATTGTATTGGCTGGCCTTCAGATTACGACTTCTGATGTTCTATTATTTTCGGCCATTGTATTGGCTGGCCTTCAGATTAAGACCTCTGATGTTCTATTATTTTCGGTCATTGTATTGGCTGGCCTTCAGATTACGACTTCTGATGTTCTGTTATTTTCGGCCATTGTATTGGCTGGCCTTCCGATTACGACTTCTGATGTTCTATTATTTTCGGCCTTTGTATTGGCTGGCCTTTAAATTACGACTTCTGATGTTCTATTATTTTCGGCCATTGTATTGACTGGCCTTCAGATTACGACTTCTGATGTTCTGTTGTTTTCAGCCATTGTATTGGCTGGCCTTCAGATTACGACTTCTGATGTTTTATTATTTTCGAGCATTGTATTGGCTGGCCTTCAGATTAAAACTTCTGATGTTCTATTATTTTTGGCCATTGTATTGGCTGGCCTTCAGATTACGACTTCTGATGTTCTATTATTTTCGGCCATTGCATTGGCTGGCCTTCAGATTACAACTTTTGATGTACTGTTGTTTTCGGCCATTGTATTGCCTAGCCTTCAGATTACGACTTCTGATGTTCTATTATTTTCGGCCATTGCATTGGCTGGCCTTCAGATTACAACTTTTGATGTACTGTTGTTTTCGGCCATTGTATTGACTGGCCTTCAGATTACGACTTCTGATGTTCTATTATTTTCGGCCATTGCATTGGCTGGCCTTCAGATTACAACTTTTGATGTACTGTTGTTTTCGGCCATTGTATTGACTGGCCTTCAGATTAAGACTTCTGATGTTCTATTATTTTCGGCCATTGCATTGGCTGGCCTTCAGATTACAACTTTTGATGTACTGTTGTTTTCGGCCATTGTATTGACTGGCCTTCAGATTAAGACTTCTGATGTTCTATTATTTTCGGCCATTGCATTGGCTGGCCTTCAGATTACAACTTTTGATGTACTGTTGTTTTCCGCCATTGTATTGACTGGCCTTCAGATTAAGACTTCTGATGTTCTATTATTTTCGGCCCTTTTTTTGCTAGCCTTCAGATTACAACTTCTGAAGTTCTGTTGTTTTCGGCCATTGTATTGGCTGGCCTTCAGAATACGACTTCTGATGTTCTATTATTTTCGGCCATTGCATTGGCTGGCCTTCAGATTAAGACTTCTGATGTTCTGTTGTTTTCGGCCATTGTATTGGCTGGCCTTCAGATTACGACTTCTGATGTTCTGTTGTTTTCCACCATTGTATTGGCTGGCCTTCAGATTACGACTTCTGATGTTTTGTTGTTTTCCGCCATTATATTGGCTGGCCTTCAGATTACGACTTCTGATGTTCTATTATTTTCGGCCATTGCATTGGCTGGCCTTCAGATTACGACTTCTGATGTTCTGTTGTTTTCGGCCATTGTATTGGCTGGCCTTCAGATTACGACTTCTGATGTTCTGTTGTTTTCGGCCATTGTATTGGCTGGCCTACAGATTACGACTTCTGATGTTCTATTATTTTCGGCCATTGTATTGACTGGCCTTCAGATTACGACTTTTGATTTTCTATTATTTTCGGGCAATGATATCTTGTAAGTAAATCACCATGTTTGAACAATTTAGGCACATAGGATAAAGAGCAACATTTTGTTCTGAATATTACTGTTTATGGAAGAATGTGTTTATTCACAACTTTAATGCTAAATGTCTATGGTGTTACAATTTTAATGGTAACACCAAGGACAGTAACACCACCGACAAACAGGTAAGTATTTTCAGGATAAAATGAAAATAATTTCTCCCTGGCTATATTCTATATGTATATCCTGTGAAGAATATCAAATGCAATGTATTGTATACTTTAATATTTTGTTCAATTCTAACAAGAAGAAGTAAAGAGAAGTACACCACAGATATGCAATTTTTATGGGTCACTTTTGTTTTTGTCGTCTGCATATGTCACGATACAGGAAATAAGCAAAGGGAGAAACTATATTTGCTTCAAATATGACAAGACAGATGACTCTTACCCAGCCTTAATAGGAAAGGTAACACCACAGACATGAAATTGCATAACAGCAGGTATATGCTCATTTTCTTTTAAATTTCAATATATATCAAGAAAAAATAATGTTGTGCTATTAGAGCTTTACGAATAGTTCAAAAATAATATAAAGTTCGAATAAAATTATTACATATGAATAGTACAATTGACCAGAAGTAAGTAATTCTGGAAAAATAACAAGTAACATCAAGGTAAAAACAGGTCTTTATGTAGCAAGTATAAATTCGCAATTGGACCATTCTGAATTTAGATGGTAAAACTATGGAAAGGTGATGTGTCTTCAGGCAAAGCATGTTTTTTTTTCAATTAATTTGGTTGATATTTGTCTTTTAATTGCGTAATAACAGAAAAGTACGTGTTTTTTATAATGACCCAAATATACTTTATTAAAGCACTGTCTTAAAATGTGAAGATTAAGTAATCGTTGATAAACTAGTGAAAGGCTTCGTAAAACTCTGTCCCAGTTTTCAAGCCTAATATACATTACACTATATTAATATTGTATTTCTACATGTATTGTGTAGAGTAAGTTTGTTTAGTTCTAATTCTTATTTCAGTTCAGCAAATCAAACAAACGGTGTATTGTATTCATCTACTTCATACAATGTTTCACTACAAAATATATGCAAAATATAAATAGAATGTAATTATGATAGGATTTGCTAAGCTATATATTGAATTTTATTTTCTCCCCATGCTTCCGAATTTCGCGTTAATTGCATTTGGATCAAAAGTTCCACTGCCTCCTGTATTCCCACCTTTGTCTCCTCCACTACCAAATCCACTTCCTCCGAATCCACCAGATGATCCCCCAATTCCAGATCCGCTACCAAATCCTGCACTTCCTCCAAAACCTCCTGTACTCCCACCTTTGTCTCCTCCACTACCAAATCCACTTCCTCCAAATCCACCAGATGATCCGCCACTTCCAGATCCGCTACCGAATCCTGCACTTCCTCCAAAACCTCCTGTGTTGCCACCTTTATCTCCTCCACTACCAAATCCACTTCCTCCAAATCCACCAGATGATCCGCCACTTCCAGATCCGCTACCAAATCCTGCATTTCCTCCAAAACCTCCTGTACTCCCACCTTTGTCTCCTCCACTACCAAATCCACTTCCTCCAAATCCACCAGATGATCCGCCACTTCCAGATCCGCTACCGAATCCTGCACTTCCTCCAAAACCTCCTGTGCTGCCACCTTTATCTCCTCCACTACCAAATCCACTTCCTCCAAATCCACCAGATGATCCGCCACTTCCAGATCCGCTGCCGAATCCTGCACTTCCTCCAAAACCTCCTGTACTCCCACCTTTGTTTCCTCCACTACCAAATCCACTTCCTCCGAATCCACCTGATGATTCACCACTTCCAGATCCGCTACCAAACCCACTTCCTCCAAATCCACCAGATGATCCGCCACTTCCTGATCCGCTACCAAATCCTGCACTTCCTCCAAAACCTCCTGTACTCCCACCTTTGTCTCCTCCACTACCAAATCCACTTCCTCCAAATCCACCTGATGATCCGCCACTTCCAGATCCGCTACCAAACCCACTTCCTCCAAATCCACCAGATGATCCGCCACTTCCTGATCCGCTACCAAATCCTGCACTTCCTCCAAAACCTCCTGTGCTCCCACCTTTGTCTCCTCCACTACCAAATCCACTTCCTCCGAATCCACCAGATGATCCGCCACTTCCAGATCCGCTACCAAATCCTGCACTTCCACCAAAACCTCCTGTACTCCCACCTTTGTCTCCTCCACTACCAAATCCACTTCCACCAAATCCACCAGATGATCCCCCACTTCCTGATCCGCTACCAAACCCACTTCCTCCGAATCCACCAGATGATCCGCCACTTCCTGATCCACTACCAAATCCTGCACTACCACCGAATCCTCCTGAACTTCCACCGTTATCTCCTCCACTACCAAAACCACTTCCTCCAAATCCACCAATGCCAGATCCGCTACCTCCTGATCCACCAGTAGACGATGATACCCCACTGCCACTATTTCCAAAGGCTAACGCATTTGGATCAAAGCTTCCTACAAAATATTAAAATGTCATGTAACTGTTTTATAAACAATAATCGAGAACAATTACAGCCATTGTTTAATTAAGAAATAAATCATGGAAGCCAGAATGTGTTGGGAGTTTTAACATGGATTGGCGGATATTAGTATTTTATCCCGAGCCAGAAGCGACGGATAAAATTTACTAATATGTTAAAACTCAAAACACATTCTGGGTTCCGTGATTTATTTCGATTCTGATATGTCTAAGAGTACAAATACGGTAGTATATACTTTGATTGGGAGACGGTAATTTATATTTACGCTTGCGGAAAATGTCGCACACAATTTATGTAACTCGAATAATACTGCGCCCTCTATCGGCATTATTCGGGTTACAATTTATGTTGCCAATGAAAAAGTCAGTCAGATTCACCGGCTCATGTGCTAATGAGATAACTCGCTCGTTTGTTAACGAAGCGAAAGAAGGAGTTATGTTAGAATAAAGAATAATCAACAACAATTACAGCCATTTAAGGATTTATCGCAATTTGTGTTCGGTTCATGAAGAAATAACCTCAACCAGGTTGTACACACCGTGTAACCCGCCTAGCGGGTTACCCAAGGGTGTCTACAACCTGATTGAAGTTATTTCGAATGAACAGAACAAATAATTTCGATCAATCCTTATAAATTATTTCAAACTTTTTTTGCTATGATATTGAAAAATATATAATTTTTTTCAAAATAAGGCAAATAATCGGAAGCAAATTCAAATAATCCCAAAGGTGCCTCATTTAAAGAAAATCACCGGATGACTACGGCAAGTGACGCCTTGAGAACGACGTCTGTTTTCAGATTCGTACATTAGAAAATAACCTCAACTTTTTAAACCAATCAAAACACGTATAAAATGATAAGTGACTCTAACATTAATTTATTGATTAAGAAACAATAAACTATAACAATTACAGTAACTATTTATTTATGAAATAATGCATGGAAGCCAGAGTTTGTATCAAGATTTAACATCGGTAATATTACTCTCGTAAATATTTTATGACGAGCAAGTGATAAAATGTAACGAAAATAATGTTGTCCTTGATAAAACGTTATGCAAGCTATGGCTTCCATGAATTATGTCGATTCTAGTTATAGAGTATTGCACATAGCAGTACATTGTCCCCTACCGGCCGCAAAAATCAGAGGACCTAAAATATTAGAAGTATCACCTTGCAGTGACTAGATTTTAAAATACAAGTTCAAGGGCCATAATTCAGCCAAAAATCATTCGACCGGAGCGAAATTCGAACTTAAACTGTAACTCATCTAGATATAGCAACATACTAAATATCAAGTCAATATATCAAAGGACGTCAAAAAAAAAGTCCGGACAACTTAAAATTTTAATGTGACGGACGGACAGACTGACAGATGGACAGACGGACGGAGCCTAAAGCTATAGTCCCCCTTCGGCTTTCGCCGGTAGGGGACTAAAAATGTAACTTATATTTTGAAGTGGAAGTCAGTAATGGAAATGCATGTAATAACAAAATCCACGAACCTTCATGTTTACAGTGATTTTTCCTACATAGATAATTAGACGATGATGTAATTAAATTACTGATATTGATGGAATTTGGAACCTAGCTACTCAAACAAGTAAAATGCTCCCAAAGTCGTTAAATAGATCAGTAACCTGCTTGTGTTGGTGTCACCAGCGTTCCTTGTAAACTTCGTCCCCAGAAGACGACAAATTACAAACGTGAAAGTCGATAGATAGTTGTTTTAAATTTTTTTTTTCGGAAAAAAATATATGACAAGAAACAATTCGAAAATGTTTATGTTTGTATGCACCACGGTACTGTCTGAATACATGAATTTACTTAGGAATTTTGTTTATAATTTGCTCGTCAATACGCATGTGCGAATTAAAATATATCGGGAGTTTTATCACGTTATTATTAATATAGCCAATGAAGAACGTCATCTTATCGTTGCGACCCTCGTTGTTTAATGTTTTAACATCATACTTCATGCATCATTATAAAATTTAGCTCAATGTTATTTCAAGAATAATAATAATAATAATAATAATAATAATTCAAAGCATTTTTTTTCAATTCTGAGCTGATAATTTATGTGCTAGTGTGATATTGTCCAATACATTATTTTAAGAGGTTTGATGATGATACTATGTTCAACACAAGCTATAGAGTTGTTGTTTAATCGTTGTCAATTTGAGTGTACAGTTCTTTGAAGGTTTACAGTTATCTGTGTTTTATATGCATCAGAAGAGTTTGGAGATACCACCATGGGAAATTATAATCCGTATCGAAAAAGAATAGACAAAACAATGACCAAGCGAAAAAGGACAAAAGGACAAATAACGATCTACAAAATATGCATATAAAACTAAAGATCGAGTAACACGAACCCCACTAAAAACCGGGGTGAACTCAGGTGCTCCGGAAGGGTAAGTAGATCCTGCTGCACTGGTGACAACCGTCGTGTTAATCTAGATAAGTCATGAACGAGGAAAGGACCTCTGTGTGTATCGTTTGGCTTCATGTACTAATGAGTATATGGGTGACATTTTTATTGGGCCACCCTGTTTGTGCATCACTATGTTGTACGTCTGCATCTGTTTGTACATCACTATCATTACATTACTTCCGTTTTTCATTGAAATGTTACAATATGATTGGCTATGAAGTGGTCACATGATTATAAAAGTGACGTTTCACATCCCAATGAAACTCAAATCCGAACTTGCACGTGCCTCCACGACGACGTCAGATGTAAACAATCAATGGCGTAGTAATTTCCAACAGCAAATAATCTAACACAAATAAGATTCACAACGAAAAATTCAACTATGTTAAATTTTGGTGTGATTTAAATATAATCATAAGAATTGAATGCATTCTTTTGAAGTTTCATTGGGGTATGAAAGCGTTGATCGAACTACATTTTCAACATGAATGCTTCATTGAAAATGTACTGCGGTCAACGCTTTCATACCCCAATGAAGCTTCAAAAGAATGCATTAAATTCTTAAATGTTGTACGTCTGTATCTGTTTGTATATCACTATGTTGTACGTCTGTATCGGCATTATCGTCGCTTCTGGCAAGGAAAACTGTCTGCCATCGATCGCATACGGAATAGATTACGCCATCACGAAAGCAGTCTGTACAAAGTAATGACATGTTCTTTATACATATTGAGGACCACTGCCACGGAACAGTGACATAACAGCATACAATCATAGTACCCTTAACTGGTTGGGCATGACATAACAGCATACAGTCATAGTACCCTTAACTGGTTGGGCATGACATAACAGCATACAGTCATAGTACCCTTAACTGGTTGGGCATGACATAACAGCATACAGTCATAGTACCCTTAACTGGTTGGGTATGACATAACAGCATACAGTCATAGTACCCGTAACTGGTTGGGCATGACATAACAGCATACAGTCATAGTACCCTTAACTGGTTGGACATGACATAACAGCATACCGTCATAGTACCCTTAACTGGTTGGGCATGACATAACAGCATACAGTCATAGTACCCTTAACTGGTTGTGCATGACATCACAGCATACAGTCATAGTACCCTTAACTGGTTGGGCATTCCACTCAGTCATAGTACCCTTACCTGGTTGGGCATTCCACTCAGTCATAGTATCCTTAACTGGTTGGGCATGACATAACAGCATACAGTCAGAGTACCCTTAACTGGTTGGGCATGGCATAACAGCATACAGTCATAGTACCCTTAACTGGTTGGGCATGGCATAACAGCATACAGTCATAATACCCTTATCTGGTTGTGCATTTCACTCAGTCAATTGTCGCTTTACCTTGTGAGTTAATGAGTTTACTTCATACTTTACCTTGTGAGTTAATGAGTTTACTTCATACTTTACCTTGTGAGTTAATGAGTTTACTTCATACTTTACCTTGTGAGTTAATGAGTTTACTTCATACTTTACCTTGTGAGTTAATGAGTTTACTTCATACTTTACATTGTGAGTTGGTGAGTTTACTTCATATCTTACCTTGTGAGTTAATGAGTAGAGGAAGAAATAATAATATTAAGACAAATGTCGTCATGTTGACACATGGAACAGAGAAGACAACCTGGCTTATCTTATAGGAAGGTTACTTTATCTATTATCTTATAGGAAGGTTACTTTATCTACTGATAAATGGTTCAGGTCAAAGTTACTTAACTGGGTCTATTTCTATAGCCCAAATACAACTGACTTGTTTCTTGTCGGTTTTATCTGTTTATGGATCGCGATGGGTTTCTTAAAGAAGAGTTTGAAGATACCAAAGGGGTAATCAGAATCCGTATATCGAAGAACAACAGACAACACAATGGTCAAAAGAACAAGGGCAAAAGGACAAACAACGATCTACAAAACATACATATAAAACTAAAGATCGAGTAACACGAACCCCACTAAAAACCGGGGATGAACTCAGGTGCTCCGGAGGGGTAAGCTGGAAGATGCCAAGGTAGTAAACTTTTCCTTTATTTGTACAAAGAATGAAAACATTGGTGCATGGAAAACAACAATAGAGTAAGAGTAAAGGGGATGAACGGTGAGACTATTTGGTGTCCCAAATAACTAAAGAGGATGAACGGTGAGACTATCTTGTGTCCCAAATAACTAAAGAGGATGAACGGTGAGACTATTTGGTGTCCCAAATAACTAAAGAGGATGAACGGTGAGACTATCTTGTGTCCCAAATAACTAAAGAGGATGAACGGTGAGACTATTTGGTGTCCCAAATAACTAAAGAGGATGAACGGTGAGATTATCTTGTGTCCCAAATAACTAAAGAGGATGAACGGTGAGACTATCTTGTGTCCCAAATAACTAAAGAGGATGAACGGTGAGACTATCTTATGTCCCAAATAACTAAAGAGGATGAACGGTGAGACTATCTTGTGTCCCAAATAACTAGAGGATGAACGGTGAGACTATCTTGTGTCCCAAATAACTAAAGAGGATGAACGATGAGACTATATTGTGTCCCAATTAACTAAAGAGGATGAACGGTGAGACTATCTTATGTCCCAAATAACTAAACAGGATGAACGGTGAGAATATCTTGTGTCCCAAATAACTAAAGAGGATGAACGGTGAGACTATTTTTTGTCCCAAATAACTAAAGAGGATGAACGGTGAGACTATCTTGTGTCCCAAATAACTAAAGAGGATGAACGGTGAGACTATCTTGTGTCCCAAATAACAAAAGAGGATGAACGGTGAGACTATCTTGTGCCCCAAATAACTAAAGAGGATGAACGGTGAGACTATCTTATGTCCCAAATAACTAAAGAGGATGAACGGTGAGACTATATTGTGTCCCAATTAACTAAACTGGATGAACGGTGAGACTATATTGTGTCCCAATAAAGAATTACTATTGTATTGTATGTCCTTCCTCCATTTAGGACTTCTAGTTATCCTTTGGTATCTTCAAATTGTTCTTAGCATCCATCTCAATAAAATTTAATTCTGTCAAACTTTCCCCAGATCGCAATAAAATTAAATTCTGTCAATCTTTCTCCAGATCTCAATATAATTGAATTCTGCTAAACGTTTCCCCGATCTCAAAATAATAAATTCTGTCAAACTTTTTTGAGATCTCAATATAATTAAAGTTTTTCAAACTTTCCCCAAATCACAAAGAAAAATTGATTTGTTCAATTGATCTCAAACTCAATACAATTTGATTCTGTCAAACTTTCTCCAGAGCTCAATATTATTAAATTCTAAAAAACTGTCCCCAGATCTTAATGCAATTAAATTCTGTCAAACTTTAGTTTTCCTCGACCTCAATATCATTGAATTCTATCAATTTTTTTCCAGATTTCAATATAATTAAATTCTGTCAAACTTTCACCAGATGTTAATATAATTAAATTCTGTCAAACTTTCTCCAGATCTCAAAATAATCAAATTCTGTCAAACTTTCTCCAGATTTTAATGTAATTAAATTATATCAAAACTTTTTATCGACCTCAATATCAATGAATTCTGTCAATTTTTTTCCAGATTACAATGTAATTAAATTCTGTCAAACTTTCTCCAGATCTCAATCAAATTAAATTCTGTCAAGCTTTCACAAGACCTCAAAATAGTTAAATTCTGTCAAACTTTTTCCAGATCTCAATATAATTAAATTCTGTCAAACTTTCTCCAGATCTCAAAATAATTAAATTCTGTCAAGCTTTTTCCAGATCTCAATTAAAATTAAATTCTGTCAAGCTTTCCTCAGATCTCAATAAAATTAAATTCTTTCAAGCTTTCCTCAGATCTCAATAAAAGTAAATTCTGTCAAACTTTCTCCAGATCTCAGAATAATCAAATTCTGTCAAACTTTCTCCAAATCACAATATAATTTAGATTTGTTCAAATAATTTCAAACTCTATATAAATTGATTCTGTCAAATTTTCCCCAGATCTCAATATAATTAAATTCTGTCAAACTTTCCCCAGATCTCAATATAATTAAATTCTGTCAAACATTCCCCAGATCTCAATATAATTAAAATCTCTCAAACTTTCCCCCGATCTCAATATCATTATAAATTCTGTCAAACTTTTTCCAGGTCTCAAAATAATTTACTTCTGTCAAGTTTTTCGCATTTCTCAATATAATTTAATTTTGTCCAACAGATCTCTAACTCAATATAATTTAATACAGTCCAACTAATCCCAGATCTTAATGTTCTTTTCCTATAGTAACACATGTATCTATTCAATAGTAGTATATAACATGACAGTAAACCCTTGTTGTGATTGATGTTATCAATCACATTCATCTATATTATTTTTTTATATATCAATATCAACATATATACTGTTATAACCTCGGATGCTGTACATAGGAGATAAACACAATAAATATATATTACATATAAACATCAAAACTGATTATCACTTGACATCGATTTCTTTGATTACTTCTTCCTATACAATTTTACAGAAAGACGTCATGGGTTAAAGCTATTCATTCAGGTAATGAATAAAACTTCTAAAATTTGATACGAACAGCTGTGACGATTATCATTTTCTGTTGCCTTGGTCATATAATCTGTACCTTGAAAACAAGAGTAAGTATTACAGTAAATAGATATGGGATTATCATTTATACCTATCTAGACATTTTCTATAGTATTTTGTCCCAATTTTTTCTTCATTAAAGCATCGTATAGTGGTTATCTTTGTAACTTTCATAATTTTTTCATTTTTATTTTAACAGAAATGCTGATGAAACTTGACGGAGTGCTGGTAATACTTGCCTTGTTCTCGGTTGTTTTCTTTGAAGGTAAGATTCTCCAATGGTTCACCTTTATTGTGCCATGTTGCCATTATATAAATCAGTTTGTAAGAAAATAATAAAGAAATATTTCATTTCGTAATTTGGAAACAGTCAGCTAAAGAAACAAAGATAAATGGTAATACAAACATAGATCTCAAACTATATGGTAGACAGATCCTGTTATTTCACCTTCCAATATATATATGGTAGACAGATCCTGTTATTTCACCTTCCAATATATATATGGTAGACAGATCCTGTTATTTCACCTTCCAATATATATATGGTAGACAGATCCTGTTATTTCACCTTCCAATATATATATGGTAGACAGATCCTGTTATTTCACCTTCCAATATATATATGGTAGACATATCCTGTTATTTCACCTTCCCATATATATATGGTAGACAGATCCTGTTATTTCACCTTCCAATATATATATGGTAGACAGATCCTGTTATTTCACCTTCCAATATATATATGGTAGACAGATCCTGTTATTTCACCTTCCAATATATATATGGTAGACAGATCCTGTTATTTCACCTTCCAATATATATATGGTAGACAGATCCTGTTATTTCACCTTCCAATATATATATGGTAGACAGATCCTGTTATTTCACCTTCCAATATATACATGGTAGACAGATCCTGTTATTTCACCTTCCAATATATATATGATAGACAGATCCTGTTATTTCACCTTCCAATATATATATGGTAGACAGATCCTGTTATTTCACCTTCCAATATATATATGGTAGACAGATCCTGTTATTTCACCTTTCAATATATATATGGTAGACAGATCCTGTTATTTCACCTTCCAATATATATATGGTAGACAGATCCTGTTATTTCACCTTCCAATATATACATGGTAGACAGATCCTGTTATTTCACCTTCCAATATATATATGATAGACAGATCCTGTTATTTCACCTTCCAATATATATATGGTAGACAGATCCTGTTATTTCACCTTCCAATATATATATGGTAGACAGATCCTGTTATTTCACCTTCCAATATATATATGGTAGACAGATCCTGTTATTTCACCTTCCAATATATATATGGTAGACAGATCCTGTTATTTCACCTTCCAATATATACATGGTAGACAGATCCTGTTATTTCACCTTCCAATATATATATGGTAGACAGATCCTGTTATTTCACCTTCCAATATATATATGGTAGACAGATCCTGTTATTTCACCTTCCAATATATATATTGCAGACAGATCCTGTTATTTCACCTTCCAATATATATATTGTAGACAGATCCTGTTATTTCACCTTCCAATATATATATGGTAGACAGATCCTGTTATTTCACCTTCCAATATATATATTGTAGACAGATCCTGTTATTTCACCTTCCAATATATATATGGTAGACAGATCCTGTTATTTCACCTTCCAATATATATATTGTAGACAGATCCTGTTATTTCACCTTCCAATATATATATTGTAGACAGATCCTGTTATTTCACCTTTCAATATATCATGTCCTTTCACTATTTCCAAAATAAAAACAGTTTGAAGATACCAAAGAGGCAATCAGAATGCGTATATCGAAGAATAACAGACAACACAATGGTCAAAAGAAAAAGTACAAAAGAACAATCAACGATCTGCGAAACATACATATAAAACTAAAGATCGAGTAACACGAACCCCACTAAAAACCGGGGATGAACTCAGGTGCTCCGGAAGGGTAAGCAGTTCCTGATCCATTAACTTGGTGAACATCTATACCATAGAAGTTTTATTAAAGGATGATAGAACTACAGCTATGCCTGCTTCATACATGGATCTACACATAGAAATTGTGGTTCGGCTAAGAACGAAACTTGCACATGGGTTATATATCTCTCATTTGATATGACTTGTTGTTACCATCATGTCTTCTTGAATAAAAGTTGGCTAGTGGCTAAGTTGCAGTCGTCAATTCGAAAGTCTCACGTTCGGTATCATGACTTGGTTAAATGTTGTGCGGGGGATATCAGGGTTACAATGTTCTATTTATTATGTATAATAACGTCATGCTTTCCTCTTTCATGACTTATGGCTGATACGACGGGTAACACTAGTGGAGTAGTGCTTACCCTTCTGTGGAGTGTTCGAGTTGGTCCCTAGTGTTAGTAATGTTCTCATTATTTTGTCCAAGTGAATGTCTTCGTGGAGTGCTCGAGTTTGCCCTTAGTGTTAGTAATGTTCTCATTATTTTGTCCAAGTGCATGTCTTCGTGGAGTGCTCGAGTTGGCCCCTAGTGTTAGTAATGTTCTCATTATTTTTTCCAAGTGAATGTCGTCGTGGAGTGCTCGAGTTTGCCCCTAGTGTTAGTAATTCTCTCATTATTTTGTCCAAGTGAATGTCCTCGTGGAGTGCTCGATTTGGCCCTTAGTGTTAGTAATGTTCTCATTATTTTGTCCAAGTGAATGTCTTCGTGGAGTGCTCGAGTTGGCCCTTAGTGTTAGTAATGTTCTCATTATTTTCTCCAAGTGCATGTCTTCGTGGAGTGCTCGAGTTGGCCCCTAGTGTTAGTAATGTTCTCATTATTTTTTCCAAGTGAATGTCTTCGTGGAGTGCTCGAGTTTGCCCCTAGTGTTAGTAATGTTCTCATTATTTTGTCCAAGTGAATGTCCTCGTGGAGTGCTCGAGTTGGCCCTTAGTGTTAGTAATGTTCTCATTATTTTGTCCAAGTGAATGTCTTCGTGGAGTGCTCGAGTTGGCCCCTAGTGTTAGTGATGTTCTCCTTATTTTGTCCACTTCCATGTCTTCGTGGAGTGCTCGAGTTGGCCCCTAGTGTTAGTAATGTTCTCATTATTTTGTCCACTTCCATGTCTTCGTGGAGTGCTCGAGTTTGCCCCTAGTGTTAGTAATGTTCTCCTTATTTTGTCCACTTCCATGTCTTCGTGGAGTGCTCGAGTTTGCCTCTAGTGTTAGTAATGTTCTCGTTATTTTGTCCACTTCCATGTCTTCGTTGAGTGCTCGAGTTTGCCCCTAGTGTTAGTAATGTTCTCCTTATTTTGTCCACTTCCATGTCTTCGTGGAGTGATCGAGTTGGCCCCTAGTGTTAGTAATGTTCTCATTATTTTGTTCACTTCCATGTCTTCGTGGAGTGCTCGAGTTTGCCTCTAGTGTTAGTAATGTTCTCGTTATTTTGTCCACTTCCATGTCTTCGTGGAGTGCTCGAGTTTGCCCCTAGTGTTAGTAATGTTCTCCTTATTTTGTCCACTTCCATGTCTTCGTGGAGTGCTCGAGTTTGCCCCTAGTGTTAGTAATGTTCTCCTTATTTTGTCCACTTCCATGTCTTCGTGGAGTGCTCGAGTTTGCCTCTAGTGTTAGTAATGCTCTCCTTATTTTGTCCACTTCCATGTCTTCGTGGAGTGCTCGAGTTGGCCCCTAGTGTTAGTAATGTTCTCATTATTTTGTCCACTTCCATGTCTTCGTGGAGTGCTCGAGTTTGCCCCTAGTGTTAGTAATATTCTCCTTATTTTGTCCACTTCCATGTCTTCGTGGAGTGCTCGAGTTTGCCCCTAGTGTTAGTAATGTTCTCATTATTTTGTCCACTTCCATGTCTTCGTGGAGTGCTCGAGTTTGCCTCTAGTGTTTGTAATGTTCTCCTTATTTTGTCCACTTCCATGTCTTCGTGGAGTGCTCGAGTTTGCCCCTAGTGTTAGTAATGTTCTCATTATTTTGTTCAATTCCATGTCTTCGTGGAGTGCTCGAGTTTGCCCCTAGTGTTAGTAATGTTCTCCTTATTTTGTCCACTTACATGTCTTCGTGGAGTGCTCGAGTTTGCCCCTAGTGTTAGTAATGTTCTCATTATTTTGTCCACTTCCATGTCTTCGTGGAGTGCTCGAGTTTGCCTCTGGTGTTAGTAATGTTCTCCTTATTTTGTCCACTTCCATGTCTTCGTGGAGTGCTCGAGTTTGCCCCTATTGTTTGTAATGTTCTCATTATTTTGTTCAAGTGCATGTCTTCGTGGAATGTTCGAGTTGGCCCCTAGTGTTAGTAATGTTCTCGTTATTTTGTAGAATTTCATGTCTTCGTGGAGTGCTCGAGTTAGCCTCTATTGTTAATAATGTTCTCATTATTTTGTCCAAGTACATGTCTTCGTGGAGTGTTCCAGTTGGCCCCCAGTGTTAGTAATGTTCTCACTATTTTCTCCAAGTGCATGTCTTCGTGGAGTGTTCGAGTTTGCCTCTATTGTTAGTAATATTCTCATTATTTTGTCCAAGTGCATGTCTTCATAGAGTGTTCCAGTTGGCCCCTAGTGTTAGTAATGTTCTCATTATTTTGTCCAAGAGCATGTCCTCGTGGAGTGTTCCAGTTGCCCCCTAGTGTTAGTAATATTCGCATTATTTTTCCCAAGTGCATGTCTTCGTGGAGAGCTCGAGTTGGCCCCTAGTGTTAGTAATGTTCTCATTATTTTGTCCAAGTGCATGTCTTCGTGGAGTGCTCGAGTTTGCCTCTAGTGTTAGTAATGGTCTCGTTATTTTGTCCACTTCCATGTCTTCGTGGAGTGCTCGAGTTTGCCCCTAGTGTTAGTAATGTTCTCATTATTTTGTCCACTTCCATGTCTTCGTGGAGTGCTCGAGTTTGCCTCTAGTGTTAGTAATGTTCTCGTTATTTTGTCCACTTCCATGTCTTCGTGGAGTGTTCGAGTTGGCCCCTAGTGTTAGTAATGTTCTCGTTATTTTGTAGAATTTCATATCTTCGTGGAGTGCTCGAGTTATCCTCTATTGTTAGTAATGTTCTCATTATTTTGTCCAAGTACATGTCTTGGTGGAGTGTTCCAGTTGGCACCCAGTGTTAGTAATGTTCTCACTAGTGCATGTCTTCGTGGAGTGTTCGAGTTGGCCTCTATTGTTAGTAATATTCTCATTATTTTGTCCAAGTGCATGTCTTCGTGGAGTGTTCCAGTTGGCCCCTAGTGTTAGTAATGTTCTCATTATTTTGTCCAAGAGCATGTCTTCGTGGAGTGTTCCAGTTGCCCCCAAGTGTTAGTAAAGTTCGCATTATTTTTTCCAAGTGCATATCTTCGTGGAGTGTTCGAGTTGGCCCCTAGTGTTAGTAATGTTCTCGTTATTTTGTAGAATTTCATGTCTTCGTGGAGTGCTCGAGTTGGTCTCTATTGTTAGTAATGTTCTCATTATTTTGTCCAAGTGTATGTCTTCGTGGAGTATTCTAGTTGGCCCCTAGTGTTAGTAATGTTCTCATTATTTTGTCCAAGTGCATGTCTTCGTGGAGTGCTCGAGTTTGCCCCTAGTGTTAGCAATGTTCTCATTATTTTGTCCATTTCCATGTCTTCGTGAAGTGCTCGAGTTTGCCCCTAGTGTTAGTAATGTTCTCATTATTTTGTCCAAGTGCATGTCTTCGTGGAGTGATCGAGTTTGCCTCTAGTATTAGAAATATTCTCGTTATTTTGTCCACTTCCATGTCTTCGTGGAGTGCTTGAGTTTGCCCCTAGTGTTAATAATGTTCTCATTATTTTGTCCACTTCATGTCTTCGTGGAGTGCTCGAGTTTGCCTCTAGTGTTAGTAATGTTCTCGTTATTTTGTCCACTTCCATGTCTTCGTGGAGTGCTCGAGTTTGCCCATAGTGTTGGTAATGTTCTCATTATTTTGTCCACTTCCATGTCTTCGTGGAGTGCTCGAGTTTGCCTCTAGTGTTAGTAATGTTCTCATTATTTTGTCCACTTCCATGTCTTCGTGGAGTGCTCGAGTTTGTCTCTAGTGTTAGTAATGTTCTCATTATTTTGTCCACTTCCATGTCTTCGTGGAGTGCTCGAGTTTGCCCCTAGTGTTAGTAATGTTCTCATTATTTTGTCCAAGTGCATGTCTTTATGGAGTGTTCCAGTTGGCCCCTAGTGTTAGTAATGTTCTCATTATTTTTTCCAAGTGCATGTCTTCGTGGAGTGCTCGAGTTGGCCGCTAGTGTTAGTAATGTTCTCATTATTTTGTCCAAGTGCATGTCTTCGTGGAGTGCTAGAGTTTGCCTCTAGTGTTAGTAATGTTCTCGTTATTTTGTCCACTTCCATGTCTTCGTGGAGTGCTCGAGTTTGCCCGTAGTGTTAGTAATGTTCTCCTTATTTTGTCCACTTCCATGTCTTCGTGGAGTGCTCGAGTTTGCCCCTAGTGTTAGTAATGTTCTCATTATTTTGTCCAAGTTCATGTCTTCGTGGAGTGATCGAGGTTGCCTCTAGTGTTAGCAATGTTCTCGTTATTTTGTCCACTTCCATATCTTCGTGGAGTGCTCGAGTTTGCCCCTAGTGTTAGTAATGTTCTCATTATTTTGTCCACTTCCATGTCTTCATGGAGTGCTCGAGTTTGCCTCTAGTGTCAGTAATGTTCTCGTTATTTTGTCCACTTCCATGTCTTCGTGGCATGTTCGAGTTGGCCCCTAGTGTTAGTAATGTTCTCGTTATTTTGTAGAATTTCATGTCTTCGTGGAGTGCTCGAGTTAGCCTCTATTGTTAGTAATGTTCTCATTATTTTGTCCAAGTACATGTCTTCGTGGAGTGTTCCAGGTGGCATCCAGTGTTAGTAATGTTCTCACTATTTTCTCCAAGTGCATGTCTTCGTGGAGTGTTCGAGTTTGCCTCTAGTGTTAGTAATGTTCTCGTTATTTTGTCCACTTCCATTTCTTCGTGGAGTGCTCGAGTTTGCCCCTAGTGTTAGCAATGTTCTCATTATTTTGTCCACTTCCATGTCTTCGTGGAGTGCTCGAGTTTGCCCCTAGTGTTAGTAATGTTCTCCTTATTTTGTCCAAGTGCATGTCTTCGTGGAGTGATCGAGTTTGCCTCTAGTATTAGCAATGTTCTCATTATTTTGTCCACTTCCATGTCTTCGTGGAGTCCTTGAGTTTGCCCCTAGTGTTAGTAATGTTCTCATTATTTTGTCCACTTCATGTCTTCGTGGAGTGCTCGAGTTTGCCTCTAGTGTTAGTAATGTTCTCGTTATTTTGTCCACTTCCATGTCTTCGTGGAGTGCTCGAGTTTGCCCATAGTGTTGGTAATGTTCTCATTATTTTGTCCACTTCCATGTCTTCGTGGAGTGCTCGAGTTTGCCTCTAGTGTTAGTAATGTTCTCATTATTTTGTCCACTTCCATGTCTTCGTGAAGTGCTCGAGTTTGTCTCTAGTGTTAGTAATGTTCTCATTATTTTGTCCACTTCCATGTCTTCGTGGAGTGCTCGAGTTTGCCCCTAGTGTTAGTAATGTTCTCGTTATTTTCTCCAAGTGAATGTCTTAGTGGAGTGTTCGAGTTGACCCTAGTCTTAGTAATATTCTCATTATTTTGTCCAAGTGCATGTCTTCGTGCAGTGTTCGAGTTGGCCCCTAGTGTTAGTAATGTTCTCATTATTTTGTCCAAGTGCATGTCTTCATGGAGTGTTCCAGTTGGCCCCTAGTGTTAGTAATGTTCTCATTATTTTGTCCAAGAGCATGTCCTCGTGGAGTGTTCCAGTTGCCCCCTAGTGTTAGTAATGTTCGCATTATTTTTTCCAAGTGCATGTCTTCGTGGAGTGCTCGAGTTGGCCCCTAGTGTTAGTAATGTTCTCATTATTTTGTCCAAGTGCATGTCTTCGTGGAGTGCTAGAGTTTGCCTCTAGAGTTAGTAATGTTCTCGTTATTTTGTCCACTTCCATGTCTTCGTGGAGTGCTCGAGTTTGCCCCTAGTGTTAGTAATGTTCTCATTATTTTGTCCACTTCCATGTCTTCGTGGAGTGCTCGAGTTTGCCTCTAGTGTTAGTAATGTTCTCGTTATTTTGTCCACTTCCATGTCTTCGTGGAGTGTTCGAGTTGGCCCCTAGTGTTAGTAATGTTCTCGTTATTTTGTAGAATTTCATATCTTCGTGGAGTGCTCGAGTTATCCTCTATTGTTAGTAATGTTCTCATTATTTTGTCCAAGTACATGTCTTGGTGGAGTGTTCCAGTTGGCACCCAGTGTTAGTAATGTTCTCACTAGTGCATGTCTTCGTGGAGTGTTCGAGTTGGCCTCTATTGTTAGTAATATTCTCATTATTTTGTCCAAGTGCATGTCTTCGTGGAGTGTTCCAGTTGGCCCCTAGTGTTAGTAATGTTCTCATTATTTTGTCCAAGAGCATGTCTTCGTGGAGTGTTCCAGTTGCCCCCAAGTGTTAGTAAAGTTCGCATTATTTTTTCCAAGTGCATATCTTCGTGGAGTGTTCGAGTTGGCCCCTAGTGTTAGTAATGTTCTCGTTATTTTGTAGAATTTCATGTCTTCGTGGAGTGCTCGAGTTGGTCTCTATTGTTAGTAATGTTCTCATTATTTTGTCCAAGTGTATGTCTTCGTGGAGTATTCTAGTTGGCCCCTAGTGTTAGTAATGTTCTCATTATTTTGTCCAAGTGCATGTCTTCGTGGAGTGCTCGAGTTTGCCCCTAGTGTTAGCAATGTTCTCATTATTTTGTCCATTTCCATGTCTTCGTGAAGTGCTCGAGTTTGCCCCTAGTGTTAGTAATGTTCTCATTATTTTGTCCAAGTGCATGTCTTCGTGGAGTGATCGAGTTTGCCTCTAGTATTAGAAATATTCTCGTTATTTTGTCCACTTCCATGTCTTCGTGGAGTGCTTGAGTTTGCCCCTAGTGTTAATAATGTTCTCATTATTTTGTCCACTTCATGTCTTCGTGGAGTGCTCGAGTTTGCCTCTAGTGTTAGTAATGTTCTCGTTATTTTGTCCACTTCCATGTCTTCGTGGAGTGCTCGAGTTTGCCCATAGTGTTGGTAATGTTCTCATTATTTTGTTCCCTTCCATGTCTTCGTGGAGTGCTCGAGTTTGCCTCTAGTGTTAGTAATGTTCTCATTATTTTGTCCACTTTCATGTCTTCGTGGAGTGCTCGAGTTTGTCTCTAGTGTTAGTAATGTTCTCATTATTTTGTCCACTTCCATGTCTTCGTGGAGTGCTCGAGTTTGCCCCTAGTGTTAGTAATGTTCTCATTATTTTGTCCAAGTGCATGTCTTTATGGAGTGTTCCAGTTGGCCCCTAGTGTTAGTAATGTTCTCATTATTTTTTCCAAGTGCATGTCTTCGTGGAGTGCTCGAGTTGGCCGCTAGTGTTAGTAATGTTCTCATTATTTTGTCCAAGTGCATGTCTTCGTGGAGTGCTAGAGTTTGCCTCTAGTGTTAGTAATGTTCTCGTTATTTTGTCCACTTCCATGTCTTCGTGGAGTGCTCGAGTTTGCCCGTAGTGTTAGTAATGTTCTCCTTATTTTGTCCACTTCCATGTCTTCGTGGAGTGCTCGAGTTTACCCCTAGTGTTAGTAATGTTCTCATTATTTTGTCCAAGTTCATGTCTTCGTGGAGTGATCGAGTTTGCCTCTAGTGTTAGCAATGTTCTCGTTATTTTGTCCACTTCCATATCTTCGTGGAGTGCTCGAGTTTGCCCCTAGTGTTAGTAATGTTCTCATTATTTTGTCCACTTCCATATGTTCATGGAGTGCTCGAGTTTGCCTCTAGTGTCAGTAATGTTCTCGTTATTTTGTCCACTTCCATGTCTTCGTGGCATGTTCGAGTTGGCCCCTAGTGTTAGTAATGTTCTCGTTATTTTGTAGAATTTCATGTCTTCGTGGAGTGCTCGAGTTAGCCTCTATTGTTAGTAATGTTCTCATTATTTTGTCCAAGTACATGTCTTCGTGGAGTGTTCCAGGTGGCATCCAGTGTTAGTAATGTTCTCACTATTTTCTCCAAGTGCATGTCTTCGTGGAGTGTTCGAGTTTGCCTCTAGTGTTAGTAATGTTCTCGTTATTTTGTCCACTTCCATTTCTTCGTGGAGTGCTCGAGTTTGCCCCTAGTGTTAGCAATGTTCTCATTATTTTGTCCACTTCCATGTCTTCGTGGAGTGCTCGAGTTTGCCCCTAGTGTTAGTAATGTTCTCCTTATTTTGTCCAAGTGCATGTCTTCGTGGAGTGATCGAGTTTGCCTCTAGTATTAGCAATGTTCTCATTATTTTGTCCACTTCCATGTCTTCGTGGAGTCCTTGAGTTTGCCCCTAGTGTTAGTAATGTTCTCATTATTTTGTCCAAGTGCATGTCTTCGTGGAGTGATCGAGTTTGCCTCTAGTGTTAGCAATGTTCTGGTTATTTTGTCCACTTCCATGTCTTCGTGGAGTGCTCGAGTTTGCCCCTAGTGTTAGTAATGTTCTCATTATTTTGTCCACTTCCATGTCTTCGTGGAGTGCTCGAGTTTGCCTCTAGTGTTAGTAATGTTCTCCTTATTTTGTCCACTTCCATGTCTTCGTGGAGTGCTCGAGTTTGCCCCTAGTGTTAGTAATGTTCTCATTATTTTGTCCACTTCCATGTCTTCGTTAAGTGCTCGAGTTTGCCTCTAGTGTTAGTAATGTTCTCGTTATTTTGTCCACTTCCATGTCTTCGTGGAGTGTTCGAGTTGGCCCCTAGTGTTAGTAATGTTCTCATTATTTTGTCCAAGTACATGTCTTCGTGGAGTGCTCGAGTTTGCCCCTAGTGTTAGTAATGTTCTCATTATTTTGTCCAAGTGCATGTCTTCGTGGAGTGATCGAGTTTGCCTCTAGTATTAGAAATATTCTCGTTATTTTGTCCACTTCCATGTCTTCGTGGAGTGCTTGAGTTTGCCCCTAGTGTTAATAATGTTCTCATTATTTTGTCCACTTCATGTCTTCGTGGAGTGCTCGAGTTTGCCTCTAGTGTTAGTAATGTTCTCGTTATTTTGTCCACTTCCATGTCTTCGTGGAGTGCTCGAGTTTGCCCATAGTGTTGGTAATGTTCTCATTATTTTGTTCCCTTCCATGTCTTCGTGGAGTGCTCGAGTTTGCCTCTAGTGTTAGTAATGTTCTCATTATTTTGTCCACTTCCATGTCTTCGTGGAGTGCTCGAGTTTGTCTCTAGTGTTAGTAATGTTCTCATTATTTTGTCCACTTCCATGTCTTCGTGGAGTGCTCGAGTTTGCCCCTAGTGTTAGTAATGTTCTCATTATTTTGTCCAAGTGCATGTCTTTATGGAGTGTTCCAGTTGGCCCCTAGTGTTAGTAATGTTCTCATTATTTTTTCCAAGTGCATGTCTTCGTGGAGTGCTCGAGTTGGCCGCTAGTGTTAGTAATGTTCTCATTATTTTGTCCAAGTGCATGTCTTCGTGGAGTGCTAGAGTTTGCCTCTAGTGTTAGTAATGTTCTCGTTATTTTGTCCACTTCCATGTCTTCGTGGAGTGCTCGAGTTTGCCCGTAGTGTTAGTAATGTTCTCCTTATTTTGTCCACTTCCATGTCTTCGTGGAGTGCTCGAGTTTACCCCTAGTGTTAGTAATGTTCTCATTATTTTGTCCAAGTTCATGTCTTCGTGGAGTGATCGAGTTTGCCTCTAGTGTTAGCAATGTTCTCGTTATTTTGTCCACTTCCATATCTTCGTGGAGTGCTCGAGTTTGCCCCTAGTGTTAGTAATGTTCTCATTATTTTGTCCACTTCCATGTCTTCATGGAGTGCTCGAGTTTGCCTCTAGTGTCAGTAATGTTCTCGTTATTTTGTCCACTTCCATGTCTTCGTGGCATGTTCGAGTTGGCCCCTAGTGTTAGTAATGTTCTCGTTATTTTGTAGAATTTCATGTCTTCGTGGAGTGCTCGAGTTAGCCTCTATTGTTAGTAATGTTCTCATTATTTTGTCCAAGTACATGTCTTCGTGGAGTGTTCCAGGTGGCATCCAGTGTTAGTAATGTTCTCACTATTTTCTCCAAGTGCATGTCTTCGTGGAGTGTTCGAGTTTGCCTCTAGTGTTAGTAATGTTCTCGTTATTTTGTCCACTTCCATTTCTTCGTGGAGTGCTCGAGTTTGCCCCTAGTGTTAGCAATGTTCTCATTATTTTGTCCACTTCCATGTCTTCGTGGAGTGCTCGAGTTTGCCCCTAGTGTTAGTAATGTTCTCCTTATTTTGTCCAAGTGCATGTCTTCGTGGAGTGATCGAGTTTGCCTCTAGTATTAGCAATGTTCTCATTATTTTGTCCACTTCCATGTCTTCGTGGAGTCCTTGAGTTTGCCCCTAGTGTTAGTAATGTTCTCATTATTTTGTCCAAGTGCATGTCTTCGTGGAGTGATCGAGTTTGCCTCTAGTGTTAGCAATGTTCTGGTTATTTTGTCCACTTCCATGTCTTCGTGGAGTGCTCGAGTTTGCCCCTAGTGTTAGTAATGTTCTCATTATTTTGTCCACTTCCATGTCTTCGTGGAGTGCTCGAGTTTGCCTCTAGTGTTAGTAATGTTCTCCTTATTTTGTCCACTTCCATGTCTTCGTGGAGTGCTCGAGTTTGCCCCTAGTGTTAGTAATGTTCTCATTATTTTGTCCACTTCCATGTCTTCGTTAAGTGCTCGAGTTTGCCTCTAGTGTTAGTAATGTTCTCGTTATTTTGTCCACTTCCATGTCTTCGTGGAGTGTTCGAGTTGGCCCCTAGTGTTAGTAATGTTCTCATTATTTTGTCCAAGTACATGTCTTCGTGGAGTGTTCGAGTTGGCCCCTAGTGTTAGTAATGTTCTCGTTATTTTGTAGAATTTCTTGTCTTCGTGGAGTGCTCGAGTTGGTCCCTATTGTTTGTAATGCTCTCATTATTTTGTCCAAGTGTATGTCTTCGTGGAGTATTCTAGTTGGCCCCTAGTGTTAGTAATGTTCTCATTATTTTGTCCAAGTGCATGTCTTCGTGGAGTGCTCGAGTTTGCCTCTAGTGTTAGTAATGTTCTCGTTATTTTGTCCACTTCCATGTCTTCGTGGAGTGCTCGAGTTTGCCCCTGGTGTTAGTAATGTTCCCATTATTTTGTCCACTTCCATGTCTTCGTGGAGTGCTCGAGTTTGCCCCTAGTGTTAGTAATGTTCTCATTATTTTGTCCAAGTGTATGTCTTCGTGGAGTGATCGAGTTTGCCTCTAGTATTAGCAATGTTCTCGTTATTTTGTCCACTTCCATGTCTTCGTGGAGTTCTTGAGTTTGCCCCTAGTTTTAGTAATGTTCTCATTATTTTGTCCACTTCATGTCTTCGTGGAGTGCTCGAGTTTGCCTCTAGTGTTAGTAATGTTCTCGTTATTTTGTCCACTTCCATGTCTTCGTGGAATGCTCGAGTTTGCCCCTAGTGTTGGTAATGTTCTCATTATTTTGTCCACTTCCATGGAGTGCTCGAGTTTGCCTCTAGTGTTAGTAATGTTCTCATTATTTTGTCCACTTCCATGTCTTCGTGGAGTGCTCGAGTTTGTCTCTAGTGTTAGTAATGTTCTCATTATTTTGTTCACTTCCATGTCTTCGTGGAGTGCTCGAGTTTGCCACTAGTGTTAGTAATGTTCTCGTTATTTTCTCCAAGTGAATGTCTTAGTGGAGTGTTCGAGTTGACCCTAGTCTTAGTAATATTCTCATTATTTTGTCCAAGTGCATGTCTTCATGCAGTGTTCGAGTTGGCCCCTAGTGTTGGTAATGTTCTCATTATTTTGTCCAAGTGCATGTCTTCGTGGAGTGTTCGAGTTGGCCCCTAGTGTTAGTAATGTTCTCATTATTTTCACCAAGTGAATGTCTTCGTGGAATGTTCGAATTTGCCCCTATTGTTATTAATGTTCTCATTATTTTGTAGAATTTCATGTCTTCGTGGAGTGTTCGAGTTAGCCTCTATTGTTAGTAATGTTCTCATTATTTTCACCAAGTGCATGTCTTCGTGGAGTGTTCGAGTTGGCCCCTATTGTTAGTAATGTTCTCATTATTTTGTCCACTTCCATGTCTTCGTGGAGTGCTCGAGTTTGCCCCTAGTGTTAGTGATGTTCTTATTATTTTGTCCACTTCCATGTCTTCGTGGAGTGCTCGAGTTTGTCTCTAGTGTTTGTAATGTTCTCATTATTTTGTCCAAGTGCATGTCTTCGTGGAGTTCTCGAGTTGGCCCCTAGTGTTACTAATGTTCTCATTATTTGTCCAAGTGCATGTTTTCGTGGAGTGTTGGAGTTGGCCCCTAGTGTTAGTAATGTTCTCGTTATTTTTGTAGAATTTCATGTCTTCGTGGAGTGCTCGAGTTAGCCCCTATTGTTAGTAATGTTCTCATTATTTTTTCCAAATGCGTGTCTTCGTGGAGTGTTCGAGTTGTCCCCTAGTGTTAGTAATGTTCTCGTTATTTTGTAGAATTTCATATCTTTGTGGAGTGCTCTAGTTGGCCCCTATTGTTAGAAATGTTCTCATTATTTTGTCCAAGTGTATGTCTTCGTGGAGTATTCCAGTTGGCCCCTAGTGTTAGTAATATTCTGATTATTTTGTCCAAATGCATGTCTTCGTGGAGTGTTCGAATTTGCCCCTATTGTTAGTAATGTTCTCATTATTTTGTCCAAGTGCATGTCTTCGTGGTGTGTTCCAATTGGCCCCTAGTGTTAGTAATGTTCTCATTATGTTGAACAAAAGCATGTCTTCGTGGAATGTTCGAGTTGGCCCCTATTGTTAGTAATATTCTCATTATTTTGTCCAAATGTATGTTTTCTTGGAGTGTTCCAGTTGGCCACTAGTGTTAATAATGTTCTCATTATTTTGTCCAAGTGAATGTCTTCATGGAGTGTTCGAGTTGGTCACTATTGTTAGTAATGTTCTCATTATTTTTTCCAACTGCATGTCTTCGTGGAGTACTCGAGTTGACCCCTATTGTTAGTAATGTTCTCATTATTTTGTCCAAGTGAATGTCTTCGTGGAGTGTTCGAGTTGGCCCCTATTGTTAGTAATGTTCTCATTATTTTGTCCAAGTGTATGTCTTCGTAGAGTGTTCCAGTTGGCCACTAGTGTTGATAATGTTCTCATTATTTTGTCCAAGTGAATGTCTTCGTGGAGTGTTCGAGGTGGCCCCTATTGTTAGAAATGTTCTCATTATTTTGTCCAAGTGCATGTCTTCGTGGAGTGTTCGAGTTGGCCCCTATTGTTAGTAATGTTCTCATTATTTTGTCCAAGTGTATGTCTTCGTAGAGTGTTCCAGTTGGCCACTAGTGTTAATAATGTTCTCATTATTTTGTCCAAGTGAATGTCTTCGTGGAGTGTTCGAGGTGGCCCCTATTGTTAGAAATGTTCTCATTATTTTGTCCAAGTGCATGTCTTCGTGGAGTGCTCGAGTTTGCCCCTAGTGTTAGTAATGTTCTCCTTATTTTGTCCACTTCCATGTCTTCGTGGAGTGCTCGAGTTTGCCCCTAGTGTTAGTAATGTTCTCATTATTTTGTCCACTTCCATGTCTTCGTGGAGTGCTCGAGTTTGCCTCTAGTGTTAGTAATGTTCTCGTTATTTTGTCCACTTCCATGTCTTCGTGGAGTGTTCGAGTTGGCCCCTAGTGTTAGTAATGTTCTCGTTATTTTGTAGAATTTCATGTCTTCGTGGAGTGCTCGAGTTAGCCTCTATTGTTAGTAATGTTCTCATTATTTTGTCCAAGTACATGTCTTCGTGGAGTGTTCCAGTTGGCACCCAGCGTTAGTAATATTCTCACTAGTGCATGTCTTCGTGGAGTGTTCGAGTTGGCCTCTATTGTTAGTAATATTCTCATTATTTTGTCCAAGTGCATGTCTTCGTGGAGTGTTCCAGTTGGCCCCTAGTGTTAGTAATGTTCTTATTATTTTGTCCAAGAGCATGTCTTCGTGGAGTGTTCCAGTTGCCCCCAAGTGTTAGTAAAGTTCGCATTATTTTTTCCAAGTGCATGTCTTCGTGGAGTGTTCGAGTTGGCCCCTAGTGTTAGTAATGTTCTCCTTATTTTGTAGAATTTCATGTCTTCGTGGAGTGCTCGAGTTGGTCTCTATTGTTAGTAATGTTCTCATTATTTTGTCCAAGTGTATGTCTTCGTGGAGTATTCTAGTTGGCCCCTAGTGTTAGTAATGTTCTCCTTATTTTGTCCAAGTGCATGTCTTCGTGGAGTGCTTGAGTTTGCCTCTAGTGTTAGGAATGTTCTCGTTATTTTGTCCACTTCCATGTATTCGTGGAGTGTTCGAGTTTGCCCCTAGTGTTAGCAATGTTCTCATTATTTTGTCCACTTCCATGTCTTCGTGAAGTGCTCGAGTTTGCCCCTAGTGTTAGTAATGTTCTCATTATTTTGTCCAAGTGCATGTCTTCGTGGAGTGATCGAGTTTGCCTCTAGTATTAGTAATATTCTCATTATTTTGTCCAAGTGCATGTCTTCGTGCAGTGTTCGAGTTGGCCCCTAGTGTTAGTAATGTTCTCATTATTTTTTCCAAGTGCATGTCTTCGTGGAGTGCTAGAGTTTGCCTCTAGTGTTAGTAATGTTCTCGTTATTTTGTCCACTTCCATGTCTTCGTGGAGTGCTCGAGTTTGCCCCTAGTGTTAGTAATGTTCTCATTATTTTGTCCAAGTGCATGTCTTCGTGGAGTGATCGAGTTTGCCTCTAGTGTTAGCAATGTTCTCGTTATTTTGTCCACTTCCATGTCTTCGTGAAGTGCTCGAGTTTGTCTCTAGTGTTAGTAATGTTCTCATTATTTTGTCCACTTCCATGTCTTCGTGGAGTGCTCGAGTTTGCCCCTAGTGTTAGTAATGTTCTCGTTATTTTCTCCAAGTGAATGTCTTAGTGGAGTGTTCGAGTTGACCCTAGTCTTAGTAATATTCTCATTATTTTGTCCAAGTGCATGTCTTCGTGCAGTGTTCGAGTTGGCCCCTAGTGTTAGTAATGTTCTCATTATTTTTTCCAAGTGCATGTCTTCGTGGAGTGCTAGAGTTTGCCTCTAGTGTTAGTAATGTTCTCGTTATTTTGTCCACTTCCATGTCTTCGTGGAGTGCTCGAGTTTGCCTCTAGTGTTAGTAATGTTCTCGTTATTTTGTCCACTTCCATGTCTTCGTGGCATGTTCGAGTTGGCCCCTAGTGTTAGTAATGTTCTCATTATTTTGTAGAATTGCATGTCTTCGTGGAGTGCTCGAGTTAGCCTCTATTGTTAGTAATGTTCTCATTATTTTGTCCAAGTACATGTCTTCGTGGAGTGTTCCAGTTGGCATCCAGTGTTAGTAATGTTCTCACTATTTTCTCCAAGTGCATGTCTTCGTGGAGTGTTCGAGTTTGCCTCTAGTGTTAGTAATGTTCTCGTTATTTTGTCCACTTCCATGTCTTCGTGGAGTGCTCTAGTTTGCCCCTAGTGTTAGCAATGTTCTCATTATTTTGTCCACTTCCATGTCTTCGTGGAGTGCTCGAGTTTGCCCCTAGTGTTAGTAATGTTCTCATTATTTTGTCCAAGTGCATGTCTTCGTGGAGTGATCGAGTTTGCCTCTAGTATTAGCAATGTTCTCGTTATTTTGTCCACTTCCATGTCTTCGTGGAGTGCTTGAGCTTGCCCCTAGTGTTAGTAATGTTCTCATTATTTTGTCCACTTCATGTCTTCGTGGAGTGCTCGAGTTTGCCTCTAGTGTTAGTAATGTTCTCGTTATTCTGTCCACTTCCATGTCTTCGTGGAGTTCTCGAGTTTGCCCATAGTGTTGGTAATGTTCTCATTATTTTGTCCACTTCCATGTCTTCGTGGAGTGCTCGAGTTTGCCTCTAGTGTTAGTAATGTTCTCATTATTTTGTCCACTTCCATGTCTTCGTGGAGTGCTCGAGTTTGTCTCTAGTGTTAGTAATGTTCTCATTATTTTGTCCACTTCCATGTCTTCGTGGAGTGCTCGAGTTTGCCCCTAGTGTTAGTAATGTTCTCGTTATTTTCTCCAAGTGAATGTCTTCGTGGAGTGTTCCAGTTGGCCCCTAGTGTTAGTAATGTTCTCATTATTTTGTCCAAGTGCATGTCTTCGTGGAGTGCTAGAGTTTGCCTCTAGTGTTAGTAATGTTCTCGTTATTTTGTCCACTTCCATGTCTTCGTGGAGTGCTCGAGTTTGCCCCTAGTGTTAGTAATGTTCTCCTTATTTTGTCCACTTCCATGTCTTCGTGGAGTGCTCGAGTTTGTCCCTAGTGTTAGTAATGTTCTCATTATTTTGTCCAAGTGCATGTCTTCGTGGAGTGCTAGAGTTTGCCTCTAGTGTTAGTAATGTTCTCGTTATTTTGTCCACTTCCATTTCTTCGTGGAGTGATCGAGTTTGCCTCTAGTGTTAGCAATGTTCTCGTTATTTTGTCCACTTCCATATCTTCGTGGAGTGCTCGAGTTTGCCCCTAGTGTTAGTAATGTTCTCATTATTTTGTCCACTTCCATGTCTTCGTGGAGTGCTCGAGTTTGCCTCTAGTGTTAGTAATGTTCTCGTTATTTTGTCCACTTCCATGTCTTCGTGGCATGTTCGAGTTGGCCCCTAGTGTTAGTAATGTTCTCGTTATTTTGTAGAATTTCATGTCTTCGTGGAGTGCTCGAGTTAGCCTCTATTGTTAGTAATGTTCTCATTATTTTGTCCAAGTACATGTCTTCGTGGAGTGTTCCAGGTGGCATCCAGTGTTAGTAATGTTCTCACTATTTTCTCCAAGTGCATGTCTTCGTGGAGTGTTCGAGTTGGCCTCTATTGTTAGTAATATTCTCATTATTTTGTCCAAGTGCATGTCTTCATGGAGTGTTCCAGTTGGCCCCTAGTGTTAGTAATGTTCTCATTATTTTGTCCAAGAGCATGTCTTCGTGGAGTGTTCCAGTTGCTCCCAAGTGTTAGTAATTTTCGCATTATTTTTTCCAAGTGTATGTCTTCGTGGAGTGCTCGAGTTTGCCCCTAGTGTTAGTAATGTTCTCATTATTTTGTCCAAGTGCATGTCTTCGTGGAGTGATCGAGTTTGCCTCTAGTGTTACCAATGTTCTGGTTATTTTGTCCACTTCCATGTCTTCGTGGAGTGCTCGAGTTGGCCCCTAGTGTTAGTAATGTTCTCATTATTTTGTCCACTTCCATGTCTTCGTGGAGTGCTCGAGTTTGCCTCTAGTGTTAGTAATGTTCTCCTTATTTTGTCCACCTCCATGTCTTCGTGGAGTGCTCGAGTTTGCCCCTAGTGTTAGTAATGTTCTCATTATTTTGTCCACTTCCATTTCTTCGTGGAGTGCTCGAGTTTGCCTCTAGTGTTAGTAATGTTCTCGTTATTTTGTCCACTTCCATGTCTTCGTGGAGTGTTCGAGTTGGCCCCTAGTGTTAGTAATGTTCTCGCTATTTTGTAGAATTTCATGTCTTCGTGGAGTGCTCGAGTTAGCCTCTATTGTTAGTAATGTTCTCATTATTTTGTCCAAGTACATGTCTTCGTGGAGTGTTCCAGTTGGCACCCAGTGTTAGTAATGTTCTCACTATTTTCTCCAAGTGCATGTCTTCGTGGAGTGTTCGAGTTGGCCTCTATTGTTAGTAATATTCTCATTATTTTGTCCAAGTGCATGTCTTCGTGGAGTGTTCGAGTTGGCCCCTAGTGTTAGTAATGTTCTCGTTATTTTGTAGAATTTCATGTCTTCGTGGAGTGCTCGAGTTGGTCCCTATTGTTAGTAATGTTCTCATTATTTTGTCCAAGTGTATGTCTTCGTGGAGTATTCTAGCTGGCCCCTAGTGTTAGTAATGTTCTCATTATTTTGTCCAAGTGCATGTCTTCGTGGAGTGCTCGAGTTTGCCTCTAGTGTTAGTAATGTTCTCGTTATTTTGTCCACTTCCATGTCTTCGTGGAGTGCTCGAGTTTGCCCCTAGTGTTAGTAATGTTCTCATTATTTTGTTCACTTCCATGTCTTCGTGGAGTGCTCGAGTTGGCCCCTAGTGTTAGTAATGTTTTCATTATTTTTTTCACTTCCATGTCTTCGTGGAGTGCTCGAGTTGGCCCCTAGTGTTAGTAATGTTCTCATTATTTTGTCCACTTCCATGTCTTCGTGGAGTGCTCGAGTTGGCCACTAGTGTTAGTAATATTCTCATTATTTGTCCACTTCCATGTTTTCGTGGAGTGCTCGAGTTTGCCCCTAGTGTTAATAAAATTCTTATTATTTTGTCCACTTCCATGTCTTCGTGGAGTGCTCGAGTTTGCCCCTAGTGTTAGTAATGTTCTCATTATTTTGTCCACTTCCATGTCTTCGTGGAGTGCTCGAGTTGGCCCCTAGTGTTAGTAATGTTCTCATTATTTTGTTCACTTCCATGTCTTCTTGGAGTGCTCGAGTTTGCCCCTAGTGTTAGTAATGTTCTCATTATTTTGTTCACTTCCATGTCTTCGTGGAGTGCTCGAGTTGGCCCCTATTGTTAGTAATGTTTTCATTATTTTTTTTGCTTCCATGTCTTCGTGGAGTGCTCGAGTTGGCCCCTAGTGTTAGTAATGTTCTCATTATTTTGTCCACTTCCATGTCTTCGTGGAGTGCTCGAGTTTGCCCCTAGTGTTAGTAATATTCTCAATATTTTTTCCACTTCCATGTTTTCGTGGAGTGCTCGAGTTTGCCCCTAGTGTTAATAAAATTCTTATTATTTTGTCCACTTCCATGTCTTCGTAGAGTGCTCGAGTTTGCCCCTAGTGTTAATAAAATTCTTATTATTTTTTCCACTTCCATGTCTTTGTGGAGTGCTCGAGTTGACCCCTAGTGTTAGTAATGTTCTCATTATTTTGTTCACTTCCATGTCTTCGTGGAGTGTTCGAGTTTGCCCCTAGTGTTAGTAATGTTCTCATTATTTTGTTCACTTCCATGTCTTCGTGGAGTGCTGGAGTTGGCCCCTAGTGTTAGTAATGTTTTCATTATTTTTTTCACTTCCATGTCTTCGTGGAGTGCTCGAGTTGGCCCCTAGTGTTAGTAATGTTCTCATTATTTTGTCCACTTCCATGTCTTTATGGAGTGCTCGAGTTGACCCCTAGTGTTAGTAATGTTCTCATTATTTTGTTCACTTCCATGTCTTCGTGGAGTGCACGAGTTGGCCCCTAGTGTTAGTAATGTTCTCATTATTTTGTCCACTTTCATATCTTCGTGGAGTGCTTGAGTTTGCCCCTAGTGTTAGTAATGTTCTTATTATTTTGTCTTCTTCCATGTCTTCGTGGAGTGCTCGAGTTTGCCCCTAGTGTTAGTAATGTTCTCATTATTTTGTTCACTTCCATGTCTGCGTGGAGTGCTCGAGTTTGCCCCTAGTGTTAGTAATGTTTTCATTATTTTTTTCACTTCCATGTCTTCGTGGAGTGCTCGAGTTGGCCCCTAGTGTTAGTAATGTTCTCATTATTTTGTCCACTTCCATGTCTTCGTGGAGTGCTCGAGTTTGCCCCTAGTGTTAGTAATATTCTCATTATTTGTCCATTTCCATGTTTTCGTGGAGTGCTCGAGTTTGCCCCTAGTGTTAATAAAATTCTTATTATTTTGTCCACTTCCATGTCTTCGTGGAGTGCTCGAGTTTTCCCCTAGTGTTAGTAATGTTATCATTATTTTGTCCACTTCCATGTCTTCGTGCAGTGCTCGAGTTGGCCCCTAGTGTTAGTAATGTTCTCATTATTTTGTTCACTTCCATGTCTTCGTGGAGTGCTCGAGTTTGCCCCTAGTGTTAATAAAATTCTTATTATTTTGTCCACTTCCATGTCTTCGTGGAGTGCTCGAGTTGGCCCCTAGCGTTAGTAATGTTCTCATTATTTTGTTCACTTCCATGTCTTCGTGGAGTGCTCGGGTTGACCCCTAGTGTTAGTAATGTTCTCATTATTTTGTCCACTTCCATGTCTTCGTAGAGTGCTCGAGTTTGCCCCTAGTGTTAATAAAATTCTTATTATTTTGTCCACTTCCATGTCTTCGTGGAGTGCTCGAGTTGGCCCCTAGTGTTAGTAATGTTCTCATTATTTTGTCCACTTCCATATCTTTGTGGAGTGCTCGAGTTTGCCCCTAGTGTTAGTAATGTTCTGATTATTTGTCCATTTCCATGTCTTCGTGGAGTGCACGAGTTGGCCCCTAGTGTTAGTAATGTTCTCATTATTTTGTCCACTTTCATGTCTTCGTGGAGTGCTTGAGTTTGCCCCTAGTGTTAGTAATGTTCTTATTATTTTGTCTTCTTCCATGTCTTCGTGGAGTGCTCGAGTTTGCCCCTAGTGTTAGTAATGTTCTCATTATTTTGTTCACTTCCATGTCTGCGTGGAGTGCTCGAGTTGGCCCCTAGTGTTAGTAATGTTTTCATTATTTTTTTCACTTCCATGTCTTCGTGGAGTGCTCGAGTTGGCCCCTAGTGTTAGTAATGTTCTCATTATTTTGTCCACTTCCATGTCTTCGTGGAGTGCTCGCGTTTGCCCCTACTGTTAGTAATATTCTCATTATTTGTCCATTTCCATGTTTTCGTGGAGTGCTCGAGTTTGCCCCTAGTGTTAATAAAATTCTTATTATTTTGTCCACTTCCATGTCTTCGTGGAGTGCTCGAGTTTTCCCCTAGTGTTAGTAATGTTATCATTATTTTGTCCACTTCCATGTCTTCGTGCAGTGCTCGAGTTGGCCCCTAGTGTTAGTAATGTTCTCATTATTTTGTTCACTTCCATGTCTTCGTGGAGTGCTCGAGTTTGCCCCTAGTGTTAATAAAATTCTTATTATTTTGTCCACTTCCATGTCTTCGTGGACTGCTCGAGTTTGCCCCTAGCGTTAGTAATGTTCTCATTATTTTGTTCACTTCCATGTCTTCGTGGAGTGCTCGAGTTGACCCCTAGTGTTAGTAATGTTCTCATTATTTTGTCCACTTCCATGTCTTCGTAGAGTGCTCGAGTTTGCCCCTAGTGTTAATAAAATTCTTATTATTTTGTCCACTTCCATGTCTTTGTGGAGTGCTCGAGTTGACCCCTAGTGTTAGTAATGTTCTCATTATTTTGTTCACTTCCATGTCTTTGTGGAGTGTTCGAGTTTGCCCCTAGTGTTAGTAATGTTCTCATTATTTTGTTCACTTCCATGTCTTCGTGGAGTGCTGGAGTTGGCCCCTAGTGTTAGTAATGTTTTCATTATTTTTTTCACTTCCATGTCTTCGTGGAGTGCTCGAGTTGGCCCCTAGTGTTAGTAATGTTCTCATTATTTTGTCCACTTCCATGTCTTTATGGAGTGCTCGAGTTGACCCCTAGTGTTAGTAATGTTCTCATTATTTTGTTCACTTCCATGTCTTCGTGGAGTGCACGAGTTGGCCCCTAGTGTTAGTAATGTTCTCATTATTTTGTCCACTTTCATGTCTTCGTGGAGTGCTTGAGTTTGCCCCTAGTGTTAGTAATGTTCTTATTATTTTGTCCACTTCCATGTCTTCGTGGAGTGCTCGAGTTTGCCCCTAGTGTTAGTAATGTTCTCATTATTTTGTTCACTTCCATGTCTGCGTGGAGTGCTCGAGTTTGCCCCTAGTGTTAGTAATGTTTTCATTATTTTTTTCACTTCCATGTCTTCGTGGAGTGCTCGAGTTGGCCCCTAGTGTTAGTAATGTTCTCACTATTTTGTCCACTTCCATGTCTTCGTGGAGTGCTCGAGTTTGCCCCTAGTGTTAGTAATATTCTCATTATTTGTCCATTTCCATATTTTCGTGGAGTGCTCGAGTTTGCCCCTAGTGTTAATAAAATTCTTATTATTTTGTCCACTTCCATGTCTTCGTGGAGTGCTCGAGTTTTCCCCTAGTGTTAGTAATGTTATCATTATTTTGTCCACTTCCATGTCTTCGTGCAGTGCTCGAGTTGGCCCCTAGTGTTAGTAATGTTCTCATTATTTTGTTCACTTCCATGTCTTCGTGGAGTGCTCGAGTTTGCCCCTAGTGTTAATAAAATTCTTATTATTTTGTCCACTTCCATGTCTTCGTGGAGTGCTCGAGTTTGCCCCTAGCGTTAGTAATGTTCTCATTATTTTGTTCACTTCCATGTCTTCGTGGAGTGCTCGAGTTGACCCCTAGTGTTAGTAATGTTCTCATTATTTTGTCCACTTCCATGTCTTCGTAGAGTGCTCGAGTTTGCCCCTAGTGTTAATAAAATTCTTATTATTTTGTCCACTTCCATGTCTTCGTGGAGTGCTCGAGTTGGCCCCTAGTGTTAGTAATGTTCTCATTATTTTGTCCACTTCCATATCTTTGTGGAGTGCTCGAGTTTGCCCCTAGTGTTAGTAATGTTCTGATTATTTGTCCATTTCCATGTCTTCGTGGAGTGCACGAGTTGGCCCCTAGTGTTAGTAATGTTCTCATTATTTTGTCCACTTTCATGTCTTCGTGGAGTGCTTGAGTTTGCCCCTAGTGTTAGTAATGTTCTTATTATTTTGTCTTCTTCCATGTCTTCGTGGAGTGCTCGAGTTTGCCCCTAGTGTTAGTAATGTTCTCATTATTTTGTTCACTTCCATGTCTGCGTGGAGTGCTCGAGTTGGCCCCTAGTGTTAGTAATGTTTTCATTATTTTTTTCACTTCCATGTCTTCGTGGAGTGCTCGAGTTGGCCCCTAGTGTTAGTAATGTTCTCATTATTTTGTCCACTTCCATGTCTTCGTGGAGTGCTCGAGTTTGCCCCTAGTGTTAGTAATATTCTCATTATTTGTCCATTTCCATGTTTTCGTGGAGTGCTCGACTTTGCCCCTAGTGTTAATAAAATTCTTATTATTTTGTCCACTTCCATATCTTCGTGGAGTGCTCGAGTTTTCCTCTAGTGTTAGTAATGTTATCATTATTTTGTCCACTTCCATGTCTTCGTGCAGTGCTCGAGTTGGCCCCTAGTGTTAGTAATGTTCTCATTATTTTGTTCACTTCCATGTCTTCGTGGAGTGCTCGAGTTTGCCCCTAGTGTTAATAAAATTCTTATTATTTTGTTCACTTCCATGTCTTTGTGGAGTGCTCGAGTTGACCCCTAGTGTTAGTAATGTTCTCATTATTTTGTCCACTTCCATGTCTTCGTAGAGTGCTCGAGTTTGCCCCTAGTGTTAATAAAATTCTTATTATTTTGTCCACTTCCATGTCTTCGTGGAGTGCTCGAGTTGGCACCTAGTGTTAGTAATGTTCTCATTATTTTGTCCACTTCCATATCTTTGTGGAGTGCTCGAGTTTGCCCCTAGTGTTAGTAATGTTCTGATTATTTTGTCCAATTCCATGTCTTCGTGGAGTGCTCGAGTTGGCCCCTAGTGTTAGTAATGTTCTCATTATTTTGTTCACTTCCATGTCTTCTTGGAGTGCTTGAGTTTGCCCTTAGTGTTAGTAATGTTCTCATTATTTTTTCCACTTCCATATCTTCGTGGAGTGCTCGAGTTTTCCCCTAGTGTTAGTAATGTTCTCATTATTTTGTCCACTTCCATGTCTTCGTAGAGTGCTCGAGTTTGCCCCTAGTGTTAATAAAATTCTTATTATTTTGTCCACTTCCATGTCTTCGTGGAGTGCACGAGTTGGCCCCTAGTGTTAGTAATGTTCTTATTATTTTGTCTTCTTCCATGTCTTCGTGGAGTGCTCGAGTTTGCCCCTAGTGTTAGTAATGTTCTCATTATTTTGTTCACTTCCATGTCTGCGTGGAGTGCTCGAGTTGGCCCCTAGTGTTAGTAATGTTTTCATAATTTTTTTCACTTCCATGTCTTCGTGGAGTGCTCGAGTTGGCCCCTAGTGTTAGTAATGTTCTCATTATTTTGTCCACTTCCATGTCTTCGTGGAGTGCTCGAGTTTGCACCTAGTGTTAGTAATATTCTCATTATTTGTCCATTTCCATGTTTTCGTGGATTGCTCGAGTTTGCCCCTAGTGTTAATAAAATTCTTATTATTTTGTCCACTTCCATGTCTTCGTGGAGTGCTCGAGTTTTCCCCTAGTGTTAGTAATGTTATCATTATTTTGTCCACTTCCATTTCTTCGTGCAGTGCTCGAGTTGGCCCCTAGTGTTAGTAATGTTCTCATTATTTTGTTCACTTCCATGTCTTCGTGGAGTGCTCGAGTTTGCCCCTAGTGTTAATAAAATTCTTATTATTTTGTCCACTTCCATGTCTTCGTGGAGTGCTCGAGTTTGCCCCTAGCGTTAGTAATGTTCTCATTATTTTGTTCACTTACATGTCTTCGTGGAGTGCTCGAGTTGACCCCTAGTGTTAGTAATGTTCTCATTATTTTGTCCACTTCCATGTCTTCGTAGAGTGCTCGAGTTTGCCCCTAGTGTTAATAAAATTCTTATTATTTTGTCCACTTCCATGTCTTCGTGGAGTGCTCGAGTTGGCCCCTAGTGTTAGTAATGTTCTCATTATTTTGTCCACTTCCATATCTTTGTGGAGTGCTCGAGTTTGCCCCTAGTGTTAGTAATGTTCTGATTATTTGTCCATTTCCATGTCTTAGTGGAGTGCACGAGTTGGCCCCTAGTGTTAGTAATGTTCTCATTATTTTGTCCACTTTCATGTCTTCGTGGAGTGCTTGAGTTTGCCCCTAGTGTTAGTAATGTTCTTATTATTTTGTCTTCTTCCATGTCTTCGTGGAGTGCTCGAGTTTGCCCCTAGTGTTAGTAATGTTCTCATTATTTTGTTCACTTCCATGTCTGCGTGGAGTGCTCGAGTTGGCCCCTAGTGTTAGTAATGTTTTCATTATTTTTTTCACTTCCATGTCTTCGTGGAGTGCTCGAGTTGGCCCCTAGTGTTAGTAATGTTCTCATTATTTTGTCCACTTCCATGTCTTCGTGGAGTGCTCGAGTTTGCCCCTAGTGTTAGTAATATTCTCATTATTTGTCCATTTCCATGTTTTCGTGGAGTGCTCGAGTTTGCCCCTAGTGTTAATAAAATTCTTATTATTTTGTCCACTTCCATGTCTTCGTGGAGTGCTCGAGTTTTCCCCTAGTGTTAGTAATGCTATCATTATTTTGTCCACTTCCATGTCTTCGTGCAGTGCTCGAGTTTGCCCCTAGCGTTAGTAATGTTCTCATTATTTTGTTCACTTCCATGTCTTCGTGGAGTGCTCGAGTTGACCCCTAGTGTTAGTAATGTTCTCATTATTTTGTCCACTTCCATGTCTTCGTAGAGTGCTCGAGTTTGCCCCTAGTGTTAATAAAATTCTTATTATTTTGTCCACTTCCATGTCTTCGTGGAGTGCTCGAGTTGGCCCCTAGTGTTAGTAATGTTCTCATTATTTTGTCCACTTCCATATATTTGTGGAGTGCTCGAGTTTGCCCCTAGTGTTAGTAATGTTCTGATTATTTTGTCCAATTCCATGTCTTCGTGGAGTGCTCGAGTTGGCCCCTAGTGTTAGTAATGTTCTCATTATTTTGTTCACTTCCATGTCTTCTTGGAGTGCTTGAGTTTGCCCTTAGTGTTAGTAATGTTCTCATTATTTTGTTCACTTCCATGTCTTCGTGGAGTGCTCGAGTTTGCCCCTAGTGTTAATAAAATTCTTATTATTTTGTCCACTTCCATGTCTTCGTGGAGTGCTCGAGTTTGCCCCTAGCGTTAGTAATGTTCTCATTATTTTGTTCACTTACATGTCTTCGTGGAGTGCTCGAGTTGACCCCTAGTGTTAGTAATGTTCTCATTATTTTGTCCACTTCCATGTCTTCGTAGAGTGCTCGAGTTTGCCCCTAGTGTTAATAAAATTCTTATTATTTTGTCCACTTCCATGTCTTCGTGGAGTGCTCGAGTTGGCCCCTAGTGTTAGTAATGTTATCATTATTTTGTCCACTTCCATATCTTTGTGGAGTGCTCGAGTTTGCCCCTAGTGTTAGTAATGTTCTGATTATTTGTCCATTTCCATGTCTTCGTGGAGTGCACGAGTTGGCCCCTAGTGTTAGTAATGTTCTCATTATTTTGTCCACTTTCATGTCTTCGTGGAGTGCTTGAGTTTGCCCCTAGTGTTAGTAATGTTCTTATTATTTTGTCTTCTTCCATGTCTTCGTGGAGTGCTCGAGTTTGCCCCTAGTGTTAGTAATGTTCTCATTATTTTGTTCACTTCCATGTCTGCGTGGAGTGCTCGAGTTGGCCCCTAGTGTTAGTAATGTTTTCATTATTTTTTTCACTTCCATGTCTTCGTGGAGTGCTCGAGTTGGCCCCTAGTGTTAGTAATGTTCTCATTATTTTGTCCACTTCCATGTCTTCGTGGAGTGCTCGAGTTTGCCCCTAGTGTTAGTAATATTCTCATTATTTGTCCATTTCCATGTTTTCGTGGAGTGCTCGAGTTTGCCCCTAGTGTTAATAAAATTCTTATTATTTTGTCCACTTCCATCTCTTCGTGGAGTGCTCGAGTTTTCCCCTAGTGTTAGTAATGTTATCATTATTTTGTCCACTTCCATGTCTTCGTGCAGTGCTCGAGTTTGCCCCTAGCGTTAGTAATGTTCTCATTATTTTGTTCACTTCCATGTCTTCGTGGAGTGCTCGAGTTGACCCCTAGTGTTAGTAATGTTCTCATTATTTTGTCCACTTCCATGTCTTCGTAGAGTGCTCGAGTTTGCCCCTAGTGTTAATAAAATTCTTATTATTTTGTCCACTTCCATGTCTTCGTGGAGTGCTCGAGTTGGCCCCTAGTGTTAGTAATGTTCTGATTATTTTGTCCAATTCCATGTCTTCGTGGAGTGCTCGAGTTGGCCCCTAGTGTTAGTAATGTTCTCATTATTTTGTTCACTTCCATGTCTTCTTGGAGTGCTTGAGTTTGCCCTTAGTGTTAGTAATGTTCTCATTATTTTTTCCACTTCCATATCTTCGTGGAGTGCTCGAGTTTTCCCCTAGTGTTAGTAATGTTCTCATTATTTTGTCCACTTCCATGTCTTCGTAGAGTGCTCGAGTTTGCCCCTAGTGTTAATAAAATTCTTATTATTTTGTCCACTTCCATGTCTTCGTGGAGTGCACGAGTTGGCCCCTAGTGTTAGTAATGTTCTTATTATTTTGTCTTCTTCCATGTCTTCGTGCAGTGCTCGAGTTTGCCCCTAGTGTTAGTAATGTTCTCATTATTTTGTTCACTTCCATGTCTGCGTGGAGTGCTCGAGTTGGCCCCTTGTGTTAGTAATGTTTTCATTATTTTTTTCACTTCCATGTCTTCGTGGAGTGCTCGAGTTGTCCCCTAGTGTTAGTAATGTTCTCATTATTTTGTACACTTCCATGTCTTCGTGGAGTGCTCGAGTTTGCCCCTAGTGTTAGTAATATTCTCATTATTTGTCCATTTCCATGTTTTCGTGGAGTGCTCGAGTTTGCCCCTAGTGTTAATAAAATTCTTATTATTTTGTCCACTTCCATGTCTTCGTGGAGTGCTCGAGTTTTCCCCTAGTGTTAGTAATGTTATCATTATTTTGTCCACTTCCATGTCTTCGTGCAGTGCTCGAGTTGGCCCCTAGTGTTAGTAATGTTCTCATTATTTTGTTCACTTCCATGTCTTCGTGGAGTGCTCGAGTTTGCCCCTAGTGTTAATAAAATTCTTATTATTTTGTCCACTTCCATGTCTTCGTGGAGTGCTCGAGTTTGCCCCTAGCGTTAGTAATGTTCTCATTATTTTTTTCACTTCCATGTCTTCGTGGAGTGCTCGAGTTGGCCCCTAGTGTTAGTAATGTTCTCATTATTTTGTCCACTTCCATGTCTTCGTGGAGTGCTCGAGTTTGCCCCTAGTGTTAGTAATATTCTCATTATTTGTCCATTTCCATGTTTTCGTGGAGTGCTCGAGTTTGCCCCTAGTGTTAATAAAATTCTTATTATTTTGTCCACTTCCATGTCTTCGTGGAGTGCTCGAGTTTTCCCCTAGTGTTAGTAATGTTATCATTATTTTGTCCACTTCCATGTCTTCGTGCAGTGCTCGAGTTGGCCCCTAGTGTTAGTAATGTTCTCATTATTTTGTTCACTTCCATGTCTTCGTGGAGTGCTCGAGTTTGCCCCTAGTGTTAATAAAATTCTTATTATTTTGTCCACTTCCATGTCTTCGTGGAGTGCTCGAGTTTGCCCCTAGCGTTAGTAATGTTCTCATTATTTTGTTCACTTCCATGTCTTCGTGGAGTGCTCGAGTTGACCCCTAGTGTTAGTAATGTTCTCATTATTTTGTCCACTTCCATGTCTTCGTAGAGTGCTCGAGTTTGCCCCTAGTGTTAATAAAATTCTTATTATTTTGTCCACTTCCATGTCTTCGTGGAGTGCTCGAGTTGGCCCCTAGTGTTAGTAATGTTCTCATTATTTTGTCCACTTCCATATCTTTGTGGAGTGCTCGAGTTTTCCCCTAGTGTTAGTAATGTTCTCATTATTTTGTCCACTTCCATGTCTTCGTAGAGTGCTCGAGTTTGCCCCTAGTGTTAATAAAATTCTTATTATTTTGTCCACTTCCATGTCTTCGTGGAGTGCACGAGTTGGCCCCTAGTGTTAGTAATGTTCTTATTATTTTGTCTTCTTCCATGTCTTCGTGGAGTGCTCGAGTTTGCCCCTAGTGTTAGTAATGTTCTCATTATTTTGTTCACTTCCATGTCTGCGTGGAGTGCTCGAGTTGGCCCCTAGTGTTAGTAATGTTTTCATTATTTTTTTCACTTCCATGTCTTCGTGGAGTGCTCGAGTTGGCCCCTAGTGTTAGTAATGTTCTCATTATTTTGTCCACTTCCATGTCTTCGTGGAGTGCTCGAGTTTGCCCCTAGTGTTAGTAATATTCTCATTATTTGTCCATTTCCATGTTTTCGTGGAGTGCTCGAGTTTGCCCCTAGTGTTAATAAAATTCTTATTATTTTGTCCACTTCCATGTCTTCGTGGAGTGCTCGAGTTTTCCCCTAGTGTTAGTAATGTTATCATTATTTTGTCCACTTCCATGTCTTCGTGCAGTGCTCGAGTTGGCCCCTAGTGTTAGTAATGTTCTCATTATTTTGTTCACTTCCATGTCTTCGTGGAGTGCTCGAGTTTGCCCCTAGTGTTAATAAAATTCTTATTATTTTGTCCACTTCCATGTCTTCGTGGAGTGCTCGAGTTTGCCCCTAGCGTTAGTAATGTTCTCATTATTTTGTTCACTTCCATGTCTTCGTGGAGTGCTCGAGTTGACCCCTAGTGTTAGTAATGTTCTCATTATTTTGTCCACTTCCATGTCTTCGTAGAGTGCTCGAGTTTGCCCCTAGTGTTGATAAAATTCTTATTATTTTGTCCACTTCCATGTCTTCGTGGAGTGCTCGAGTTGGCCCCTAGTGTTAGTAATGTTCTCATTATTTTATCCACTTCCATATCTTTGTGGAGTGCTCGAGTTTGCCCCTAGTGTTAGTAATGTTCTGATTATTTTGTCCAATTCCATGTCTTCGTGGAGTGCTCGAGTTGGCCCCTAGTGTTAGTAATGTTCTCATTATTTTGTCCACTTCCATGTCTTCTTGGAGTGCTTGAGTTTGCCCTTAGTGTTAGTATTGTTCTCATTATTTTTTCCACTTCCATATCTTCGTGGAGTGCTCGAGTTTTTCCCTAGTGTTAGTAATGTTCTCATTATTTTGTCCACTTCCATGTCTTCGTAGAGTGCTCGAGTTTGCCCCTAGTGTTAATAAAATTCTTATTATTTTGTCCACTTCCATGTCTTCGTGGAGTGCTCGAGTTTGCCCCTAGCGTTAGTAATGTTCTCATTATTTTGTTCACTTCCATGTCTTCGTGGAGTGCTCGAGTTTGCCCCTAGTGTTAGTAATGTTCTCATTATTTTGTTCACTTCCATGTCTTCGTAGAGTGCTCGAGTTTGCCCCTAGTGTTAATAAAATTCTTATTATTTTGTCCACTTCCATGTCTTCGTGGAGTGCTCGAGTTGGCCCCTAGTGTTAGTAATGTTCTCATTATTTTGTCCACTTCCATATCTTTGTGGAGTGCTCGAGTTTGCCCCTAGTGTTAGTAATGTTCTGATTATTTTGTCCAATTCCATGTCTTCGTGGAGTGCTCGAGTTGGCCCCTAGTGTTAGTAATGTTCTCATTATTTTGTTCACTTCCATGTCTTCTTGGAGTGCTTGAGTTTGCCCTTAGTGTTAGTAATGTTCTCATTATTTTTTCCACTTCCATATCTTCGTGGAGTGCTCGAGTTTTCCCCTAGTGTTAGTAATGTTCTCATTATTTTGTCCACTTCCATGTCTTCGTAGAGTGCTCGAGTTTGCCCCTAGTGTTAATAAAATTCTTATTATTTTGTCCACTTCCATGTCTTCGTGGAGTGCTCGAGTTTGCCCCTAGCGTTAGTAATGTTCTCATTATTTTGTTCACTTCCATGTCTTCGTGGAGTGCTCGAGTTTGCCCCTAGTGTTAGTAATGTTCTCATTATTTTGTTCACTTCCATGTCTTCGTAGAGTGCTCGAGTTTGCCCCTAGTGTTAATAAAATTCTTATTATTTTTTCCACTTCCATGTCTTCGTGGAGTGCTCGAGTTTGCCCCTAGTGTTAGTAATGTTCTCATTATTTTGTCCACTTCCATGTCTTTGTGGAGTGCTCGAGTTTGCCTCTAGTGTTAGTTATTTTCTAATTATTTTGTCCACTTCCATGTCTTCGTGGAGTGCTCGAGTTGACCCCTAGTGTTAGTAATGTTCTCATTATTTTGTTCACTTCCATGTCTTCGTGGAGTGCTCGAGTTTGCCCCTAGCGTTAGTAATGTTCTCATTATTTTGTTCACTTCCATGTCTTCGTGGACTGCTCGAGTTTGCCCCTAGTGTTAGTAATGTTCTCATTATTTTGTTCACTTCCATGTCTTCGTAGAGTGCTCGAGTTTGCCCCTAGTGTTAATAAAATTCTTATTATTTTTTCCACTTCCATGTCTTCGTGGAGTGCTTGAGTTTGCCCCTAGTGTTAGTAATGTTCTCATTATTTTTTCCACTTCCATGTCTTTGTGGAGTGCTCGAGTTTGCCTCTAGTGTTAGTTATTTTCTAATTATTTTGTCCACTTCCATGTCTTCGTGGAGTGCTCGAGTTGACCCCTAGTGTTAGTAATGTTCTCATTATTTTGTTCACTTCCATGTCTTCGTGGAGTGCTCGATTGGCCCCTAGTGTTAGTAATGTTCTCATTATTTTGTCCACTTCCATGTCTTTGTGGAGTGCTTGAGTTTGCCCCTAGTGTTTGTAATGTTCTCATTATTGTTTTCACTTCCATGTCTTCGTGGAGTGCTCGAGTTTGCCCCTAGTGTTTGTAATGTTCTCATTATTGTTTTCACTTCCATGTCTTCGTGGAGTGCTCGAGTTTGCCCCTAGTGTTAGTAATGTTTTCATTATTTTTTTCACTTCCATGTCTTCGTGGAGTGCTCGAGTTGGCCCCTTGTGTTAGTAATCTTCTCATTATTTTGTCCACTTCCATGTCTTCGTGGAGTGCTCGAGTTTGCACCTAGTGTTAGTAATATTCTCATTATTTGTCCACTTCCATGTTGTCGTGGAGTGCTCGAGTTTGCCCCTAGTGTTAATAAAATTCTTATTATTTTGTCCACTTCCATGTCTTCGTGGAGTGCTCGAGTTTGCCCTTAGCGTTAGTAAAGTTCTCATTATTTTGTTCACTTCCATGTCTTCGTGGAGTGCTCGAGTTTCCCTCTAGTGTTAGTAATGTTCTTATTATTTTGTCCACTTTCATGTGTTCGTGGAGTGCTCGAGTTTGCCTCTAGTGTTAGTAATGTACTCATTATTTTGTTCACTTCCATGTCTTCGTGGAGTGCTCGAGTTGGCCCCTAGTGTTAGTAATGTTCTCAATATTTTGTCCACTTCCATGTCTTCGTGGAGTGCTTGAGTTTGCCCCTAGTGTTAGTAATGTTCTTATCATTTTGTTCACTTCCATGTCTTCGTGGAGTGCTGGAGTTAGCCCCTAGTGTTAGTAATGTTTTCATTATTTTTTTCACTTCCATGTCTTCGTGGAGTGCTCGAGTTGGCCCCTAGTGTTAGTAATGTTCTCATTATTTTGTTCACTTCCATGTCTTCGTGGAGTGCTCGAGTTGGCTCCTAGTGTTAGTAATGTTCTCATTATTTTGTCCACTTCCATGTCTTCGTGGGGTGCTCGAGTTGGCCCCTAGTGTTAGTAACGTACTCATTATTTTGTTCACTTCCATGTCTTCGTGGAGTGCTCGAGTTGGCCCCTAGTGTTAGTAACGTACTCATTATTTTTTCCACTTCCATGTCTTCGTGGAGTGTTCGAGTTGGCCCCTAGTGTTAGTAATGTTCTCATTATTTTGTTCACTTCCATGTCCTCGTGGAGTGCTCGAGTTTGCCCCTAGTGTTAGTAATGTTCTCATTATTTTGTCCACTTCCATGTCCTCGTGGAGTGCTCGAGTTGGCCCCTAGTGTTAGTAACGTACTCATTATTTTGTTCACTTCCATGTCTTCGCGTTTTAAGTTCCGAGTTATTGATATTTACTTGGATTTCTACGCTCTCGTCGTCTTTACTGTCATTTGCTATATAGTGATTCAAGTTTTATATGTATTATTTACATTAATTAACGTATATTATTCTGATGTCTATAGCAGATGATGTTCGTGTGGTTTTTACCATTACCACTAGTGGAACAGGACATACTTTTTATTCGAATCATCTTAGTTCATGGCTGAACTTTAGAGGGATTTCTGTGTTGAATAGTGTTTTGTAGACCGTTGTGTGTTCTTTTGTTCTTTTCATTTTGGCTATTGTATTGTATGTTCTTCGATTGACGAATTCCGATTATCACTTCAAATGATGCAAGTCCCTTTTTATTAATATCACTTTTAAAACATTGCTACTATGAAAGTTCAAGAAGATACTGAAGATACCAAAGGGAGAAAACCAGAATCGGCGTAAATCGAGGAATAACAGACATCACAATGGCTAAAAGAAAAGGGACAAAAAGACAAACAACGATCTACGAAACATACATACAAAACTAAAGAGAGAGTAACACGAACCCAACTAGAAACCGGGGTTGAAGTCAGGTGCTCCGGAAGGGTAACCCTAAAATGTTTTATTTTAGAGTCTGTGCAAGGTTGTCCGGGAGAATGGAAATATAAAGATAATCCATCAAGATGTGAGGGACCCATAACAGATACTTATACCAAGGAAATGTGTCGACTTGAAATAATTGAAGAAGAAATGTTCAAGTCTGCAACACTAGAGGATGGACAAACAAAGTGTGTCAAAAAATGTAAGTAGAGTGTACGTTATCTGGATAAATGTCCATTTTAGCAGACTACTAGCACTTTATGATTATATGATTATTCATTGGACATCAATAGAACTTCTCCCGTTAAAATCCAAACATAACTGATTACCTAGCAAGTACCAATAAAACATTTCACATGGCGCAAAGTATGGTTTAAACATGTATAAAGCATTTCACATGACGCTAAGCATGGTTTAAAGTATATCAAGCATTTCACATGGCGCTAAGAATGGTTTAAATTGTACAAAGCATTTCACATGGCGCTAAGCATGGCTTAATCTGTATAAAGCATTTCACAAGGCGCTAAGTATGGTTTAAACTGAATAAAACATTTCACATGGCGCTAAGCATGGCTTAAATTGCATAAAGCATTTCACATGGCGCTAAGTATGGTTTATACTGTTTAAAGCATTTCACATGGCGCTAAGCATGGCTTATACTGTATAAAGCATTTCACAAAGCGATAAGTTTGGTCAAAACTGAATAAAACATTTCACATGGCGCTAAGCATGCTTTAAATTGTATAAAGCATTTCACATGGCGCTAAGTATGCTAAATATGGTTTATACTGTAATAATTACATTACTTTCGGTTTTCATTGAAATGTTACAATATGATTGGTTATGAAGTGGTCACATGATTATAAGTGATGTTTCATATCCCAATGAAACTCAAATCCAAACTTGCACGTGCCTCCATGACGACGTCAGATGTAAGCAATCAATGGCGTAGTAATTTCCAACAGCAAATAATCTAACAGAAATAAAATTCACAACGAAAAATTCAACTATATTAAATTTTGGTGTGATTTAAATATAATTATAAGAATTGAATGCATTCTTTTGAAGTTTCATTTTGGGTATGAAAGCGTTGATCGAACTACATTTTCAATTTTACATGAACATGTACTTCGGTCAACGCTTTCATACCCCAATGAAACTTCAAAAGAATGCATTCAATTCTTAATAAAGCATTTCCCATGGCGCTAAGTGTGGTTTAAACTGTATAAAGCATTTCACAAAGCGATAAGTTTGGTTAAAACTGAATAAAACATTTCGCATGGCGCTAAGCATGGTTTAAATTGTATAACATTTAGTGAGGAAGCTAAATGGAATAAACATGTAGAAAATATAATAAAAAGTGTCTCTAAGCACATATGTGTTTTGCGTAAATTGAAATATAAATTAAATAGACAAAATTTTGAGAAATTATACTTAATTTACATTCGACCAATATTTGAGTATGCAGGTGAGGTATGGGACAACAGTGGTCTCTCTAATTCGTGCAAATTGGAGAGGCTACAGTTGGAGGCAGCTAGGATTATCACCGGACTTCCAATCTTTACCAACACAGAATATCTATATAGAGAAACTGGCTGGGAGAGATTGGAAGAAAGAAGAACTAGGAGAAAGATCCAATTATTATATAATATCCAAAACGGTAGCACACCCTCTTATTTACTCGATCTTATTCCCCCAACAATCCAAAGTACGACTATTTATCCCCTTCGAAATGGCAACGATATGATTGTTCCATTCTGTAGACTATCTTTAACTAGAGATTCTTTCGTCTCAGCTACAGTAAGGGAATGGAATCACCTTAATCTTTCAGTGCGTAATCTTGACACATTATCTAAATTTAAAAAGGCAATCCGCAGTTCAATCTCAATGCCAATTCCGAGACACTATTCTTATGGTCCCATAAAACTAAATATAATTCTAACACAGCTTCGCTGCAATGCATCCTTCTTGAATTACGATTTATATAAGTTAAAATTTTATCAAATGCTTCCTGTAACTGTGGCGCACCATGTGAAAATTCTCACCATTTCTTTTTTGATTGTGATAAATATACAGATAACAGGGAAATATTATTTAATAGTCTTAACTGGCTACCTTCTAACATTAATATTGATGTAAATCTACTGACAAAAGGAAGTGATCTCCTAACATATCAAGAAAATAAAACAATTTTTAATATGCTTTTAAATATATTAAAGACTCCAAAAGATTTACAGTTGTCTAAATGATCTAAAGAACCAACACATCTCCAAAAGTATTTATTGTCTTTTCTTTTTTTTTTCGTATATTGTCTAAACCTATGTTTCTGTATATAATCATTCTTTGTATATTTAACTCTATGCTATTATATACATATTATATCATTTCATTGCGCATGCTATTCCATATTATAAATTATTATACTCGGGAGAAGACTTCATAAGTTGGAAAAACTTGTGTCCGATCCCTATTTGTTATATTTAGCAAATAAAAATATGCTTAAACTAAAAAACTTGTGTATAAAACATTTCACAAGGCGCTAAGTATGGTCTATAATGTATAAAACATTTCACAAAGCGCTAAGTATGGTTTATAGTGTATAAAGCATTTCACAAGGCGCTAAGTATGGTTTATAATGTATAAAGCATTTCACATGGCGCTAAGTATGGCTTATTATGTATAAAACATTTCACAAGGCGCTAAGTATGGTTTATAGTGTATATATCATTTCACAAGGCGCTAAGTGTGGTTTATAATGCATAAAACATTTCACAAGGCGCTAGGTATGGTTTATAGTGTATAAATCATTTCACAAGGCGCTAAATGTGGTTTATACTGCTTAAAGCATTTCACATGGCGCTAAGTATGGTTTATAATGTATAAAACATTTCACAAGGCGCTAAGTATGGTTTATAGTGTATAAATCATTTCACAAGGCGCTAAGTGTGGTATATACTATATAAAGCATTTCACATGGCGCTAAGTATGGTTTATAGTGTATAAATCATTTCACAAGGCGCTAAGTGTGGTCAATACTGTACAAAGCATTTCACATGACGCTAAGTATGGTTTATAATGTATAAAACATTTTACAAGGCGCTAAGTGTGGTTTATACTGCTTAAAACATTTCACAAGGCGCTAAGTGTGGTTTATACTGTATAAAACATTTCACAAGGCGCTAAGTATGATCTATACTGTATAAATCATTTCACATGGCGCTAAGTATGGTTTATACTGCATAAAACATTTCACATGGCGCTAAGTATGGTTTAAATTGTATAAAACATTTCACAAAACACTAAGTGTGGTTTATACTGTATAGCACATTTCACAAGGCGCTAAGTGTGGTTTATAATGTATAACATATTTCACAAGGCGCTAAGTGTGGTTTATAATGCATAAAACATTGCACAAGGCGCTAAGTATGGTCTATAGTGTATAAATCATTTCACAAGGCGCTAAGTGTGGTTTATACTGCATAAAGCATTTCACGAGGCGCTAAGTATGGTTTATAATGTATAAAACATTTCACAAGGCGCTAAGTATGATTTATACTGTATAAATCATTTCACATGGCGCTAAGTATGGTTTATACTGCATAAAGCATTTCACATGGCGCTAAGTATGGTTTGAATTGTATAAAACATTTCACAAAGCGCTAAGTGTGGTTTAAACTGTATAACACATTTCACAAGGCGCTAAGTGTGGTTTATAATGCATAAAACATTTCACAAGGCCCTAAGTATGGTTTATAGTGTATAAATCATTTCACAAGTCGCTAAGTGTGGCTTATACTGTTTAAAGCATTTCACATGGCGCTAAGTATGGTTTATAATGTATAAAACATTTCACAAGGCGCGAAGTATGGTTTATTGTGCATAAATCATTTCACAAGGCGTTAAGTGGGGTTTATACTATATAAAGCATTTCACATGGCGCTAAGTATGGTTTATAATGTACAAAACATTTCACAAGGCGCTAAGTGTGGTTTATACTGTATAAAACATTTCACAAGGCGCTAAGTATGATTTATACTGTATAAATCATTTCACATGGCGCTAAGTATGGTTTATACTGTATAAAACATTTCATATGGCGCTAAGTATGGCTTAAATTGTATGAAACATTTCACAAAGCGCTAAGTGTGGTTTATACTGTATAACACATTTCACAAGGCGCTAAATGTAGTTTATACTGTATAACACATTTCACAAGGCGCTAAGTGTGGTTTATACTGTATAAATCATTTCACATGGCGCTAAGTATGGTTTTATACTGTATAAAACATTTCACATGGCGCTAAGTATGGTTTATACTGTATGAAACATTTCACAAGGCGCTAAGTGTGGTTTATACTGTATAACACATTTCACAAGGCGCTAAGTGTGGTTTATACTGTATAAAGCATTTCACAAGGCGCTAAGTATGATTTATTCTGTATAAATCATTTCACATGGCGCTAAGTATGGTTTATACTGAATAAAACATTTCACATGGCGCTAATTATGGTTTAAATTGCATAAAGCATTTCACAAAGCGCTAAGTTTGGCTAAAACTGTAGTGATCACTTTATGTGTTTTCAATGTTGCTTGTAAGGATATCTACATTTTTATTTAACTGAACAATATATCTTTATGACGTATCTCTATATAAATATATCTTTATGACGTATTTCTATATAAATTGCAGTTCATGACGTTGACACAATGAATGTAGGTCTTGAGAAGGAAAACACATCGAGCTCCGAATCGTCAGAGGTAAAGATAAACGACCAGAATTAAAATAATAATAATTAAAAACTTGATCTTTTATTGTGTTTGTGATTTTTGTTAATTTTTATAAAATTATGTTTCAAATAAGAGACATGCATTATTGAAGATCTTGTGGGCATGCTTAGTACGAAGATGTTTTACTCTGTTTTCAACATTTTTTAGAAATCGACCAACCAGAAACAAGAATTGTCTATGGCGCCCATGTTTGTTAACGGATCGTGACGAAATGAGCAATCTTTATAGAAGACCTTACATAGATGCTTCCTGCCAACTTTCGGTTCATTTGGCCAAGTGGTTTCAGAGAATATTTTTAGAAATTGACCAACCAGAAATAAGAATTGCCAATGGCGGTCGTGATCTAAAAAATGTTAACAGCTGTCAAAACGGGTTTTCAGAAATATCATGATACCCGCTTTTCTAGAATGTGTGTTAATCAAATGTGGCTATTAAAAAACTTAAGACTTGCTAGAGACATTAAGTTCTAGATCTCAGTATGTTTGTAACAGCATTAAAACATTTGATTTCTTGACCTTACTATATATGTACCACCATCCCACGCTACTAAAATCTAGAATTAAAGAATTGATTCAGCGTTGTTCTTTATAGAACAGAGAATAAAGGTATCAGTATCTTGTTATTGGTAGAGATCAATCTTACTTGGTCAAAAGACATTCAAAATCTAATAATAAATATAAACAAGAGAAGATCATTCAAATGTTAGATTTTTTTATCGACAACATATTTGTTGGTTTGGTGGACGGGTGCTTCAACAAACGATTGGTATTCCAAAGGATACGAAGTGTGCTCTGTTACTCGCCCGATTTGTTTCTACATGCATACGAGGCAGACTTACTTCAAGGGCTTCTCAAGAATTATGATTGAAAATTAGCCCAAGCCGTTTAATTTCAGCTTCCGCTATACAGATGATGTTCTGTCACTGAGCAATTCTCGATTCGGTGATTATCTACATCGTATACAATACAATAAGCTTTATTCAAAGTCTGAAAGAATCAAACAATTATAACACAAGCTCTAGTGAACTTTTAGATCCGACATAAAAATAGGCATTTACAAACAATAAAACAAAACATGCATCTATCCAAATGAGCTTAAATTAAGGATACTACTGACACTCAAATGTCTGCTTCTTACCTTCAAATCGACAAAGAAGGAAGATTTAAAAACAAAACTCTACGACAAACGCGATGACTTCACTTTGACAATAGTCAACTCCCCTTTCATCAGTAGCAATATTCCAGCATTACTAGCGTATGGAGTTTACATTTCACAACTGATACGTTATTCTAGAGCTTGTGCCCAGTACATTGAATTTCTGGACAGAGCTCAGCTGCTGGCGCAAAAGCTACTCAAGCAAGGCTACGTTACTGTCACCGCTACACAAATTCTACGCTCCTCATCACAATCTGGTTGGCCGTTGCAAAATATCCTCATCTTAAATGACAATGGATCTTTTACTTTTTATGTAGACGTTTTCTTTTCTTTATCACTGCCAAGACTTTAACCAGACTTGACTGTATGCATGCATGAGGAACACGGCGGGTGTCTTATATGAAGCAGGAACTACTTACCCTTCATTCCCAGTTTTTTGGTGGAGTCGTGTTGCTCATCTTTTTAGCTTTTTGTGTTGTCCCATTATATGTTTGTATGTTCCGAGTTCCGTGTTGTGATGTCTGTTACAATTTCCGCAAAAAAACGATGTTCGGTTCATTTCTACCTCCACTTGTTTGTAGGGCACATATCTTATTTACGTTATTTGTGTTTGTTTGCATATACAAATGTAGTGGTGTCCAACATATATTGTTTTGTTTTTCGCCTTAAGCTTGTGTACTCTATGTTGCCAGTTTCTCTGGATTGTCTTTTTGTTTTTCGCCTTAAGCTTGTGTACCCTGTGTTGCCAGTTTCTCTGGATTGTCTTTTTTTTTCGCCTTAAGCTTGTGTACCCTATGTTGCCAGTTTCTCTGGATTGTCTTTGCTTTGTTTTTCGCCTTGCTTGTGTACCATATGTTGCCAGTTTCTCTGGATTGTTTTTCGCCTTAAGTTTGTGTACCCTATGTTGCCAGTTTCTCTCAATTTTCTTTCTTGTTTTTCGCCTTAAGCTTGTGTACCCTATGTTGCCAGTTTCTCTGGATTGTTTGTTTTGTTTTTCGCCTTAAGCTTGTGTACCCTATGTTACTAATTTCTCTGGATTGTCTCTTCGGTATTCTCTAACGTTTATTTGTAAAAGTATCTGGACGAAATGAGAAATCTTTATAGAGGTTCTTACATAGATGCTTCCTACCAAGATTTGGTTCATTAATAGCTAAGCGGTTTCAGAGAAGATTTAAATGTGAACAGTTTATGGAGGTCAAGTGATGGCATATAAACGTAAAAAAATATAAGATTCCTGCCTCTCCCGTCAAAAATAGTAATAGTTCCATAATATCTATGCATTTTTCTTAGGAATTGAAAAAAAAAAACATCAGATGAAAGCTAAACTCTCCATGTACAAATAAAATAGACATCAATTTTTGCACATTTTAGGGCCTCTTATTTGGAAATGAGCAAAAACAATACAAACATTTATTCAGTTCAAGGATCATTGTGTTCCAAATTCAGAAGTATCCGACAACTAGCACCTAATTTATCTCACGGAAACAAACATCCGACAACTAGCACCTAATTTATCTCACGGAAACAAGTATCCGACAACTACCACCTAATTTATCTCACGGAAACAAGTATCCGACAATTAGCACCTAATTTATCTCACGGAAACAAGTATCCGACAACTAGCACCTAATTTATCTCATGGAAACAAGTATCCGACAACTAGCACCTAATTTATCTCATGGAAACAAGCATCCGACAATTAGCACCTAATTTATCTCATGGAAACAAGTATCCGACAACTAGCACCTAATTTATCTCACGGAAACAAGTATCCGACAATTAGCACCTAATTTATCTCACGGAAACAAGTATCCGACAACTAGCACCTAATTTATCTCACGGAAACAAGTATCCGACAACTAGCACCTAATTTATCTCACGGAAACAAGCATCCGACAACTAACACCTAATTTATCTCACGGAAACTATGAGGGAGTGTGTGTTGCTTAAGAAATAAATCATGGAAGCCAGAATGTGTTTCGAGTTTTAACATGGGTTGGCGGATATTAGTATTTTATCCCAAGTAGGAGGCGAGGAATAAAATTTACTAATATCCGCCAACCCATGTTAAAACTCATAATACATTCTGGATTTCATGAATTATTTCGATTCTGATAGTACAAATACGGAAGTAGACTTTGATTGGAAGACGATTATACAATTTATGCTGCCAAATTCGAACAGACGATAATTCATCAACATGTACATTTACGACGGGAAAGTCAGTCACATGAAGTGGCGCATGTGCTAAGGAGATTATACCCAATTGATAAATCGCTCGTTTGTTCACAAAGCAAAAGAAGGACGTCGTGTTAGAATTAACGGCTACTCAGCAATTTTCCAGCTATATCATGGCGAGAACAAGTTAAACAAGATGTTGCACGCTATGTTGTGCTAAGAATACCCCCACTCGCTCATGTGTGTCAAATTTGTATATTTCTCAACTCATTACCAGAAAATGCCGTAAAAACATGAAAAATTCTTAAGTCTCACGGTAAACAGGAAGTAGATGTGCGGTAAGCCTGGAAAGTGGAGACATGGTACAAGTCACCATGCCAAAACCATATATCAAGTATAAAATCATTTCTTCCAGTAGAAGCGGAGATATCTGTTACGACAATTTTCATTATGGAAAACATGAAAAATTCTAAGTCACACGGTAAACAGGAGGTAGATATGTAGTAAACCTGGAAAGGGAAGACACGGTACAAGTCACCATACCAAAGCCATATATCAAATATAAAATCATTTCTTCCAGTCTTCTTCTTCTTTTGTTTGTATTATCCACCATTAGATTGGTGCACCTATATATAGTTATAGTCACAGATACTGGATAAAAAACTAAATAAAATCATAAAAACTAGTTCTTCGACATTCCTGAGTTAGCTATATGGAGTCTACCACAATGTAAAGCATAGCATAATCTTCTGGTACAGTTCTCTATTTTACTAAATATTTCATTATTGCACTAGTAGATTTCGTCTAATTAGTATATCCGGCTCTAAGATTACATTAGTCAGTAGATTAAAGTCATTTGACAGAATTCTCCAGACGGATTCATCAATGTCACTAATAATATCTTTCAGTTTCTTCATGGATTCCTTGCGATAGGCATAGAGAGCATTACATCTAATGAGAAAGTGTAGTGTGTCCTCGTCTTCCAGTTGACAGAGAGGACAAGTCGCATTTACTTCATGTTGGTTAAATTTGCTACGATTGCATTGGAGTATATATGTACCTGTTAGCAATCTAGCCTTAATTCCATCACGGTGCACATCTTTTATGTTGTTTTGAACTGCGGTCCAGATTCTATGGATGTTTCCGATGGACAACATTGCGGTTTCACAGAAAGCTAAAGATGATTTTTGAGAACAGTCAGAGATCAGTTTCTGATTCCAGAGTTTATCTTCTGCTAGTTTAACTTCTCCTTTCCACGTTATCTTACACGGTACTATATGTAATAATGTGTTTATGGTAGGCAGGTCAGTAGTATATGGGTACAGCTCAGTTATCATTTGAGGTGGTGCAGTGAGGTCGTGCTACCGGAAGTCATGTGACCGAAAGTGACGTGACCGGAAGTGACGTAAGTCACGTGACAGGAAATGACCCTGTTCGGAAGTATGTTCTGCGCATGTGTAACCGGAAGTTGCGCTATATCGGCCCTAATGGAGCTTTTTGATCGGAAATTACGTGACCGGTAGAGCCCTGTCCGGAAGTGGCCCTGTCCAGAAGTGGCCCTGACCGGAAGTAGGTTCTGCGCATGGCCGGCTTTTCCCCGCGTTTTTTTCTTAGTAGTAGTAACATGGCTACCGGATGTGACCGAAGGTCACATGACCCCTTTCGGGGTTCCCTTGGGTCTACGCAACCGAAAGTTGCGCAACATCCGTAGTGACCGAAGGTCATGTGACCCCTTCGGAAGTGTCCTTGGGGTGTTCTCTACGACATCCGCGTTCTATAACCATAGGAAACCCCGCGTCCTATATTTAGTTACTGGATCTAGCCCTGGTTATCTGCCCCTTTTATTTTCATATAGTGTCTATATAGGTTGTGTCGTACTTCTACTTTGCTAAGAGTACATTTATTACATATCCAAAAAGCCTAAATTTTTCCAAAGAGCCTATTTTTAGGCTTTTCGAACCATCCCTCGAGTGCCAACGTCCTATTTATAGGCTTTGTGTAAAACCGCATTTATCGATGACGTCACAATAAACATGACGTCACAACGTTGCATGAGACGTTCTCTGCCAAATTACTTAGTCATGACGTCATATCATTGGAATGTGAGACAAAACATACTAACCTGACGTTGGTGAATGAACGACAAAATAACGTGACGTCATGCACGAATTGTCCCTACCTTATTTCTACGTTTATTCCATTGGATGTCGATAAATTTGGGGCAGTTTGTTTTTTATTGCTTTTCAACTTTTTGTCAGCTGAACGTTTTTTTTTCAAATACTGGTTTGAAATCCAAACAGAAGATTTTTTTTCGAGTATCGTAAATATTTCATTCGCCAAAGATGGTTTCCTGTGACCGAAGGTCACTTGACCCCACCGTCGCCCGAGGCATTTCCCCATAATGCATCACTATACGTCATAATAAATTATCCCGATAGGTGGCGTTACTATCTGGTAACTTGGTAACTTCATAACCAAGGTCTTTCGTAGCTTATTTCGTAACCTCTTCGTACTTTTTTTTCGTAACTTCGTACCATGTTCGTAGCTTTTTCGTAGCTTCGTACCTGTTTCGTAACTTCGTATCTTTTTCGCAACTGCGTACCTTTTTCGGAACTTCGTACCTTTTTCGTAATTTTGTACCTTTTTTGTAACTTAGTACCTTTTTCGTAACTTTGTACCTTTTTCGTAATTTGTAGCCCTTTCATTTATCTATCGATCTATGGTACTTTCAAACCTATCTGTGACGTCATAAGCAAGCTGGGTGACGTCAATCAATCTTCCTCATTGATAGTATTAGAATTAACTGTTAAGAATAGACCCTCACCCAGACACTTGTTTTATGTACGAACCTTTTCTCATTTTTTGTTCTTTTTCATTTTTTCCCCATTTTTTTTTTTTTTTTTTTTTTTTTTTTTTTTTTTTTTTTTTTTATATATTTCTTTTGATATCAGTCTTAATATTTCTAATATTTTTTTTCATACAACATTTTAAACAAGTAATAACACAAAATTCTGTACAACGGTCGTCGCTTCCACGGGATTTTCTAAGAGCCTGGTGGCTGCTGCTGCTGCTGTGGTGATGTAGGTGGTGGTGGCTGCTGCTATTGCTGCTGCTGCTGCAGCACTGAGGTATATGGCTGCTGCTGCTGTTCTGGATACTGGTTTCTTCCATATTTATGGAGTTTCGCTCCCATATTAAATAATATGTGTCCTATAACCTTATCATTTTCTACGAACTAGCCCTTTTACTGGTTATTTGCCCCTTCCCCGCCATTTTATTTTCATTATCCGCGTCCTATAATCTTATTATTTTCTACGAACTAGCCCTTTCACTGGTTATCTGTCCCTTCCCCCGCCATTTTATTTTCATAATTACCTTATTTATTTCAATAATTACTTTTCTTACAAAACTTTGCCACCACCATCACCTCTTTAGGATGTCCGCGTCCTATTGTCATTTTCTAGCCCTTTCACTGATTATCTCCCGGCCATTTTATTTTCATAATACATTATTTATTTCAATAATGGTTTTCACCTACGGTGTTTTCGGATATGTTGTGTAGTACATCAAGGGTGTCTCCGTTCTCACTGTGGTATTTCTAAGAACCAAATAAATGAAATGGTAAATTTGATCCCTACTTGTAGTCTAGCAAAATACTATTCCAGGATGATTCTTCTCAATTCTGAAAAACAATGTATAGAGGGAGGAGGAGGAGGAGGAGGTATCTTTGGGTGTAATTATGACTAACACAGAAATCTTCCATATTTTCCATATCATTTCGCTCTTCAACTTGCCTTTTTTCCAAACTTTTCAGTCTTCAATTTGGGTTTCTTCCATATTTTCCATATCATTTCACAATTTTCTTCTGTATTTTCCAAATCTTATCACTTTTCAACTTGGGTTTGTTCCATATTTTTCATATCATTTCACAATTCAACTTGGGTTTCTTCCATATTTTTCATATCTTTTCACTATTCAACTTACCTTTCTTCCATATTTTCCCGATCTTTCCATTATTCAACTTACTTTTCTTCTGTATTTTCCAAATCTTTTCACTATTCAACTTACTTTTCTTCGTTTCTTACTCACTCACTTACACAACTCAATCAATGATATTCCCAACATAATTAATTTTTAAAATTCTCCTGTGATTTAAATTTATTTCAACGAATTCCCATTACTCTAAAATATATTGTGTTCTCCAGCTATTTGAACAGAGTATTGGGCAATGTTTTCCAGTTATCAGAAACAAGCATTAACAGCTATGATATCTCCTTTATGTACAAACTGCCATGATATAACTGTAATATTGTTGAATGCGGCATTAAACACCATCATTCTAATCTTTTATTTACAAAGACATATATCTATAATTGTTTTGTTTAAAAAAAAATACTTTTCTTCCATATTTTCCATATTTTTCATATATTTTCACAATTTTCTACTGTATTTTCCAATCTTTTCATTATTTGACTTGTCTTTCTTCCATATTTTCCATATCATTTCACATTTCAACTTACCTTTCTTCCATATTTTCCATTCAACTTTGGTTTCTTCTGTATTTTCCATATCTTTTCACTATTCAACTTGGCTTTCTTCCATATTTTTCATATCATTCACTGTTCAACTTACTTTTCTTCCATATTTTCCATATCAACTGATTTGACAACTGTTTTACCTGTTTTGTTCAAGTATTGTTGTAAATACTGTAATAGTGACAGCCGGAAACTTTGAGCCGTAATGAAAGGAGGAGGTTTGACGCTTTAAAATCTGATTCAACCCAACATTTCTTTAGAAATGCCTGTACCAAGTCAAGGTCATTAAGGTTTTCACAGTTTTCCGGTTGTTGACTGATTTTGTCTGTCTATATACTTATGAGTTTTGACTTTCCCTTTGTTAGATTGTTCGGAGTTCGGTAATTTTGTTATTACCCTTAATTAATCATTTCACTATTCAACTGATTGTTCTTCCATACTTTCCAAATCTTATCACTATTCAACTTTATTTTCTTCCATATGTTCCATATCTTTTTTTTCCTTGTTTCTAATGATTCTTTCAAATCAAAATGTTCTTCTCTCCATGTTTGGTGATTTTCCAAGATTAATTCTATTTTGCTAATTCTGGAGATATAAAAGAATGATTAAAATCCTAACTTCATACGCCATGACTATGGTATTGTGGTGTTTACTCTCAGAACAGTGAAATCTATATAAACATATTAAAACTCTGTAAAACGAATATAACTTGCAACGTTACTTGTTCTCCGCGTACATGACGTCATATGAAATTTCAAATTTAATCTTCAGCTTTTGTAGAGGAGCTAAGACCATCTCATTGGGCAATATTGTATTAATGTGGTTGCTTTGAGAAGCTATAACATGCTGTAGTATTGATAGTAAAAATAGATTCTGGGCCGAAAATGAAAATTTAGGAAAATAATCAAACTTGTAAAAAATAGATTCTGGGATGAAAGCGATTTTTTTTTAAAGTACTGGAAAATGATACGCGGAAAATGACGTCACGTACGCAGAAAACAAGTTACGTTGCATTTCAAAACGGTTTGAAAAAGTACGGTAAAATGAAATTTCTTTTGACGTCATGTACGCGGAAAAACAAGTAACGTTGCAAGTTATATTCGTTTTACAGAGTTTTAATATGTTTATATAGATTTCACTGTTCTGAGAGTAAACACCACAATACCATACTCATGGCGTATGAAGTTAGGATTTTAATCATTCTTTTATATTTCCAGAATTAGAAAAACAGAATTAATCTTGGAAAATCACCAAACATGGAGAGAAGAACATTTTGATTTGAAAGAATCATTAGAAACAAGGGAAAAAAAGATATGGAACATATGGAAGAAAAGAAAATTGAATAGTGATAAGATTTGGAAAGTATGGAAGAAAAATCAGTTGAATAGTGAAATGATTAATTAAAGGTAATAACAAAATTACCGAACTCCGAACAATCTAACAAAGGGAAAGTCAAAACTCATAAGTATATAAACAGACAAATTCAGTCAACAACCGGAAAACTGTGAAAACCGTAATGACTCTGACTTGGTACAGGCATTTCTAAAGAAATGTTGGGTTGTATCAGATTTTAAAGCGTCAAACCTCCCCCTTTCATTACGGCTCAAAGTTTCCGGCTGTCACTATTACAGTATTTACAACAATACTTGAACAAAACAGGTAAAACAGTTGTCAAATCAGTTGATATGGAAAATATGGAAGAAAAGTAAGCTGAAAAGTGAATGATATGAAAAATATGGAAGAAAGCCAAGTTGAATAATGAAAAGATTTGGAAAATACAGTAGAAAATTTTGAAAATATATGAAAAATATGGAAAATATGGAAGAAAAGTATTTTTTTTTTTTAACAAAACAATTAATACTGCCTGTAATTTATTTAAGTTTACATTATCCCTACAGTAAGGGGGAATAACTCTGCATATGAAGGGATAAATGTGTAATAGGGGGATAACTCTTTATGTGGGGAATAAGTAACAACTCCGTATGTGCAAGGAAAATATTAAAGTAGGGGAAATAACTCTTTATGTGGACGAATAAGTTACAACTCTGTACGTGTAAGGATAATACTATAGTAGGGGTACATAACCCTGTGTGTGGAGGTTTAACACTGCAGTAAGGGACATAACTATTTATGTGGGGATAACACTGTCGTACGGTGAGCATAACCCTGTGTGTGGAGGCTTAACACTGCAATAGGGGACATAACTCTTTATTTGGAGGAATAAGTTACAACTCTGTATGTGCAGAAAGAGAAATACTATATAATACGTATCAAGAAATGGCTATTTGGAAATCGATTGTTACACTTATATACAGAGAGTTACTTGCCCTTGGCAGGAAAATTGATATATTTAAACTTATATACAGATATTTGCTTGCCTTTGGCAGGTAAAATATACTAAAACCCTGTTCAGGAAGTAAGTTTTCTTACTGCTCTAAAAATAGAACACTGTCTTAGGCTGTTATGTAAAATGAATTTGATTGTGAAAATCTGAAACTCATCAAGATAGGAAAATGACTAGCAAAAAAGGAATAAAATCTATAATTCTTATAAAAATATAGATAGATAGGTAGGTAGGTATATGTCTTTGTAAATAAAAGATTAGGTTGATGGTGTTTAATGCCACATTCAACAACATTACAGTTATATCATGGCAGTTTGTACATAAAGGAGATATCATAACTGTTAATGCTTGTTTTTGATAACTGGAAAGCATTGCCCAATACTCTGTTCAAATAGCTGGAGAACACAATATATTTTAGAGCAATCGGAATTCTTTGAAATAAATTTAAATCACAGGAGAATTTTAAAGCTTAATTATGTTGGGAATATCATTGAGTGAGTTGTGTAAGTGAGTGAGTAAGAAACGAAGAAAAGTAAGTCGAATAGTGAAAAGATTTGGAAAATACAGAAGAAAAGTAAGTTGGAATGTGAAATAATCGGGAAAATATGGAAGAAAGGTAAGTTGAATAGTGAAAAGATATGAAAAATATGGAAGAAACCCAAGTTGAATTGTGAAATGATATGAAAAATAAGGAACAAACCCAAGTTGAATAGTGATAAGATATGGAAAATACAGAACAAAATTGTGAAAAGATATGGAAAATGTGGAAAAAAGGCAAGTTGATATGGAAGATTTCTGTGTTAGTCATAATTACACCCAAAGAGACCTCCTCCTCCTCCTTTCTCCCTCCCTCCCACCATCCTCGTCATCCTCCTCCCCCCTCTATACATTGTTTTTCAGAATTGAGAAGAATCATCCTGGAATAGTTTTTTTTAGAGACTGCAAGTAGGGATTAAAATTAACAAATCATTTATTTGGCTCTTAGAAATACCACAGTGAGAACGTGGACACCTTTGAAGTGCTACACAACATATCCGAAAACACCGCAGGTGAAAACCATTATTGAAATAAATAATGTATTATGAAAATAAAATGGCGGGAAGATAATCAGTGAACGGGGTAGAAAATGACAATAGGACGCCGACGTCCTAGAGAGGTGGTGGTGGTGGCAAACTTTTGTAAGAAATGTAATTATTGAAATAAATAAGGTAATTATGAAAATAAAATGGCGGTAAAGGGGCAGTTTCCTATGATCATAGGACGCATATTATTTAATATGGGAGCGAAGCTCCCATAGCCGGAACATCACTAGGCCAACAGGGGTTAGGGTTCACTACGAAGTTAAGCGAGCTCCAATGGCTCGAGAGTTCGTACTAAAAACAAGTGTCTGCGTGAGGGTCTATTCTTAACAGTTAATTCTCATACTATCAATGAGGAAGATCGATTGACGTCACCCAGCTTGCTTATGACGTCACTGAGAAGTTTGAAAGTACCACAGATCGATAGATAAATGAAAGGGCTACAAGTTACGAACATGGTACGAAGCTACAAAAAAGGTACGAAGAGGTTACGAAATAAGTTACGAAAGACCTTGGTTATGAAGCTACCAAGTTACCAGATAGTAACGCCACCTATCGGGATAATTTATTATGACGCATAGTGATGCATTATGGGGACATGCCTCGGGCGACGGTGGGGTCAAGTAACCTTCGGTCACAGGTAGCCATCTTTGGCGAATGAAATATTTACGGTACTCGAAAAGTTGAAAAGCAATAAAAAACAAACTGCCACAAATTTATCGACATCCAATGGAATAAACGTAGAAATAAGGTAGGGACAATTCGTGCATGACGTCACGTTATTTTGTCGTTCATTCACCAACGTCAGGTTAGTATGTTTTTTCTCACTTTTGAGACAGACCAGTTCCTATTTTTAGCGATGTGAGATTTTCTTATCCTGCACTAGTGCAAGACAAAAAAAAATCACGTGCTTTTTACCGGCTAATGCATGCTGTACAGTTTATGTCAACTGCCCCCCAATTCTCCATGCTTTTCCTTTTTAAAATAAACAATTAACCACGATTCTACTACATAAGTATTTTTAAATTCATTTATGTATTATATTCTGCTAGCTAACGTGCACCTTTCACGGTGTTTGATTCTTTTTTCAGGCTCTCTTCCAGTCAATGTTTGTTTACTTTGAGTAAATAATAGAGTGCTCCCTTGTTAGTAACTAACGTAAAGAAAGAAATTATCTCCCTTTGACCAAATTCAAATATTGTTTACATGTATTTTTCTCTGTTGTAGTAACATTTATAATATATTTATTAAATACATTGTACTTTATGATGAAATACATTTGAAATACGGCCGAGATACGGTTGCATATGGATAATTCGAATATTTACTTCAGCAATGGAAAAATATATTGCGGGAAAACGCTCGATGAAATGTAAACAAAAACAATTAGGTGTTTAGTGAGAAATCAAATCAAACACCGGCAAGCCTCGTAAAGAGAACGATTGAAATCTTACCCTCGGGTGTCGGAGATTTCCCTATCTTGTACTCTCCCCGGTGTTAGATTCTATATGTCTCACATTCCAATGATATGACGTCATGACTAAGTAATTTGGCAGAGAACGTCTCATGCAAGGTTGTGACGTCATGTTTACTGTGACGTCATCGATGAATGCGGTTTTACACAAAGCTTATAAATAGGACGTTGGCACTCGAGGGGTGGTTTGAAAAGCCTAAAAATAGGTTCTTTGGAAAAATTTAGGCTTTTTGGATATGTAATAAATGTACTCTTAGCAAAGTAGAAGTACGACACAACCTATATAGACACTATATGAAAATAAAAGGGGCAGATAACCAGGGTTAGTTCCAGTAACTAAATATAGGAGGCGGGGTTTCCTATGGTTATAGGACGCGGACGTCGTAGAGAACACCCCAAGGACACTTCTGAAGGGGTCACATGACCTTCGGTCACTACGGATGTTGCGCAACTTACGGTTGCGTAGACCCAAGGGAACCCCGAAAGGGGTCATGTGACCTTCGGTCACATCCGGTAGCCATGTTACTACTACTAATGAAAAAACGCGGGAAAAAGCCGGGCATGCGTAGAACCTACTTCCGGTCAGGGCCTCTTCCGGTCACGTGACTTTACGTCACTTCCGGTCACGTCACTTCCGGTAGCACCACCTCAAATGATAACTGAGCTATACCCATATACTACTCAGGTCATAGTGCTCAAGCAAATTGATGATATGGGTAAACCAACTGTTCGAATCATCGAATTTTATATGTATCTGCTTCAATAGAATGTTCTTTGTCATTACATTTTCATTTCTGATAATGCTACATAATAATTTGAGTTGTCTAATGTGGATTTCTGCGGTAATAGGTCTCACTAATATGTAGGTAATTCCTCTAACTGACCGAGATGGTAGACATTGAATTTTTCTCAGAAAGCTAAGGTGAAATCTTTCTAATCAATTGAAATGTGTGGGTTTTATGATGAATGTTTCTAATCCATATAGAAGGCGTGGAAGTACATATGTATTGAATAGTTGAATACATGTTGTAGGTGGTAATCCATTGGTTCCATGTAATCCAGTACCGGTTAAGTTATAGATTGTTCTTCTCGCACAAGAGATTATGTCTTCAACGTTGGATGTAATGTCATTCCTGGTTGAACGTAGTATAACCAAGGTGAGTAGTAGTTTGTGATATTGAGACTTCTTTGTCGCCGAGTTTCCAATCAGTTACCTCAAAACGAGTACTCTTCTTCGGGATTCTCATTATAATTGTACTTTTCTCTGGATGAATAACATATTTTTCTCTGTTTGCAAAAGAGTTTGTAACATCTAGCATTAGTTGTAAATCGGAAGTGGAATTTGCGAGAAGAGCTAAGTCATCTGCTACCGTAGGACAACCTACATACGTTGTTCCAATGTGGGTTCCAACTCTGTTACGCTCAAGGATGAGTAGTAGTTCATTGATAGAGGTTTTGTAGAGACAGGTTGACAAAATGCCGCCCTGACAGTCTCCTTGTTGGATCGGAAACGGATCACTGATATGGCCAGACCATTTAACTCTTGATGATAGATTGAAGTACCAAGCATCCATGAGACTCCATATTTTCCCGTTTATACCATCATAGAAAAGTTGACATTTTAGAGATTGATGATCTACAACATCGAAGGCTTTTTGTGAATCGAGAAAAGCTATATACAGTGGCAAATTCAGTTCCTTGGCTTCTGTTATAGATTCGTTAATAACCAATGCTGCAAGAAGTATAGACGTTCCTTTGGTGAAACCAAATTGTAATGATGACCGTTGTGACGGTAGTAGATGTTCAATTCGATTGAGTATTACGTGTTCCAGAATTTTCCCCATAGTACATGAGACTGTTATTCCTCTATAATTACTAAAGTCAGTGGCATCACGTCCTTTTTTGAATACTGGTGTTATAATACCTGATAGAAATTGTGGTGGGATGTAACCGTGTTCTAAAATGGCATTGAATAGTTCTACTAATGCGGCTACTATAGATTGACCAGCAAGTTTAAAGTGTTCAGCACTTATTCCGAATTCGTCACCAGATTTCTTGTTATTTAACTTAGTTATAGCTGCGATAACTTCATAATGGGAAATAGGTATAAAATCGCTGTCCATATTATTAATAATTTCTCGAATTAAGTCTATATGCTGTGATACATCTTTCTGGTAGTCAGAGTTAAATTCTACTAGTTAGTTTTGGCACTGCCAAGTCTTCATAAAAATTTGAAAAGCCTTTACATTGATTGTCTAGATCAACTATAATTCTACCTTCGCTTCTGAAGCCTTTTGGTTTATTCACAGTGTTTGAAAGACCTCTTCGAATAAGTTAATAAAAATTATTGGAACCTTCAGCTTCAAGTATTTGACTGTAGAATTGTTTACGTTCACATGCTATGTCTTGTCACTGTTGTGATCGAATGAGTCTTTTAATGGCGCGGCGTTCATCTACTATAGGATGATTAAAAGCGTGGCTTACCAAGGTCCATCCAGTGTTTGTGAATATCTTTTCCTTGTTGTAACAATTCTCTTACGCCGGGGCTAGCTTTCCACTTAGGACCTTTGAGTCGGATCTGTTTAGATGGAACTGCACGTCTAGCTGCAGTTAACAGGTTGCCACTAAGTTGGTCTACGAATGTTTTTATTTGGTCTGGACGTTCAATTTTCGGATACTTTGCATGTTGCAGCGTTGTTCTATATAGTTCAGTATTACTATCCTTCCACAGCAGTCTTCTCTGACTCGTTGGTAATTCTGTGGTTGTTTTCACTTGATAAATTTCACAGTTCAAGGTACAACAAACAGGTACATGACTAGATGTATTACATGTGTCTCTATCAGAGATAATTAGGTTTGTTACAAGATTTTTCGATCTAGCGAAAATGTAGTCTATTTGTGATGATCCAATTCCATGTTGGTATGTTGGTGAATCACCCATTATGGCGGACGTAATCAATTTGTTTCTCTGAACAAAGTCACGAAAACGTTTATCCGAGTCGTTTTTTCGAGACTTAACTAGGATAGCATTCATGGCACCAACTAGAATAATTTGATGAGATTCGTAGTACTTCTGGATTATAACTTCAAGTAAATCAAGATTATCCTGGAATTTTTCGGATGTATCAGGATAGCCAAAAGTAGGCATATAACAGTTAATTAAGCAAATCGGACGGGGTAGACAATCTATTTCAACTACAACCATACGCTCGTTACCATCATTAAGTGGTCTCACGTTGTTATCTAAATCATGTTTCCATGCTACAAGTATTCCCCCATAACCTCTTGAACGAACATGGTGGGTTTTCGGAAAGTTGCAGTCACTTGACCTAATTGTAAAATTGTAATCCTTTAGGAATTTAGCTGTATCTTGCTGTTCATAATGCCATAACCAATGCTCTTGAAGACATAACATATTGCTAAAAGGTAAAATAGTCTCTAGATATGGCGCATTACCACGGAGACCCTCCACGTTGAATGAAGAAAGTTTAATATTATCAATCACATTTCCCTTTTGTCTATCTCCATCAGGCCTTTGTCTAAAAAAGGGCATTGTGGATTGTCAGCAGTGTTGGCAGTTTTGTTAAGTGTACATGGTAAATTTTCTGCAAGATCAATAGGAGATGATTGAGGGGCTAGACTATTTCCTCCATGAGATTGTAATGGTGACGACAGATCAGTGGGTGGTGTAGATCTATGAGATGGACGAGTTATAGCAATATCACAAGTCGACGGTACATCACAGGTAGCTGCGGAATGTGATTGCGTATCTGTTGGTAGAGATACATAATGGCGACCAGAAGGTTGTACAGGTTTGAACACATTTCCTTGAGCTGATATTGTTTGTGTGTCACTGTGGGTGACATTTTGTAATCCACTTTGTGATACAGTATATTGCACAGTGTTATCATAATGAGGTTGGACGGGCCGAAGAGTGGATCCAGTTTGCAGATGAACAGGTCTCGGTTGATAGATAGAATGTTGAAATTGTGCATGTGGGCCATGTGGATACATAAGAGGTTGAATGTGCAGCGATGGCCCATGTGCATACATAGGAGGCTGAATGTGTACCGCTGGTCCTTGTGGATACATAGAAGGTTGAACGTGTAACGGTGGTCCTTGTTGATAGAAAGGAAGTTGTGAGTGTAACGATGGTCCTTGTGGATACATAGGAGGTTGAACATGTAACGGTGGTCCTTGTGGATGCATAGGAGGTTGAACATGTAACGGTGATCCTTGCGGATACACAGGAGGTTGAACATGTAACGGTGGACCTTACGGATACATAGCAGGTTGAATGTGTAATGGTGGACCATGAGGATACATAGGAGGTTGAATGTGTAACAGTGGACCTTGCGGATACATAGGAGGTTGAATGTGTAATGGTGGACCATGAGGATACACAGGAGGTTGAATGTGTAATGGTGGACCTTGCGGATACATAGGAGGTTGAATGTATAATGGTGGACCATGAGGATACACAGGGGGTTGAATGTGTAATGGTGGACCTTGCGGATACATAGGAGGTTGAACATGTAACGGTGGTCCTTGCGGATACACAGGAGGATGAACATGTAACGGTGGACCTTGCGGATACATAGGAGGTTGAACATGTAACGGTGGTCCTTGCGGATGCATAGGAGGTTGAACATGTAACGGTGGACCTTGCGGATACATAGGAGGTTGAACATGTAACGGTGGACCTTGCGGATACATAGGAGGTTGAACATGTAACGGTAGACCTTGCGGATACATAGGAGGTTGGATGTGTAATGGTGGACCATGAGGATAGTATGAGTGATGTAGGTTGCCCGTAGTATTCATTTGTTGGTTAATAGCTTGGTGTAGATTGTCGATTTTCCAATTTAGCGTTGCAAATGATAACACTTGTTGATATTCAGCTAAAGATTGTAATCTCTTTTCCATCAGTTCCAAATTTTGTCTCAAACCATTATTGTCTATGATCGAATCATGCATAGAAGCATCGTGCGCTTGGAATGAATGTCTAATTTTAAGCGGACTATGGTCATTCGTTGAGCGTGTTTCTTGTTTGGCCAATTTCATAAGATTGATTGTCCTTTCTTGGTCGTTTATCTTTTGTTCTAGCTGGAGTATGAATGATCTAAGACTGTCATTTTCTTGTGAAACTTTGGGAGTTTGAGTCCGTCGCTTTGGACGAGTAGGTGAAATAGTCGATGTGATTGTAATAGTTGCAATTGTAGATATAGTAGAACTGTGCCTTCTGGCTTGCACTTGAAGGTGCGTGTTTGATACACATATCGGTGATGAGACTGAGCACACAGCAATAGGTGATGTAGAGTTGGTAATTCTAGTAAATGCACCTTTGGCCGACGTTGTACACAAATTTATGTTTATAGAGTTAATATTAAGAGCACTACGAGATGTTGGTATGTTAGACGTTGTACACAAGTTTAAGTCTATAGAGTTAATATTCAGAGCACTACGAGATGTTGGTACGTTTTGTGCAATAAAGGAAGTTGCGAGGTTGTCCATTTGTAAGCGGATAGAATCATTAGAATTGATGATTGGCTGAGCTGATGTATGCATATCAGAATTTGAGGTTGGGAGTATATATTGCTAACTAGTATCGGTACGAATAACAGTTGGTTGTGAATGAGTAACTGCACTAGATATGCTAGAACTGGTTGAAGGTGGATATACCATAGGCAGTTCAGAGTTGGTATTCGGAGTAGCAGCCAATGACGAGTCTGGTTCTGTGTTGTTAGCCATATGCATAGCACTAGTATTGTAATGCAAGTCATCACAGCAAAGTCTACATGTAAAAGGAGCTATATCAGGAATATTATCAACCCGTGATTTGGTCAAACCTGCACAATCAAAATGTACCCACTCAAGGCATTTATCACAGTGAATTGTGTTTAGATCTGCAGGTTTGAAACCTAGCGGACAGTTGTATATAGTATCTGTGTCGCAATGGGAAGTATTGGCACCTACGGTTATCATCCTCTCATTGTCTATTTCTGTGCGACTATTTCTTCTAGAGTTTTTAACCTGTGATTGGTCTGATGTTGAGTTTGATAATGCACACTTCATATCGGCATTGATAATATCAATACAATCTAGTTGTTGCTATAAACACTTCAGTATAGGACTAATAATGTCATCAATAAAAAGGTTTATTCCTGTACCATTGGCCAGAAGTGATGAAGTTGAGCTATAAAGGTTAATTGAAAAACTAGCATGACGATTCGGTGACATTGATCGCTTGTTCATGTGATATATGTTGATTGTCTGAAAGACTACCATGTTCTTCTGGTCAGTGTTATTATCCACTGTGTATTTAAGCAATGTGCTTTGGTCTGAGGACATAGAGTCTATTGTTGTAAAAAGTTTGTCTTTAAAAAGTTCATGTGGCCATATTAAATTCTGCCCTAAAGTTGTTGTTGGCTTTCATACAAAAAGTTACAGTCTTTATCACATGCCTTTTCCTTTTTGTTCATGGCTTTTGACTGATCAAGGGTGTAAGGTTTACATTTAGTGGCGATGCCAGTACACAAATCACCCATAGAATTGTTTTTACGAAGTCTAGATCATGCTCTTGTTGGTTGCATTTCCATATTTATAGATTTGACTGAACTAGCTCAACTCAGGAATGTCGAAGGAGAGATTTGAAAAAATTCAAATCTAAAATTTAAAATTTAAAATGCCATTTTCAAAATGGCCGACCAGAGGGACGCGGCAGCAGTTATCAACCACAGGCTCTCAAGAGCCTGTATCGTTCACCTGGTAATAAAAAGAACCAATTGGTCCTATGTAAAAACTATGTCCTGCAGTGGTAGTCATCTTGGAATTACGATCAACATAAAAAACACAAAGTTTGTAAAGGACCTTCCAATGATTGATGCACAGTTTAGGTTCAATCAGTGCAATAGCTTCAGAGAAGAATACATTTCTGTATTTTCCCCATATGGTCCTGTGTTAATACTATGACCTGTGGTGGCAGCCATCTTGGATTTCCGATCGGCATGAAAAACAGAGGACCTTCCAATGATCATTCCTGGGCAGTTTGGTTTCAACTGTCCAAGTGGTTTCAGAGAAGAAGCATTTTGAAACATTTTTCCCATAGGGTCCAATGTTAAACTAAGTCCTGCCGTAGCCGCCATTTTGAATTTCATATCAGAACAAAAAACGTAAATTTGTAGAGGACCATCCAATGAACATTCATGTACAGTTTGGCTTTAATCATATTTGCTGCTTCTGAGAAGAAGGCATTTGAACATTTTCCCATAGGGTCCAATGCTAATCTATGTCCTGCGGTGGTGGCCATCTTGGATTTCCAATCGGCATAAAAAACACACACTTTGTAGAGGACCATCCAATAATCATTCCTGGGCAGTTTGGTTTCAATTATCCAAGTGGTTTCAGAGAAGAAGCGTTTTGAAACATTTTTCCCATATGGTCCAATGTTAAACTAAGTCCTGTCGTAGCCGCCATTTTGAATTTCATATCGGAACAAAAAACGTAAAGTTTGTAGAGGACCATCCAATGAACATTCATGTACAGTTTGGCTTTAATTATATTTGTAGTTTCTGAGAAGAAGGCATTTGAATATTTTCCCATAAGGTCCAATGTTAATCTATGTCCTGCGGTGGCGGCCATCTTGGATTTCCGATCAGCATACAAAACAGTAACTTGGTAAAGGACCTTTCAATCATCATTCCTGGGCAGTTTGGTGTCAACTGTCCTTGTGGTTTCAGAGAAGAAGCGTTTTGAAACATTTTTCCCATATGGTCCAATGTTAAACTAAATCCTGTTGTAGCCACCATTTTGAATTTCATATCGGAACAAAAAACGTAAAGCTTGTAGAGGACCATCCAATGAACATTCATGTACAGTTTGGCTGTAATCATATTTGTAGTTTCTGAGAAGAAGGCATTTGAATATTTTCCCATAGGGTCCAATGTTAATTTATGTATTGCAGTGGCGGCCATCTTGGATTTCCGATCAGCATATAAAACAGAAATGTTGTAGAGGACCTTCCAATGATCATTCCTGGGCAGTTTGGTTTCAATTGTCCAAGTGGTTTCAGAGAAGAAGCATTTTGAAACATTTTCCCCATAGGGTCCAATGTTAAACTAAGTCCTGCCGTAGCCGCCATTTTGAATTTCATATCGGAACAAAAAACCTTAAGATTGTAGAGGATCATCCAATGAACATTCATGTACAGTTTGGCTTTAATCAAATTTGTAGTTTCTGAGAAGAAGGCATTTGAACATTTTCCCATAGGGTCCAATGTTAATCTATGTCCTGCGGCGACGGCCATCTTGGATTTCCGTTCGGCATAAAAAACAGTAACTTGGTAAAGGACATTCCAATGATCATTCCTGGGCAGTTTGGTTTCAATTGTCCAAGTGGTTTCAGAGAAGAAGCATTTTTCCCATAGGGACCAATGTTAAACTAAGTCCTGCCGTAGCCACCATTTTGAATTTCATATCGAAAATAAAAACCTTAAGATTGTAGAGAACCATCCAATGAACATTCATGTACAGTTTGGCTTTAATCATATTTGTAGTTTCTGAGAAGAAGGCATTTGAACATTTTCCCATAGGATCCAATGCTAATCTATGTCCTGCGGTGGCGGCCATCTTGGATTTCCGATCGGCATAAAAAACAGTAACTTGGTAAAGGACATTCCAATGATCATTCATTTAGAGTTTGGGTTCAGTCAGTTCATTAGTTTCAGAGAAGATCTTTGAAATTTCAGTTAATCAAAACATATTATTGGCCCTGGCAGCCATGTTGAATATCCGACTGGAACGAAAAACAGTAACTTTGTAGAGGACCATCCAAGGAACATTCCTGCTAAGTTTGGTTCCAATTGGGCCAGTGGTTTCGGAGAAGAAGCTTGAAATGTGAAAAGTTTACAGACGACAGACGCCAAGTGATGGCAATAGTTCACCTGGACTTTGGTCCAGGTGAACTAAAAGGTGTCAATAATACGGTGAATACTATGTACACAACGATAAAACGTTCATGAAAGTATAAAAGAATGTCTATATACACGAATAAAAAAAAGGGCAATGGTGCTGTGACTAAAACATAACCAGAGGCTCTCAAGAGCCTGTATCGTTCACCTGGTAATAAAAAAATACAATTGGTCCTATGTAAAAACTATGTCCTGCAGTGGTAGTCATCTTGGAATTACGATCAACATAAAAAACACAAAGTTTGTAAAGGACCTTCCAATGATTGATGCACAGTTTAGGTTCAATCAGTGCAATAGCTTCAGAGAAGAATATATTTCTGTATTTTCCCCATATGGTTCTGTGTTAATACTATGACCTGTGGTGGCAGCCATCTTGGATTTCCGATCGGCATAAAAAACAGAGGACCTTCCAATGATCATTCCTGGGCAGTTTGGTTTCAACTGTCCAAGTGGTTTCAGAGAAGAAGCATTTTGAAACATTTTTCCCATAGGGTCCAATGTTAAACTAAGTCCTGCCGTAGCCGCCATTTTGAATTTCATATCAGAACAAAAAACGTAAATTTGTAGAGCACCATCCAATGAACATTCATGTACAGTTTGGCTGTAATCATATTTGTAGTTTCTGAGAAGAAGGCATTTGAACATTTTCTCATAGGGTCCAATGTTAATCTATGTATTGTGGTGGCGGCCATCTTGGATTTCCGATCGACATAAAATACAGTAACTTTGTAGAGGACCTTCCAATGATCATTCCTGGGCAGTTTGGTTTCAATTGTCCAAGTGGTTTCAGAGAAGAAGCGTTTTGAAACATTTTTCCCATATGGTCCAATGTTAAACTAAGTCCTGCCGTAGCCGCCATTTTGAATTTCATACTGGAACAAAAAACGTAAAGTTTGTAGAGGACCATCTAATGAACATTCATGTACAGTTTGGCTTTAATCATATTTGTAGTTTCTGAGAAGAAGGCATTTGAACATTTTCCCATAGGGTCCAATGTTAATCTATGTATTGCGGTGGCGGCCATCTTGGATTTCCGATCGGCAAATGAAACAGAAATTTTGTAGAGGACCTTCCAATGATCATTCCTGGGCAGTTTGGTTTCAATTGTCCAAGTGGTTTCAGAGAAGAAGCATTTTGAAACATTTTTCCCATAGGGTCCAATGTTAAACTAAGTCCTGCCGTAGCCGCCATTTTGAATTTCATATCGGAACAAAAAACGCAAAGTTTATAGAGGACCATCCAATGAACATTCATGTACAGTTTGGCTGTAATCATATTTGTAGTTTCTGAGAAGAAGGCATTTGAACATTTTCCCATAGCGTCCAATGTTAATCTATGTCCTGCGGCGACGGCCATCTTGGATTTCCGATAGGTATAAAAAACAGCAACTTGGTAAAGGACATTCCAATGATCGTTCCTGGGCAGTTTGGTTTCAATTGTCCAAGTAGTTTCAGAGAAGAAGCATTTTTCCCATAGGGACCAATGTTAAACTAAGTCCTGCCGTAGCCACCATTTTGAATTTGATATCGAAACAAAAAACGTAAAGTTTATAGAGGACCATCCAATGAACATTCATGTACAGTTTGGCTGTAATCATATTTGTAGTTTCTGAGAAGAAGTCATTTGAAAATTTTCCCATAGGGTCCAATGTTAATCTATGTATTGCGGTGGTGGCCATCTTGGATTTCCGATCGGCATAAAAAAACACACACCTTGTAGAGGACCTTCCGATGATCATTCCTGGGCAGTTTGGTTTCAATTATCCAAGTAGTTTCAGAGAAGAAGCGTTTTGAAACATTTTTCCCATAGGGTCCAATGTTAAACTAAGTCCTGCCGTAGCCGCCATTTTGAATTTCATATCGGAACAAAAAACATTAAGATTGTAGAGGACCATCCAATGAACATTCATGTACAGTTTGGCTTTAATCAAATTGGTAGTTTCTGAGAAGAAGGCATTTGAACATTTTCCCATAGGGTCCAATATTAATCTATGTCCTGCGGCGACGGCCATCTTGGATTTCCGATTGGCATAAAAAAACAGCAACTTGGTAAAGGACATTCCAATGATCGTTCCTGGGCAGTTTGGTTTCAATTGTCCAAGTAGTTTCAGAGAAGAAGCATTTTTCCCATCGGGACCAATGTTAAATTAAGTCCTGCCGTAGCCGCCATTTTGAATTTCATATCGGAACAAAAAACGTAAAATTTGTAGAGGACCATCTAATGAACATTCATGTACAGTTTGGCTTTAATCATATTTGTAGTTTCTGAGAAGAAGGCATTTGAACATTTTCCCATAGGGTCCAATGTTAATCTATGTATTGTGGTGGCGGCCATCTTGGATTTCCGATCGACATAAAAAACATAAACTTTGTAGAGGACCTTCCAATGATCATTCCTGGGCAGTTTGGTTTCAATTGTCCAAGTGGTTTCAGAGAAGAAGCGTTTTGAAACATTTTTCCCATAGGGTCCAATGTTAAACTAAGTTCTGCCGTAGCCGCCATTTTGAATTTCATATCGGAACAAAAAACGTAAAGTTTGTAGAGGACCATCCAATGAACATTCATGTACAGTTTGGCTGTAATCATATGTGTAGTTTCTGAGAAGAAGGCATTTGAACATTTTCCCATAGGGTCCAATGTTAATCTATGTATTGCGGTGGCGGCCATCTTGGATTTCCGATCGGCAAATAAAACAGAAATTTTGTAGAGGACCTTCCAATGATCATTCTTGGGCAGTTTGGTTTCAATTGTCCAAGTGGTTTCAGAGAAGAAGCATTTTGAAACATTTTTCCCATAGGGTCCAATGTTAAACTAAGTCCTGCCGTAGCCGCCATTTTGAATTTCATATCGGAACAAAAAACCTTAAGATTGTAGAGGACCATCCAATGAACATTCATGTACAGTTTGGCTTTAATCAAATTTGTAGTTTCTGAGAAGAAGGCATTTGAACATTTTCCCATAGGGTCCAATGTTAATCTATGTCCTGCGGCGACGGCCATCTTGGATTTCCGTTCGGCATAAAAAACAGTAACTTGGTGAAGGACATTCCAATGATCGTTCATGGGTAGTTTGGTTTCAATTGTCCAAGTAGTTTCAGAGAAGAAGCATTTTTCCCATAGGGACCAATGTTAAACTAAGTCCTGCCGTAGCCACCATTTTGAATTTCATATCGAAACAAAAAACGAAAAGTTTGTAGAGGATCATCCAATGAACATTCATGTACAGTTTGGCCTTAATCAAATTTGTAGTTTCTGAGAAGAAGGCATTTGAACATTTTCCCATAGGGTCCAATGTCAATCTATGTCCTGCGGCGACGGTCATCTTGGATTTCCGTTCGGCATAAAAAATAGTAACTTGGTAAAGGACATTCCAATGATCATTCCTGGGCAGTTTGGTTTCAATTGTCCAAGTGGTTTCAGAGAAGAAGCATTTTTCCCATAGTGAACAATGTTAAACTAAGTCCTGCCGTAGCCACCATTTTGAATTTCATATCGAAACAAAAAACCTTAAGATTGTAGAGGACCATCCAATGAACATTCATGTACAGTTTGGCTTTAATCATATTTGTAGTTTCTGAGAAGAAGGCATTTGAACATTTTCCCATAGGGTCCAATGCTAATCTATGTCCTGCGGTGGCGGCCATCTTGGATTTCCGATCAGCATAAAAAACAGTAACTTGGTAAAGGACATTCCAATGATCATTCATTAACAGTTTGGGTTCAGTCAGTTCATTAGTTTCAGAGAAGAAGATCTTTGAAATTTCAGTCAATCAAAGCATATTATTGGCCCTGGCAGCCATGTTGAATATCCGACTGGAACGAAAAACAGTAACTTTGTAGAGGACCATCCAAGGAACATTCCTGCTAATTTTGGTTCCAATTGGGCCAGTGGTTTCGGAGAAGAAACTTGAAATGTGAAAAGTTTACAGACGACAGACGCCAAGTGATGGCAATAGTTCACCTGGACTTTGGTCCAGGTGAACTAAAAGGTGTCAATAATACGGTGAATACTATGTACACAACGATAAAACGTTCATGAAAGTATAAAAGAATGTCTATATACACGAATAAAAAAAAGGGCAATGGTGCTGTGACTAAAACATAACCAGAGGCTCTCAAGAGCCTGTATCGTTCACCTGGTGATAAAAAAAAACAATTGGTCCTATGTAAAACTATGTCCTGCAGTGGTAGCCATCATGGAATTACGATCAACATAAAAAACACAAAGTTTGTAAAGGACCTTCCAATGATTGATGCACAGTTTAGGTTCAATCAGTGCAATAGCTTCAGAGAAGAATATATTTCTGTATTTTCCCCATATGGTTCTGTGTTAATACTATGACCTGTGGTGGCAGCCATCTTGGATTTCCGATCGCATAAAAAACAGAGGACCTTCCAATGATCATTCCTGGGCAGTTTGGTTTCAACTGTCCAAGTGGTTTCAGAGAAGAAGCATTTTGAAACATTTTTCCCATAGGGTCCAATGTTAAACTAAGTCCTGCCGTAGCCGCCATTTTGAATTTCATATCAGAACAAAAAACGTAAAGTTTGTAGAGGACCATCCAATGAACATTCATGTACAGTTTGGCTTTAATCATATTTGTAGTTTCTGAGAAGAAGGCATTTGAACATTTTCCCATAGGGTCCAATGTTAATCTATGTCCTGCGGTGGTGGCCATCTTGGATTTCCGATTGGCATAAAAAACACACACCTTGTAGAGGATCTTCCAATGATCATTCCTGGGCAGTTTGGTTTCAATTATCCAAGTGGTTTCAGAGAAGAAGCGTTTTGAAACATTTTTCCCATAGGGTCCAATGTTAAACTAAGTCCTGCCGTAGCCGCCATTTTGAAATTCATATCGGAACAAAAAACCTTAAGATTGTATAGGACCATCCAATGAACATTCATGTACAGATTGGCTTTAATCAAATTTGTAGTTTCTGAGAAGAAGGCATTTGAACATTTTCCCATAGGGTCCAATGTTAATCTATGTCGTGCGGCGACGGCCATCTTGGATTTCCGATCGGCATAAAAAAACAGCAACTTGGTAAAGGACATTCCAATGATCGTTCCTGGGCAGTTTGGTTTCAATTGTCCAAGTAGTTTCAGAGAAGAAGCATTTTTCCCATAGGGACCAATGTTAAACCAAGTCCTGCCGTAGCCACCATTTTGAATTTCATATCGAAACAAAAAACGTAAAGTTTGTAGAGGACCATCCAATGAACATTCATGTACAGTTTGGCTGTAATCATATTTGTAGTTTCTGAGAAGAAGGCATTTGAACATTTTCCCATAGGATCCAATGTTAATCTATGTATTGCGGTGGCGGCCATCTTGGATTTCCGATCGGCATATAAAACAGAAATTTTGTAGAGGACCTTCCAATGATCATTCCTGGGCAGTTTGGTTTCAATTGTCCAAGTGGTTTCAGAGAAGAAGCATTTTGAAACATTTTTCCCATAGGGTCCAATGTTAAACTAAGTCCTGCCGTAGCCGCCATTTTGAATTTCATATCGGAACAAAAAACCTTAAGATTGTAGAGGATCATCCAATGAACATTCATATACAGTTTGGCTTTAATCAAATTTGTAGTTTCTGAGAAGAAGGCATTTGAACATTTTCCCATAGGGTCCAATGTTAATATATGTCCTGCGGCGACGGCCATCTTGGATTTCCGTTCGGCATAAAAAACAGTAACTTGGTAAAGGACATTCCAATGATCATTCCTGGGCAGTTTGGTTTCAATTGTCCAAGTGGTTTCAGAGAAGAAGCATTTTTCCCATAGGGACCAATGTTAAACTAAGTCCTGCCGTAGCCACCATTTTGAATTTCATATCGAAAATAAAAACCTTAAGATTGTAGAGAACCATCCAATGAACATTCATGTACAGTTTGGCTTTAATCATATTTGTAGTTTCTGAGAAGAAGGCATTTGAACATTTTCCCATAGGATCCAATGTTAAACTAAGTCCTGCCGTAGCCGCCATTTTGAATTTCATATCGGAACAAAAAACATTAAGATTGTAGAGGACCATCCAATGAACATTCATGTACAGTTTGGCTTTAATCAAATTGGTAGTTTCTGAGAAGAAGGCATTTGAACATTTTCCCATAGGGTCCAATATTAATCTATGTCCTGCGGCGACGGCCATCTTGGATTTCCGATTGGCATAAAAAAACAGCAACTTGGTAAAGGACATTCCAATGATCGTTCCTGGGCAGTTTGGTTTCAATTGTCCAAGTAGTTTCAGAGAAGAAGCATTTTTCCCATCGGGACCAATGTTAAATTAAGTCCTGCCGTAGCCGCCATTTTGAATTTCATATCGGAACAAAAAACGTAAAATTTGTAGAGGACCATCTAATGAACATTCATGTACAGTTTGGCTTTAATCATATTTGTAGTTTCTGAGAAGAAGGCATTTGAACATTTTCCCATAGGGTCCAATGTTAATCTATGTATTGTGGTGGCGGCCATCTTGGATTTCCGATCGACATAAAAAACATAAACTTTGTAGAGGACCTTCCAATGATCATTCCTGGGCAGTTTGGTTTCAATTGTCCAAGTGGTTTCAGAGAAGAAGCGTTTTGAAACATTTTTCCCATAGGGTCCAATGTTAAACTAAGTTCTGCCGTAGCCGCCATTTTGAATTTCATATCGGAACAAAAAACGTAAAGTTTGTAGAGGACCATCCAATGAACATTCATGTACAGTTTGGCTGTAATCATATGTGTAGTTTCTGAGAAGAAGGCATTTGAACATTTTCCCATAGGGTCCAATGTTAATCTATGTATTGCGGTGGCGGCCATCTTGGATTTCCGATCGGCAAATAAAACAGAAATTTTGTAGAGGACCTTCCAATGATCATTCTTGGGCAGTTTGGTTTCAATTGTCCAAGTGGTTTCAGAGAAGAAGCATTTTGAAACATTTTTCCCATAGGGTCCAATGTTAAACTAAGTCCTGCCGTAGCCGCCATTTTGAATTTCATATCGGAACAAAAAACCTTAAGATTGTAGAGGACCATCCAATGAACATTCATGTACAGTTTGGCTTTAATCAAATTTGTAGTTTCTGAGAAGAAGGCATTTGAACATTTTCCCATAGGGTCCAATGTTAATCTATGTCCTGCGGCGACGGCCATCTTGGATTTCCGTTCGGCATAAAAAACAGTAACTTGGTGAAGGACATTCCAATGATCGTTCATGGGTAGTTTGGTTTCAATTGTCCAAGTAGTTTCAGAGAAGAAGCATTTTTCCCATAGGGACCAATGTTAAACTAAGTCCTGCCGTAGCCACCATTTTGAATTTCATATCGAAACAAAAAACGAAAAGTTTGTAGAGGATCATCCAATGAACATTCATGTACAGTTTGGCCTTAATCAAATTTGTAGTTTCTGAGAAGAAGGCATTTGAACATTTTCCCATAGGGTCCAATGTCAATCTATGTCCTGCGGCGACGGTCATCTTGGATTTCCGTTCGGCATAAAAAATAGTAACTTGGTAAAGGACATTCCAATGATCATTCCTGGGCAGTTTGGTTTCAATTGTCCAAGTGGTTTCAGAGAAGAAGCATTTTTCCCATAGTGAACAATGTTAAACTAAGTCCTGCCGTAGCCACCATTTTGAATTTCATATCGAAACAAAAAACCTTAAGATTGTAGAGGACCATCCAATGAACATTCATGTACAGTTTGGCTTTAATCATATTTGTAGTTTCTGAGAAGAAGGCATTTGAACATTTTCCCATAGGGTCCAATGCTAATCTATGTCCTGCGGTGGCGGCCATCTTGGATTTCCGATCAGCATAAAAAACAGTAACTTGGTAAAGGACATTCCAATGATCATTCATTAACAGTTTGGGTTCAGTCAGTTCATTAGTTTCAGAGAAGAAGATCTTTGAAATTTCAGTCAATCAAAGCATATTATTGGCCCTGGCAGCCATGTTGAATATCCGACTGGAACGAAAAACAGTAACTTTGTAGAGGACCATCCAAGGAACATTCCTGCTAATTTTGGTTCCAATTGGGCCAGTGGTTTCGGAGAAGAAACTTGAAATGTGAAAAGTTTACAGACGACAGACGCCAAGTGATGGCAATAGTTCACCTGGACTTTGGTCCAGGTGAACTAAAAGGTGTCAATAATACGGTGAATACTATGTACACAACGATAAAACGTTCATGAAAGTATAAAAGAATGTCTATATACACGAATAAAAAAAAGGGCAATGGTGCTGTGACTAAAACATAACCAGAGGCTCTCAAGAGCCTGTATCGTTCACCTGGTGATAAAAAAAAACAATTGGTCCTATGTAAAACTATGTCCTGCAGTGGTAGCCATCATGGAATTACGATCAACATAAAAAACACAAAGTTTGTAAAGGACCTTCCAATGATTGATGCACAGTTTAGGTTCAATCAGTGCAATAGCTTCAGAGAAGAATATATTTCTGTATTTTCCCCATATGGTTCTGTGTTAATACTATGACCTGTGGTGGCAGCCATCTTGGATTTCCGATCGCATAAAAAACAGAGGACCTTCCAATGATCATTCCTGGGCAGTTTGGTTTCAACTGTCCAAGTGGTTTCAGAGAAGAAGCATTTTGAAACATTTTTCCCATAGGGTCCAATGTTAAACTAAGTCCTGCCGTAGCCGCCATTTTGAATTTCATATCAGAACAAAAAACGTAAAGTTTGTAGAGGACCATCCAATGAACATTCATGTACAGTTTGGCTTTAATCATATTTGTAGTTTCTGAGAAGAAGGCATTTGAACATTTTCCCATAGGGTCCAATGTTAATCTATGTCCTGCGGTGGTGGCCATCTTGGATTTCCGATTGGCATAAAAAACACACACCTTGTAGAGGATCTTCCAATGATCATTCCTGGGCAGTTTGGTTTCAATTATCCAAGTGGTTTCAGAGAAGAAGCGTTTTGAAACATTTTTCCCATAGGGTCCAATGTTAAACTAAGTCCTGCCGTAGCCGCCATTTTGAAATTCATATCGGAACAAAAAACCTTAAGATTGTATAGGACCATCCAATGAACATTCATGTACAGATTGGCTTTAATCAAATTTGTAGTTTCTGAGAAGAAGGCATTTGAACATTTTCCCATAGGGTCCAATGTTAATCTATGTCGTGCGGCGACGGCCATCTTGGATTTCCGATCGGCATAAAAAAACAGCAACTTGGTAAAGGACATTCCAATGATCGTTCCTGGGCAGTTTGGTTTCAATTGTCCAAGTAGTTTCAGAGAAGAAGCATTTTTCCCATAGGGACCAATGTTAAACCAAGTCCTGCCGTAGCCACCATTTTGAATTTCATATCGAAACAAAAAACGTAAAGTTTGTAGAGGACCATCCAATGAACATTCATGTACAGTTTGGCTGTAATCATATTTGTAGTTTCTGAGAAGAAGGCATTTGAACATTTTCCCATAGGATCCAATGTTAATCTATGTATTGCGGTGGCGGCCATCTTGGATTTCCGATCGGCATATAAAACAGAAATTTTGTAGAGGACCTTCCAATGATCATTCCTGGGCAGTTTGGTTTCAATTGTCCAAGTGGTTTCAGAGAAGAAGCATTTTGAAACATTTTTCCCATAGGGTCCAATGTTAAACTAAGTCCTGCCGTAGCCGCCATTTTGAATTTCATATCGGAACAAAAAACCTTAAGATTGTAGAGGATCATCCAATGAACATTCATATACAGTTTGGCTTTAATCAAATTTGTAGTTTCTGAGAAGAAGGCATTTGAACATTTTCCCATAGGGTCCAATGTTAATATATGTCCTGCGGCGACGGCCATCTTGGATTTCCGTTCGGCATAAAAAACAGTAACTTGGTAAAGGACATTCCAATGATCATTCCTGGGCAGTTTGGTTTCAATTGTCCAAGTGGTTTCAGAGAAGAAGCATTTTTCCCATAGGGACCAATGTTAAACTAAGTCCTGCCGTAGCCACCATTTTGAATTTCATATCGAAAATAAAAACCTTAAGATTGTAGAGAACCATCCAATGAACATTCATGTACAGTTTGGCTTTAATCATATTTGTAGTTTCTGAGAAGAAGGCATTTGAACATTTTCCCATAGGATCCAATGCTAATCTATGTCCTGCGGTGGCGGCCATCTTGGATTTCCGATCGGCATAAAAAACAGTAACTTGGTAAAGGACATTCCAATGATCATTCATTTAGAGTTTGGGTTCAGTCAGTTCATTAGTTTCAGAGAAGATCTTTGAAATTTCAGTTAATCAAAACATATTATTGGCCCTGGCAGCCATGTTGAATATCCGACTGGAACGAAAAACAGTAACTTTGTAGAGGACCATCCAAGGAACATTCCTGCTAAGTTTGGTTCCAATTGGGCCAGTGGTTTCGGAGAAGAAGCTTGAAATGTGAAAAGTTTACAGACGACAGACGCCAAGTGATGGCAATAGTTCACCTGGACTTTGGTCCAGGTGAACTAAAAGGTGTCAATAATACGGTGAATACTATGTACACAACGATAAAACGTTCATGAAAGTATAAAAGAATGTCTATATACACGAATAAAAAAAAGGGCAATGGTGCTGTGACTAAAACATAACCAGAGGCTCTCAAGAGCCTGTATCGTTCACCTGGTAATAAAAAAAAACAATTGGTCCTATGTAAAAACTATGTCCTGCAGTGGTAGTCATCTTGGAATTACGATCAACATAAAAAACACAAAGTTTGTAAAGGACCTTCCAATGATTGATGCACAGTTTAGGTTCAATCAGTGCAATAGCTTCAGAGAAGAATATATTTCTGTATTTTCCCCATATGGTTCTGTGTTAATACTATGACCTGTGGTGGCAGCCATCTTGGATTTCCGATCGGCATAAAAAACAGAGGACCTTCCAATGATCATTCCTGGGCAGTTTGGTTTCAACTGTCCAAGTGGTTTCAGAGAAGAAGCATTTTGAAACATTTTTCCCATAGGGTCCAATGTTAAACTAAGTCCTGCCGTAGCCGCCATTTTGAATTTCATATCAGAACAAAAAACGTAAATTTGTAGAGCACCATCCAATGAACATTCATGTACAGTTTGGCTGTAATCATATTTGTAGTTTCTGAGAAGAAGGCATTTGAACATTTTCTCATAGGGTCCAATGTTAATCTATGTATTGTGGTGGCGGCCATCTTGGATTTCCGATCGACATAAAATACAGTAACTTTGTAGAGGACCTTCCAATGATCATTCCTGGGCAGTTTGGTTTCAATTGTCCAAGTGGTTTCAGAGAAGAAGCGTTTTGAAACATTTTTCCCATATGGTCCAATGTTAAACTAAGTCCTGCCGTAGCCGCCATTTTGAATTTCATACTGGAACAAAAAACGTAAAGTTTGTAGAGGACCATCTAATGAACATTCATGTACAGTTTGGCTTTAATCATATTTGTAGTTTCTGAGAAGAAGGCATTTGAACATTTTCCCATAGGGTCCAATGTTAATCTATGTATTGCGGTGGCGGCCATCTTGGATTTCCGATCGGCAAATGAAACAGAAATTTTGTAGAGGACCTTCCAATGATCATTCCTGGGCAGTTTGGTTTCAATTGTCCAAGTGGTTTCAGAGAAGAAGCATTTTGAAACATTTTTCCCATAGGGTCCAATGTTAAACTAAGTCCTGCCGTAGCCGCCATTTTGAATTTCATATCGGAACAAAAAACGCAAAGTTTATAGAGGACCATCCAATGAACATTCATGTACAGTTTGGCTGTAATCATATTTGTAGTTTCTGAGAAGAAGGCATTTGAACATTTTCCCATAGCGTCCAATGTTAATCTATGTCCTGCGGCGACGGCCATCTTGGATTTCCGATAGGTATAAAAAACAGCAACTTGGTAAAGGACATTCCAATGATCGTTCCTGGGCAGTTTGGTTTCAATTGTCCAAGTAGTTTCAGAGAAGAAGCATTTTTCCCATAGGGACCAATGTTAAACTAAGTCCTGCCGTAGCCACCATTTTGAATTTGATATCGAAACAAAAAACGTAAAGTTTATAGAGGACCATCCAATGAACATTCATGTACAGTTTGGCTGTAATCATATTTGTAGTTTCTGAGAAGAAGTCATTTGAAAATTTTCCCATAGGGTCCAATGTTAATCTATGTATTGCGGTGGTGGCCATCTTGGATTTCCGATCGGCATAAAAAAACACACACCTTGTAGAGGACCTTCCGATGATCATTCCTGGGCAGTTTGGTTTCAATTATCCAAGTAGTTTCAGAGAAGAAGCGTTTTGAAACATTTTTCCCATAGGGTCCAATGTTAAACTAAGTCCTGCCGTAGCCGCCATTTTGAATTTCATATCGGAACAAAAAACATTAAGATTGTAGAGGACCATCCAATGAACATTCATGTACAGTTTGGCTTTAATCAAATTGGTAGTTTCTGAGAAGAAGGCATTTGAACATTTTCCCATAGGGTCCAATATTAATCTATGTCCTGCGGCGACGGCCATCTTGGATTTCCGATTGGCATAAAAAAACAGCAACTTGGTAAAGGACATTCCAATGATCGTTCCTGGGCAGTTTGGTTTCAATTGTCCAAGTAGTTTCAGAGAAGAAGCATTTTTCCCATCGGGACCAATGTTAAATTAAGTCCTGCCGTAGCCGCCATTTTGAATTTCATATCGGAACAAAAAACGTAAAATTTGTAGAGGACCATCTAATGAACATCCATGTACAGTTTGGCTTTAATCATATTTGTAGTTTCTGAGAAGAAGGCATTTGAACATTTTCCCATAGGGTCCAATGTTAATCTATGTATTGTGGTGGCGGCCATCTTGGATTTCCGATCGACATAAAAAACATAAACTTTGTAGAGGACCTTCCAATGATCATTCCTGGGCAGTTTGGTTTCAATTGTCCAAGTGGTTTCAGAGAAGAAGCGTTTTGAAACATTTTTCCCATAGGGTCCAATGTTAAACTAAGTTCTGCCGTAGCCGCCATTTTGAATTTCATATCGGAACAAAAAACGTAAAGTTTGTAGAGGACCATCCAATGAACATTCATGTACAGTTTGGCTGTAATCATATGTGTAGTTTCTGAGAAGAAGGCATTTGAACATTTTCCCATAGGGTCCAATGTTAATCTATGTATTGTGGTGGCGGCCATCTTGGATTTCCGATCGACATAAAAAACATAAACTTTGTAGAGGACCTTCCAATGATCATTCTTGGGCAGTTTGGTTTCAATTGTCCAAGTGGTTTCAGAGAAGAAGCATTTTGAAACATTTTTCCCATAGGGTCCAATGTTAAACTAAGTCCTGCCGTAGCCGCCATTTTGAATTTCATATCGGAACAAAAAACCTTAAGATTGTAGAGGACCATCCAATGAACATTCATGTACAGTTTGGCTTTAATCAAATTTGTAGTTTCTGAGAAGAAGGCATTTGAACATTTTCCCATAGGGTCCAATGTTAATCTATGTCCTGCGGCGACGGCCATCTTGGATTTCCGTTCGGCATAAAAAACAGTAACTTGGTGAAGGACATTCCAATGATCGTTCATGGGTAGTTTGGTTTCAATTGTCCAAGTAGTTTCAGAGAAGAAGCATTTTTCCCATAGGGACCAATGTTAAACTAAGTCCTGCCGTAGCCACCATTTTGAATTTCATATCGAAACAAAAAACGAAAAGTTTGTAGAGGATCATCCAATGAACATTCATGTACAGTTTGGCCTTAATCAAATTTGTAGTTTCTGAGAAGAAGGCATTTGAACATTTTCCCATAGGGTCCAATGTCAATCTATGTCCTGCGGCGACGGTCATCTTGGATTTCCGTTCGGCATAAAAAATAGTAACTTGGTAAAGGACATTCCAATGATCATTCCTGGGCAGTTTGGTTTCAATTGTCCAAGTGGTTTCAGAGAAGAAGCATTTTTCCCATAGTGAACAATGTTAAACTAAGTCCTGCCGTAGCCACCATTTTGAATTTCATATCGAAACAAAAAACCTTAAGATTGTAGAGGACCATCCAATGAACATTCATGTACAGTTTGGCTTTAATCATATTTGTAGTTTCTGAGAAGAAGGCATTTGAACATTTTCCCATAGGGTCCAATGCTAATCTATGTCCTGCGGTGGCGGCCATCTTGGATTTCCGATCAGCATAAAAAACAGTAACTTGGTAAAGGACATTCCAATGATCATTCATTAACAGTTTGGGTTCAGTCAGTTCATTAGTTTCAGAGAAGAAGATCTTTGAAATTTCAGTCAATCAAAGCATATTATTGGCCCTGGCAGCCATGTTGAATATCCGACTGGAACGAAAAACAGTAACTTTGTAGAGGACCATCCAAGGAACATTCCTGCTAATTTTGGTTCCAATTGGGCCAGTGGTTTCGGAGAAGAAACTTGAAATGTGAAAAGTTTACAGACGACAGACGCCAAGTGATGGCAATAGTTCACCTGGACTTTGGTCCAGGTGAACTAAAAGGTGTCAATAATACGGTGAATACTATGTACACAACGATAAAACGTTCATGAAAGTATAAAAGAATGTCTATATACACGAATAAAAAAAAGGGCAATGGTGCTGTGACTAAAACATAACCAGAGGCTCTCAAGAGCCTGTATCGTTCACCTGGTGATAAAAAAAAACAATTGGTCCTATGTAAAACTATGTCCTGCAGTGGTAGCCATCATGGAATTACGATCAACATAAAAAACACAAAGTTTGTAAAGGACCTTCCAATGATTGATGCACAGTTTAGGTTCAATCAGTGCAATAGCTTCAGAGAAGAATATATTTCTGTATTTTCCCCATATGGTTCTGTGTTAATACTATGACCTGTGGTGGCAGCCATCTTGGATTTCCGATCGCATAAAAAACAGAGGACCTTCCAATGATCATTCCTGGGCAGTTTGGTTTCAACTGTCCAAGTGGTTTCAGAGAAGAAGCATTTTGAAACATTTTTCCCATAGGGTCCAATGTTAAACTAAGTCCTGCCGTAGCCGCCATTTTGAATTTCATATCAGAACAAAAAACGTAAAGTTTGTAGAGGACCATCCAATGAACATTCATGTACAGTTTGGCTTTAATCATATTTGTAGTTTCTGAGAAGAAGGCATTTGAACATTTTCCCATAGGGTCCAATGTTAATCTATGTCCTGCGGTGGTGGCCATCTTGGATTTCCGATTGGCATAAAAAACACACACCTTGTAGAGGATCTTCCAATGATCATTCCTGGGCAGTTTGGTTTCAATTATCCAAGTGGTTTCAGAGAAGAAGCGTTTTGAAACATTTTTCCCATAGGGTCCAATGTTAAACTAAGTCCTGCCGTAGCCGCCATTTTGAAATTCATATCGGAACAAAAAACCTTAAGATTGTATAGGACCATCCAATGAACATTCATGTACAGATTGGCTTTAATCAAATTTGTAGTTTCTGAGAAGAAGGCATTTGAACATTTTCCCATAGGGTCCAATGTTAATCTATGTCGTGCGGCGACGGCCATCTTGGATTTCCGATCGGCATAAAAAAACAGCAACTTGGTAAAGGACATTCCAATGATCGTTCCTGGGCAGTTTGGTTTCAATTGTCCAAGTAGTTTCAGAGAAGAAGCATTTTTCCCATAGGGACCAATGTTAAACCAAGTCCTGCCGTAGCCACCATTTTGAATTTCATATCGAAACAAAAAACGTAAAGTTTGTAGAGGACCATCCAATGAACATTCATGTACAGTTTGGCTGTAATCATATTTGTAGTTTCTGAGAAGAAGGCATTTGAACATTTTCCCATAGGATCCAATGTTAATCTATGTATTGCGGTGGCGGCCATCTTGGATTTCCGATCGGCATATAAAACAGAAATTTTGTAGAGGACCTTCCAATGATCATTCCTGGGCAGTTTGGTTTCAATTGTCCAAGTGGTTTCAGAGAAGAAGCATTTTGAAACATTTTTCCCATAGGGTCCAATGTTAAACTAAGTCCTGCCGTAGCCGCCATTTTGAATTTCATATCGGAACAAAAAACCTTAAGATTGTAGAGGATCATCCAATGAACATTCATATACAGTTTGGCTTTAATCAAATTTGTAGTTTCTGAGAAGAAGGCATTTGAACATTTTCCCATAGGGTCCAATGTTAATCTATGTCCTGCGGCGACGGCCATCTTGGATTTCCGTTCGGCATAAAAAATAGTAACTTGGTAAAGGACATTCCAATGATCATTCCTGGGCAGTTTGGTTTCAATTGTCCAAGTGGTTTCAGAGAAGAAGCATTTTTCCCATAGGGACCAATGTTAAACTAAGTCCTGCCGTAGCCACCATTTTGAATTTCATATCGAAACAAAAAACCTTAAGATTGTAGAGGACCATCCAATGAACATCCATGTACAGTTTGGCTTTAATCATATTTGTAGTTTCTGAGAAGAAGGCATTTGAACATTTTCCCATAGGGTCCAATGCTAATCTATGTCCTGCGGTGGCGGCCATCTTGGATTTCCGATCGGCATAAAAAACAGCAACTTGGTAAAGGACATTCCAATGATCGTTCCTGGGCAGTTTGGTTTCAATTGTCCAAGTAGTTTCAGAGAAGAAGCATTTTTCCCAAAGGGACCATTGTAAAAATAAGTCCTGCCGTAGCCACCATTTTGAATTTCATATCGAAACAAAAAACGTAAAGTTTGTAGAGGACCATCCAATGAACATTCATGTACAGTTTGGCTGTAATCATATTTGTAGTTTCTGAGAAGAAGTCATTTGAACATTTTCCCATAGGATCCAATGTTAATCTATGTATTGCGGTGGCGGCCATCTTGGATTTCCGATCGGCATATAAAGCAGAAATTTTGTAGAGGACCTTCCAATGATCATTCCTGGGCAGTTTGGTTTCAATTGTCCAAGTGGTTTCAGAGAAGAAGCATTTTGAAACATTTTTCCCATAGGGTCCAATGTTAAACTAAGTCCTGCCGTAGCCGCCATTTTGAATTTCATATCAGAACAAAAAACGTAAATTTGTAGAGGACCATCCAATGAACATTCATGTACAGTTTGGCTGTAATCATATTTGTAGTTTCTGAGAAGAAGGCATTTGAACATTTTCCCATAGGGTCCAATGTTAATCTATGTATTGCGGTGGCGGCCATCTTGGATTTCCGATCGGCAAATGAAACAGAAATTTTGTAGAGAACCTTCCAATGATCATTCCTGGGCAGTTTGGTTTCAATTGTCCAAGTGGTTTCAGAGAAGAAGAATTTTGAAACATTTTTCCCATAGGGTCCAATGTTAAACTAAGTCCTGCCGTAGCCGCCATTTTGAATTTCATATCGGAACAAAAAACCTTAAGATTGTAGAGGACCATCCAATGAACATTCATGTACAGTTTGGCTTTAATCAAATTTGTAGTTTCTGAGAAGAAGGCATTTGAACATTTTCCCATAGGGTCCAATGTTAATCTATGTCCTGCGGCGACGGCCATCTTGGATTTCCGATTGGCATAAAAAACAGCAACTTGGTAAAGGACATTCCAATGATCGTTCCTGGGCAGTTTGGTTTCAATTGTCCAAGTAGTTTCAGAGAAGAAGCATTTTTCCCATAGGGACCAATGTTAAACTAAGTCCTGCCGTAGCCACCATTTTGAATTTCATATCGAAACAAAAAACGTAAAGTTTGTAGAGGACCATCCAATGAACATTCATGTACAGTTTGGCTGTAATCATATTTGTAGTTTCTGAGAAGAAGGCATTTGAACATTTTCCCATAGGGTCCAATGTTAATCTATGTATTGCGGTGGTGGCCATCTTGGATTTCCGATCGTTATAAAAAACACACACCTTGTAGAGGACCTTCCGATGATCATTCCTGGGCAGTTTGGTTTCAATTATCCAAGTGGTTTCAGAGAAGAAGCATTTTTCCCATCGGGACCAATGTTAAACTAAGTCCTGCCGTAGCCGCCATTTTGAATTTCATACTGGAACAAAAAACGTAAAGTTTGTAGAGGACCATCTAATGAACATTCATGTACAGTTTGGCTTTAATCATATTTGTAGTTTCTGAGAAGAAGGCATTTGAACATTTTCCCATTGGGTCCAATGTTAATCTATGTATTGTGGTGGCGGCCATCTTGGATTTCCGATCGACATAAAAAACATAAACTTTATAGAGGACCTTCCAATGATCATTCCTGGGCAGTTTGGTTTCAATTGTCCAAGTGGTTTCAGAGAAGAAGCGTTTTGAAACATTTTTCCCATAGGGTCCAATGTTAAACTAAGTTCTGCCGTAGCCGCCATTTTGAATTTCATATCGTAACAAAAAACGTAAAGTTTGTAGAGGACCATCCAATGAACATTCATGTACAGTTTGGCTGTAATCATATTTGTAGTTTCTGAGAAGAAGGCATTTGAACATTTTCCCATAGGGTCCAATGTTAATCTATGTATTGCGGTGGCGGCCATCTTGGATTTCCGATCGGCAAATAAAACAGAAATTTTGTAGAGGACCTTCCAATGATCATTCTTGGGCAGTTTGGTTTCAATTGTCCAAGTGGTTTCAGAGAAGAAGCATTTTGAAACATTTTTCCCATAGGATCCAATGTTAAACTAAGTCCTGCCGTAGCCGCCATTTTGAATTTCATATCGAAACAAAAAACCTTAAGATTGTAGAGGACCATCCAATGAACATTCATGTACAGTTTGGCTTTAATCAAATTTGTAGTTTCTGAGAAGAAGGCATTTGAACATTTTCCCATAGGGTCCAATGTTAATCTATGTCCTGCGGCGACGGCCATCTTGGATTTCCGATCGGCATAAAAAACAGCAACTTGGTAAAGGACATTCCAATGATCGTTCCTGGGCAGTTTGGTTTCAATTGTCCAAGTAGTTTCAGAGAAGAAGCATTTTTCCCATAGGGACCAATGTTAAACTAAGTCCTGCCGTAGCCACCATTTTGAATTTCATATCGAAACAAAAAACGTAAAGTTTGTAGAGGACCATCCAATGAACATTCATGTACAGTTTGGCTGTAATCATATTTGTAGTTTCTGAGAAGAAGGCATTTGAACATTTTCCCATAGGGTCCAATGTTAATCTATGTAATGCGGTGGCGGTCATCTTGGATTTCCGATCGGCATATAAAACAGAAATTTTGTAGACGACATTCCAATGATCATCCATTTACAGTTTGGGTTCAGTCAGTTCATTAGTTTCAGAGAAGAAGATCTTTGAAATTTCAGTCAATCAAAGCATATTATTGGCCCTGGCAGCCATGTTGAATATCCGACTGGAACGAAAAACAGTAACTTTGTAGAGGACCATCCAAGGAACATTCCTGCTAAGTTTGGTTCCAATTGGGCCAGTGGTTTCGGAGAAGAAGCTTGAAATGTGAAAAGTTTACAGACGACAGACGCCAAGTGATGGCAATAGTTCACCTGGACTTTGGTCCAGGTGAACTAAAAAGTGTCAATAATACGGTGAATACTATGTACACAACGATCAAACGTTCATGAAAGTATAAAAGAATGTCTATATACACGAATAAAAAAAAAGGCAATGGTGCTGTGACTAAAACATAACCAGAGGCTCTCAAGAGCCTGTATCGTTCACCTGGTAATAAAAAAAAACAATTGGTCCTATGTAAAAACTATGTCCTGCAGTGGTAGCCATCTTGGAATTACGATCAACATAAAAAACACAAAGTTTGTAAAGGACCTTCCAATGATTGATGCACAGTTTAGGTTCAATCAGTGCAATAGCTTCAGAGAAGAATATATTTCTGTATTTTCCCCATATGGTTCTGTGTTAATACTATGACCTGTGGTGGCAGCCATCTTGGATTTCCGATCGCATAAAAAACAGAGGACCTTCCATGATCATTCCTGGGCAGTTTGGTTTCAACTGTCCAAGTGGTTTCAGAGAAGAAGCGTTTTGAAACATTTTTCCCATAGGTCCAATGTTAAACTAAGTCCTGCCGTAGCCGCCATTTTGAATTTCATATCAGAACAAAAAACGTAAAGTTTGTAGAGGACCATCCAATGAACATTCATGTACAGTTTGGCTTTAATCATATTTGTAGTTTCTGAGAAGAAGGCATTTGAACATTTTCCCCTAGGGTCCAATGTTAATCTATGTCCTGCGGTGGTGGCCATCTTGGATTTCCGATCGGCATAAAAAACAAACACCTTGCAGAGGACCTTCCAATGATCATTCCTGGGTAGTTTGGTTTCAATTGTCCAAGTGGTTTCAGAGAAGAAGCGTTTTCAAACATTTTTCCCATAGGGTCCAATGTTAAACTAAGTCCTGCCGTAGCCGCCATTTTGAATTTCATATCGGAACAAAAAACCTTAAGATTGTATAGGACCATTCAATGAACATTCATGTACAGATTGGCTTTAATCAAATTTGTAGTTTCTGAGAAGAAGGCATTTGAACATTTTCCCATAGGGTCCAATGTTAATCTATGTATTGCGGTGGCGGCCATCTTGGATTTCCGATCGGCATATAAAACAGAAATTTTGTAGAGGACCTTCCAATGATCATTCCTGGGCAGTTTGGTTTCAATTGTCCGAGTGGTTTCAGAGAAGAAGCGTTTTCAAACATTTTTCCCATAGGGTCCAATGTTAAACTAAGTCCTGCCGTAGCCGCCATTTTGAATTTCATATCGGAACAAAAAACCTTAAGATTGTATAGGACCATCCAATGAACATTCATGTACAGATTGGCTTTAATCAAATTTGTAGTTTCTGAGAAGAAGGCATTTGAACATTTTCCCATAGGGTCCAATGTTAATCTATGTATTGCGGTGGCGGCCATCTTGGATTTCCGATCGGCATATAAAACAGAAATTTTGTAGAGGACCTTCCAATGATCATTCCTGGGCAGTTTGGTTTCAATTGTCCGAGTGGTTTCAGAGAAAAACATTTTGAAACATTTTTCCCATAGGGTCCAATGTTAATCTATGTCCTGCGGCGACGGCCATCTTGGATTGTCGTTCAGCATAAAAAACAGTAATTTGGTAAAGAACATTCCAATGATCATTCCTGGGCAGTTTGGTTTCAATTGTCCAAATGGTTTCAGAGAAGAAGCATTTTTCCCATAGGGACCAATGTTAAACTAAGTCCTGCCGTAGCCACCATTTTGAATTTCATATCGAAACAAAAAACCTTAAGATTGTAGAGGACCATCCAATGAACATTCATGTACAGTTTGGCTTTAATCATATTTGTAGTTTCTGAGAAGAAGGCATTTGAACATTTTCCCATAGGGTCCAATGCTAATCTATGTCATGCGGTGGCGGCCATCTTGGATTTCCGATCGGCATAAAAAACAGTAACTTGGTAAAGGACATTCAAATGATCATTCATTTACAGTTTGGGTTCAGTCAGTTCATTAGTTTCAGAGAAGAAGATCTTTGAAATTTCAGTCAATCAAAGCATATTATTGGCCCTGGCAGCCATGTTGAATATCCGACTGGAACGAAAAACAGTAACTTTGTAGAGGACCATCCAAGGAACATTCCTGCTAAGTTTGGTTCCAATTGGGCCAGTGGTTTCGGAGAAGAAGCTTGAAATGTGAAAAGTTTACAGACGACAGACGCCAAGTGATGGCAATAGTTCACCTGGACTTTGGTCCAGGTGAACTAAAAGGTGTCAATAATACGGTGAATACTATGTACACAAAACGATAAAACGTTCATGAAAGTATAAAAGAATGTCTATATACACGAATAAAAAAAAGGGCAATGGTGCTGTGACTAAAACATAACCAAAGGCTCTCAAGAGCCTGTATCGTTCACCTGGTAATAAAAAAAAACAATTGGTCCTATGTAAAAACTATGTCCTGCAGTGGTAGCCATCTTGGAATTACGATCAACATAAAAAACACAAAGTTTGTAAAGGACCTTCCAATGATTGATGCACAGTTTAGGTTCAATCAGTGCAATAGCTTCAGAGAAGAATATATTTCTGTATTTTCCCCATATGGTTCTGTGTTAATACTATGACCTGTGGTGGCAGCCATCTTGGATTTCCGATCGGCATAAAAAACAGAGGACCTTCCAATGATCATTCCTGGGTAGTTTGGTTTCAACTGTCCAAGTGGTTTCAGAGAAGAAGCATTTTGAAACATTTTTCCCATAGGGTCCAATGTTAAACTAAGTCCTGCCGTAGCCGCCATTTTGAATTTCATATCGGAACAAAAAACCTTAAGATTGTAGAGGATCATCCAATGAACATTCATGTACAGTTTGGCTTTAATCAAATTTGTAGTTTCTGAGAAGAAGGCATTTGAACATTTTCCCATAGGGTCCAATGTTAATCTATGTCCTGCGGCGACGGCCATCTTGGATTTCCGTTCGGCATAAAAAACAGTAACTTGGTAAAGGACATTCCAATGATCATTCCTGGGCAGTTTGGTTTCAATTGTCCAAGTGGTTTCAGAGAAGAAGCATTTTTCTCATAGGGACCAATGTTAAACTAAGTCCTGCCGTAGCCGCCATTTTGAATTTCATATCGAAACAAAAAACCTTAAGATTGTAGAGGACCATCCAATGAACATCCATGTACAGTTTGGCTTTAATCATATTTGTAGTTTCTGAGAAGAAGGCATTTGAACATTTTCCCATAGGGTCCAATGCTAATCTATGTCCTCCGGTGGCGGCCATCTTGGATTTCCGATCGGCATAAAAAACAGCAACTTGGTAAAGGACATTCCAATGATCGTTCCTGGGCAGTTTGGTTTCAATTGTCCAAGTAGTTTCAGAGAAGAAGCATTTTTCCCATAGGGACCAATGTTAAACTAAGTCCTGCCGTAGCCACCATTTTGAATTTCATATCGAAACAAAAAACGTAAAGTTTGTAGAGGACCATCCAATGAACATTCATGTACAGTTTGGCTGTAATCATATTTGTAGTTTCTGAGAAGAAGGCATTTGAACATTTTCCCATAGGGTCCAATGTTAATCTATTTATTGCGGTGGCGGCCATCTTGGATTTCCGATCGGCATATAAAACAGAAATTTTGTAGAAGACCTTCCAATGATCATTCCTGGGCAGTTTGGTTTCAATTGTCCAAGTGGTTTCAGAGAAGAAGCATTTTGAAACATTTTTCCCATAGGGTCCAATGTTAATCTATGTCCTGCGGCGACGGCCATCTTGGATTTCCGTTCGGCATAAAAAACAGTAACTTGGTAAAGAACATTCCAATGATCATTCCTGGGCAGTTTGGTTTCAATTGTCCAAGTGGTTTCAGAGAAGAAGCATTTTTCCCATAGGGACCAATGTTAAACTAAGTCCTGCCGTAGCCACCATTTTGAATTTCATATCGAAACAAAAACCTTAAGATTGTAGAGGACCATCCAATGAACATTCATGTACAGTTTGGCTTTAATCATATTTGTAGTTTCTGAGAAGAAGGCATTTGAACATTTTCCCATAGGGTCCAATGCTAATCTATGTCCGGCGGTGGCGGCCATCTTGGATTTCCGATCGGCATAAAAAACAGTAACTTGGTAAAGGACATTCCAATGATCATTCATTTACAGTTTGGGTTCAGTCAGTTCATTAGTTTCAGAGAAGAAGTTCTTTGAAATTTCAGTCAATCAAAGCATATTATTGGCCCTGGCAGCCATGTTGAATATCCGACTGGAACGAAAAACAGTAACTTTGTAGAGGACCATCCAAGGAACATTCCTGCTAAGTTTGGTTCCAATTGGGCCAGTGGTTTCGGAGAAGAAGCTTGAAATGTGAAAAGTTTACAGACGACAGACGCCAAGTGATGGCAATAGTTCACCTGGACTTTGGTCCAGGTGAACTAAAAGGTGTCAATAATACGGTGAATACTATGTACACAAAACGATAAAACGTTCATGAAAGTATAAAAGAATGTCTATATACACGAATAAAAAAAAGGGCAATGGTGCTGTGACTAAAACATAACCAAAGGCTCTCAAGAGCCTGTATCGTTCACCTGGTAATAAAAAAAAACAATTGGTCCTATGTAAAAACTATGTCCTGCAGTGGTAGCCATCTTGGAATTACGATCAACATAAAAAACACAAAGTTTGTAAAGGACCTTCCAATGATTGATGCACAGTTTAGGTTCAATCAGTGCAATAGCTTCAGAGAAGAATATATTTCTGTATTTTCCCCCATATAGTTCTGTGTTAATACTATGACCTGTGGTGGCAGCCATCTTGGATTTCCGATCGGCATAAAAAACAGAGGACCTTCCAATGATCATTCCTGGGCAGTTTGGTTTCAACTGTCCAAGTGGTTTCAGAGAAGAAGCATTTTGAAACATTTTTCCCATAGGGTCCAATGTTAAACTAAGTCCTGCCGTAGCCGCCATTTTGAATTTCATATCGGAACAAAAAACCTTAAGATTGTAGAGGACCATCCAATGAACATTCATGTACAGTTTGGCTTTAATCAAATTTGTAGTTTCTGAGAAGAAGGCATTTGAACATTTTCCCATAGGGTCCAATGTTAATCTATGTCCTGCGGCGACGGCCATCTTGGATTTCCGATCGGCATAAAAAACAGCAACTTGGTAAAGGACATTCCAATGATCGTTCCTGGGCAGTTTGGTTTCAATTGTCCAAGTAGTTTCAGAGAAGAAGCATTTTTCCCATAGGGACCAATGTTAAACTAAGTCCTGCCGTAGCCACCATTTTGAATTTCATATCGAAACAAAAAACGTAAAGTTTGTAGAGGACCATCCAATGAACATTCATGTACAGTTTGGCTGTAATCATATTTGTAGTTTCTGAGAAGAAGGCATTTGAACATTTTCCCATAGGGTCCAATGTTAATCTATGTAATGCGGTGGCGGTCATCTTGGATTTCCGATCGGCATATAAAACAGAAATTTTGTAGACGACATTCCAATGATCATTCATTTACAGTTTGGGTTCAGTCAGTTCATTAGTTTCAGAGAAGAAGATCTTTGAAATTTCAGTCAATCAAAGCATATTATTGGCCCTGGCAGCCATGTTGAATATCCGACTGGAACGAAAAACAGTAACTTTGTAGAGGACCATCCAAGGAACATTCCTGCTAAGTTTGGTTCCAATTGGGCCAGTGGTTTCGGAGAAGAAGCTTGAAATGTGAAAAGTTTACAGACGACAGACGCCAAGTGATGGCAATAGTTCACCTGGACTTTGGTCCAGGTGAACTAAAAGGTGTCAATAATACGGTGAATACTATGTACACAAAACGATAAAACGTTCATGAAAGTATAAAAGAATGTCTATATACACGAATAAAAAAAAGGGCAATGGTGCTGTGACTAAAACATAACCAGAGGCTCTCAAGAGCCTGTATCGTTCACCTGGTAATAAAAAAAACCAATTGGTCCTATGTAAAAACTATGTCCTGCAGTGGTAGCCATCTTGGAATTACGATCAACATAAAAAACACAAAGTTTGTAAAGGACCTTCCAATGATTGATGCACAGTTTAGGTTCAATCAGTGCAATAGCTTCAGAGAAGAATATATTTCTGTATTTTCCCCATATGGTTCTGTGTTAATACTATGACCTGTGGTGGCAGCCATCTTGGATTTCCCATCGCATAAAAAACAGAGGACCTTCCATGATCATTCCTGGGCAGTTTGGTTTCAACTGTCCAAGTGGTTTCAGAGAAGAAGCATTTTGAAACATTTTTCCCATAGGTCCAATGTTAAACTAAGTCCTGCCGTAGCCGCCATTTTGAATTTCATATCAGAACAAAAAACGTAAAGTTTGTAGAGGACCATCCAATGAACATTCATGTACAGTTTGGCTTTAATCATATTTGTAGTTTCTGAGAAGAAGGCATTTGAACATTTTCCCCTAGGGTCCAATGTTAATCTATGTCCTGCAGTGGTAGCCATCTTGGAATTACGATCAACATAAAAAACACAAAGTTTGTAAAGGACCTTCCAATGATTGATGCACAGTTTAGGTTCAATCAGTGCAATAGCTTCAGAGAAGAATATATTTCTGTATTTTCCCCATATAGTTCTGTGTTAATACTATGACCTGTGGTGGCAGCCATCTTGGATTTCCGATCGGCATAAAAAACAGAGGACCTTCCAATGATCATTCCTGGGCAGTTTGGTTTCAACTGTCCAAGTGGTTTCAGAGAAGAAGCATTTTGAAACATTTTTCCCATAGGGTCCAATGTTAAACTAAGTCCTGCCGTAGCCGCCATTTTGAATTTCATATCGGAACAAAAAACCTTAAGATTGTAGAGGACCATCCAATGAACATTCATGTACAGTTTGGCTTTAATCAAATTTGTAGTTTCTGAGAAGAAGGCATTTGAACATTTTCCCATAGGGTCCAATGTTAATCTATGTCCTGCGGCGACGGCCATCTTGGATTTCCGATCGGCATAAAAAACAGCAACTTGGTAAAGGACATTCCAATGATCGTTCCTGGGCAGTTTGGTTTCAATTGTCCAAGTAGTTTCAGAGAAGAAGCATTTTTCCCATAGGGACCAATGTTAAACTAAGTCCTGCCGTAGCCACCATTTTGAATTTCATATCGAAACAAAAAACGTAAAGTTTTTAGAGGACCATCCAATGAACATTCATGTACAGTTTGGCTGTAATCATATTTGTAGTTTCTGAGAAGAAGGCATTTGAACATTTTCCCATAGGGTCCAATGTTAATCTATGTAATGCGGTGGCGGTCATCTTGGATTTCCGATCGGCATATAAAACAGAAATTTTGTAGACGACATTCCAATGATCATTCATTTACAGTTTGGGTTCAGTCAGTTCATTAGTTTCAGAGAAGAAGTTCTTTGAAATTTCAGTCAATCAAAGCATATTATTGGCCCTGGCAGCCATGTTGAATATCCGACTGGAACGAAAAACAGTAACTTTGTAGAGGACCATCCAAGGAACATTCCTGCTAAGTTTGGTTCCAATTGGGCCAGTGGTTTCGGAGAAGAAGCTTGAAATGTGAAAAGTTTACAGACGACAGACGCCAAGTGATGGCAATAGTTCACCTGGACTTTGGTCCAGGTGAACTAAAAAGTGTCAATAATACGGTGAATACTATGTACACAACGATCAAACGTTCATGAAAGTATAAAAGAATGTCTATATACACGAATAAAAAAAAGGGCAATGGTGCTGTGACTAAAACATAACCAGAGGCTCTCAAGAGCCTGTATCGTTCACCTGGTAATAAAAAAAAACAATTGGTCCTATGTAAAAACTATGTCCTGCAGTGGTAGCCATCTTGGAATTACGATCAACATAAAAAACACAAAGTTTGTAAAGGACCTTCCAATGATTGATGCACAGTTTAGGTTCAATCAGTGCAATAGCTTCAGAGAAGAATATATTTCTGTATTTTCCCCATATGGTTCTGTGTTAATACTATGACCTGTGGTGGCAGCCATCTTGGATTTCCGATCGCATAAAAAACAGAGGACCTTCCATGATCATTCCTGGGCAGTTTGGTTTCAACTGTCCAAGTGGTTTCAGAGAAGAAGCATTTTGAAACATTTTTCCCATAGGTCCAATGTTAAACTAAGTCCTGCCGTAGCCGCCATTTTGAATTTCATATCAGAACAAAAAACGTAAAGTTTGTAGAGGACCATCCAATGAACATTCATGTACAGTTTGGCTTTAATCATATTTGTAGTTTCTGAGAAGAAGGCATTTGAACATTTTCCCCTAGGGTCCAATGTTAATCTATGTCCTGCGGTGGTGGCCATCTTGGATTTCCGATCGGCATAAAAAACAAACACCTTGCAGAGGACCTTCCAATGATCATTCCTGGGTAGTTTGGTTTCAATTGTCCAAGTGGTTTCAGAGAAGAAGCGTTTTCAAACATTTTTCCCATAGGGTCCAATGTTAAACTAAGTCTTGCCGTAGCCGCCATTTTGAATTTCATATCGGAACAAAAAGCCTTAAGATTGTATAGGACCATCCAATGAACATTCATGTACAGATTGGCTTTAATCAAATTTGTAGTTTCTGAGAAGAAGGCATTTGAACATTTTCCCATAGGGTCCAATGTTAATCTATGTATTGCGGTGGCGGCCATCTTGGATTTCCGATCGGCATATAAAACAGAAATTTTGTAGAGGACCTTCCAATGATCATTCCTGGGCAGTTTGGTTTCAATTGTCCGAGTGGTTTCAGAGAAGAAGCGTTTTCAAACATTTTTCCCATAGGGTCCAATGTTAAACTAAGTCCTGCCGTAGCCGCCATTTTGAATTTCATATCGGAACAAAAAACCTTAAGATTGTATAGGACCATCCAATGAACATTCATGTACAGATTGGCTTTAATCAAATTTGTAGTTTCTGAGAAGAAGGCATTTGAACATTTTCCCATAGGGTCCAATGTTAATCTATGTATTGCGGTGGCGGCCATCTTGGATTTCCGATCGGCATATAAAACAGAAATTTTGTAGAGGACCTTCCAATGATCATTCCTGGGCAGTTTGGTTTCAATTGTCCGAGTGGTTTCAGAGAAAAACATTTTGAAACATTTTTCCCATAGGGTCCAATGTTAATCTATGTCCTGCGGCGACGGCCATCTTGGATTGTCGTTCAGCATAAAAAACAGTAACTTGGTAAAGAACATTCCAATGATCATTCCTGGGCAGTTTGGTTTCAATTGTCCAAATGGTTTCAGAGAAGAAGCATTTTTCCCATAGGGACCAATGTTAAACTAAGTCCTGCCGTAGCCACCATTTTGAATTTCATATCGAAACAAAAAACCTTAAGATTGTAGAGGACCATCCAATGAACATTCATGTACAGTTTGGCTTTAATCATATTTGTAGTTTCTGAGAAGAAGGCATTTGAACATTTTCCCATAGGGTCCAATGCTAATCTATGTCATGCGGTGGCGGCCATCTTGGATTTCCGATCGGCATAAAAAACAGTAACTTGGTAAAGGACATTCAAATGATCATTCATTTACAGTTTGGGTTCAGTCAGTTCATTAGTTTCAGAGAAGAAGATCTTTGAAATTTCAGTCAATCAAAGCATATTATTGGCCCTGGCAGCCATGTTGAATATCCGACTGGAACGAAAAACAGTAACTTTGTAGAGGACCATCCAAGGAACATTCCTGCTAAGTTTGGTTCCAATTGGGCCAGTGGTTTCGGAGAAGAAGCTTGAAATGTGAAAAGTTTACAGACGACAGACGCCAAGTGATGGCAATAGTTCACCTGGACTTTGGTCCAGGTGAACTAAAAGGTGTCAATAATACGGTGAATACTATGTACACAAAACGATAAAACGTTCATGAAAGTATAAAAGAATGTCTATATACACGAATAAAAAAAAGGGCAATGGTGCTGTGACTAAAACATAACCAAAGGCTCTCAAGAGCCTGTATCGTTCACCTGGTAATAAAAAAAAACAATTGGTCCTATGTAAAAACTATGTCCTGCAGTGGTAGCCATCTTGGAATTACGATCAACATAAAAAACACAAAGTTTGTAAAGGACCTTCCAATGATTGATGCACAGTTTAGGTTCAATCAGTGCAATAGCTTCAGAGAAGAATATATTTCTGTATTTTCCCCATATGGTTCTGTGTTAATACTATGACCTGTGGTGGCAGCCATCTTGGATTTCCGATCGGCATAAAAAACAGAGGACCTTCCAATGATCATTCCTGGGTAGTTTGGTTTCAACTGTCCAAGTGGTTTCAGAGAAGAAGCATTTTGAAACATTTTTCCCATAGGGTCCAATGTTAAACTAAGTCCTGCCGTAGCCGCCATTTTGAATTTCATATCGGAACAAAAAACCTTAAGATTGTAGAGGATCATCCAATGAACATTCATGTACAGTTTGGCTTTAATCAAATTTGTAGTTTCTGAGAAGAAGGCATTTGAACATTTTCCCATAGGGTCCAATGTTAATCTATGTCCTGCGGCGACGGCCATCTTGGATTTCCGTTCTGCATAAAAAACAGTAACTTGGTAAAGGACATTCCAATGATCATTCCTGGGCAGTTTGGTTTCAATTGTCCAAGTGGTTTCAGAGAAGAAGCATTTTTCTCATAGGGACCAATGTTAAACTAAGTCCTGCCGTAGCCGCCATTTTGAATTTCATATCGAAACAAAAAACCTTAAGATTGTAGAGGACCATCCAATGAACATCCATATACAGTTTGGCTTTAATCATATTTGTAGTTTCTGAGAAGAAGGCATTTGAACATTTTCCCATAGGGTCCAATGCTAATCTATGTCCTCCGGTGGCGGCCATCTTGGATTTCCGATCGGCATAAAAAACAGTAACTTGGTAAAGGACATTCCAATGATCATTCATTTACAGTTTGGGTTCAGTCAGTTCATTAGTTTCAGAGAAGAAGTTCTTTGAAATTTCAGTCAATCAAAGCATATTATTGGCCCTGGCAGCCATGTTGAATATCCGACTGGAACGAAAAACAGTAACTTTGTAGAGGACCATCCAAGGAACATTCCTGCTAAGTTTGGTTCCAATTGGGCCAGTGGTTTCGGAGAAACTTGAAATGTGAAAAGTTTACAGACGACAGACGCCAAGTGATGGCAATAGTTCACCTGGACTTTGGTCCAGGTGAACTAAAAGGTGTCAATAATACGGTGAATACTATGTACACAAAACGATAAAACGTTCATGAAAGTATAAAAGAATGTCTATATACACGAATAAAAAAAAGGGCAATGGTGCTGTGACTAAAACATAACCAAAGGCTCTCAAGAGCCTGTATCGTTCACCTGGTAATAAAAAAAAACAATTGGTCCTATGTAAAAACTATGTCCTGCAGTGGTAGCCATCTTGGAATTACGATCAACATAAAAAACACAAAGTTTGTAAAGGACCTTCCAATGATTGATGCACAGTTTAGGTTCAATCAGTGCAATAGCTTCAGAGAAGAATATATTTCTGTATTTTCCCCATATGGTTCTGTGTTAATACTATGACCTGTGGTGGCAGCCATCTTGGATTTCCGATCGGCATAAAAAACAGAGGACCTTCCAATGATCATTCCTGGGCAGTTTGGTTTCAACTGTCCAAGTGGTTTCAGAGAAGAAGCATTTTGAAACATTTTTCCCATAGGGTCCAATGTTAAACTAAGTCCTGCCGTAGCCGCCATTTTGAATTTCATATCAGAACAAAAAACGTAAAGTTTGTAGAGGACCATCCAATGAACATTCATGTACAGTTTGGCTTTAATCATATTTGTAGTTTCTGAGAAGAAGGCATTTGAACATTTTCCCATAGGGTCCAATGTTAATCTATGTCCTGCGGTGGTGGCCATCTTGGATTTCCGATCGGCATAAAAAACACACACCTTGTAGAGGACCTTCCAATGATCATTCCTGGGCAGTTTGGTTTCAATTATCCAAGTGGTTTCAGAGAAGAAGCGTTTTGAAACATTTTTCCCATTGGGTCCAATGTTAAACTAAGTCCTGCCGTAGCCGCCATTTTGAATTTCATACTGGAACAAAAAACGTAAAGTTTGTAGAGGACCATCTAATGAACATTCATGTACAGTTTGGCTTGAATCATATTTGTAGTTTCTGAGAAGAAGGCATTTGAATATTTTCCCATAGGGTTCAATGTTAATCTATGTCCTGCGGTGGCAGCCATCTTGGATTTCCGATCGGCATATAAAACAGAAACTTTGTAGAGGACCTTCCAATGATCATTCCTGGGTAGCTTGGTTTCAAATGTCCAAGTGGTTTCAGAGAAGAAGCATTTTGAAACATTTTTCCCATAGGGTCCAATGTTAATCTATGTCCTGCGGCGACGGCCATTTTGGATTTCCGTTCGGCATAAAAAACAGTAACTTGGTAAAGAACATTCCAATGATCATTCCTGGGCAGTTTGGTTTCAATTGTCCAAGTGGTTTCAGAGAAGAAGCATTTTTCCCATAGGGACCAATGTTAAACTAAGTCCTGCCGTAGCCACCATTTTGAATTTCATATCGAAACAAAAAACCTTAAGATTGTAGAGGACCATCCAATGAACATTCATGTACAGTTTGGCTTTAATCATATTTGTAGTTTCTGAGAAGAAGGCATTTGAACATTTTCCCATAGGGTCCAATGCTAATCTATGTCCGGCGGTGGCGGCCATCTTGGATTTCCGATCGGCATAAAAAACAGTAACTTGGTAAAGGACATTCCAATGATCATTCATTTACAGTTTGGGTTCAGTCAGTTCATTAGTTTCAGAGAAGAAGATCTTTGAAATTTCAGTCAATCAAAGCATATTATTGGCCCTGGCAGCCATGTTGAATATCCGACTGGAACGAAAAACAGTAACTTTGTAGAGGACCATCCAAGGAACATTCCTGCTAAGTTTGGTTCCAATTGGGCCAGTGATTTCGGAGAAGAAGCTTGAAATGTGAAAAGTTTACAGACGACAGACGCCAAGTGATGGCAATAGTTCACCTGGACTTTGGTCCAGGTGAACTAAAAGGTGTCAATAATACGGTGAATACTATGTACACAAAACGATAAAACGTTCATGAAAGTATAAAAGAATGTCTATATACACGAATAAAAAAAAGGGCAATGGTGCTGTGACTAAAACATAACCAAAGGCTCTCAAGAGCCTGTATCGTTCACCTGGTAATAAAAAAAAACAATTGGTCCTATGTAAAAACTATGTCCTGCAGTGGTAGCCATCTTGGAATTACGATCAACATAAAAAACACAAAGTTTGTAAAGGACCTTCCAATGATTGATGCACAGTTTAGGTTCAATCAGTGCAATAGCTTCAGAGAAGAATATATTTCTGTATTTTCCCCATATAGTTCTGTGTTAATACTATGACCTGTGGTGGCAGCCATCTTGGATTTCCGATCGGCATAAAAAACAGAGGACCTTCCAATGATCATTCCTGGGCAGTTTGGTTTCAACTGTCCAAGTGGTTTCAGAGAAGAAGCATTTTGAAACATTTTTCCCATAGGGTCCAATGTTAAACTAAGTCCTGCCGTAGCCGCCATTTTGAATTTCATATCAGAACAAAAAACGTAAAGTTTGTAGAGGACCATCCAATGAACATTCATGTACAGTTTGGCTTTAATCATATTTGTAGTTTCTGAGAAGAAGGCATTTGAACATTTTCCCATAGGGTCCAATGTTAATCTATGTCCTGCGGTGGTGGCCATCTTGGATTTCCGATCGGCATAAAAAACACACACCTTGTAGAGGACCTTCCAATGATCATTCCTGGGCAGTTTGGTTTCAATTATCCAAGTGGTTTCAGAGAAGAAGCGTTTTGAAACATTTTTCCCATTGGGTCCAATGTTAAACTAAGTCCTGCCGTAGCCGCCATTTTGAATTTCATACTGGAACAAAAAACGTAAAGTTTGTAGAGGACCATCTAATGAACATTCATGTACAGTTTGGCTTGAATCATATTTGTAGTTTCTGAGAAGAAGGCATTTGAATATTTTCCCATAGGGTTCAATGTTAATCTATGTCCTGCGGTGGCAGTCATCTTGGATTTCCGATCGGCATATAAAACAGAAACTTTGTAGAGGACCTTCCAATGATCATTCCTGGGTAGCTTGGTTTCAAATGTCCAAGTGGTTTCAGAGAAGAAGCATTTTGAAACATTTTTCCCATAGGATCCAATGTTAATCTATGTCCTGCGGCGACGGCCATTTTGGATTTCCGTTCGGCATAAAAAACAGTAACTTGGTAAAGAACATTCCAATGATCATTCCTGGGCAGTTTGGTTTCAATTGTCCAAGTGGTTTCAGAGAAGAAGCATTTTTCCCATAGGGACCAATGTTAAACTAAGTCCTGCCGTAGCCACCATTTTGAATTTCATATCGAAACAAAAAACCTTAAGATTGTAGAGGACCATCCAATGAACATTCATGTACAGTTTGGCTTTAATCATATTTGTAGTTTCTGAGAAGAAGGCATTTGAACATTTTCCCATAGGGTCCAATGCTAATCTATGTCCGGCGGTGGCGGCCATCTTGGATTTCCGATCGGCATAAAAAACAGTAACTTGGTAAAGGACATTCCAATGATCATTCATTTACAGTTTGGGTTCAGTCAGTTCATTAGTTTCAGAGAAGAAGATCTTTGAAATTTCAGTCAATCAAAGCATATTATTGGCCCTGGCAGCCATGTTGAATATCCGACTGGAACGAAAAACAGTAACTTTGTAGAGGACCATCCAAGGAACATTCCTGCTAAGTTTGGTTCCAATTGGGCCAGTGATTTCGGAGAAGAAGCTTGAAATGTGAAAAGTTTACAGACGACAGACGCCAAGTGATGGCAATAGTTCACCTGGACTTTGGTCCAGGTGAACTAAAAGGTGTCAATAATACGGTGAATACTATGTACACAACGATCAAACGTTCATGAAAGTATAAAAGAATGTCTATATACACGAATAAAAAAAAGGGCAATGGTGCTGTGACTAAAACATAACCAAAGGCTCTCAAGAGCCTGTATCGTTCACCTGGTAATAAAAAAAAACAATTGGTCCTATGTAAGAACTATGTCCTGCAGTGGTAGCCATCTTGGAATTACGATCAACATAAAAAACACAAAGTTTGTAAAGGACCTTCCAATGATTGATGCACAGTTTAGGTTCAATCAGTGCAATAGCTTCAGAGAAGAATATATTTCTGTATTTTCCCCATATGGTTCTGTGTTAATACTATTACCTGTGGTGGCAGCCATCTTGGATTTCCGATCGGCATAAAAAACAGAGGACCTTCCAATGATCATTCCTGGGTAGTTTGGTTTCAACTGTCCAAGTGGTTTCAGAGAAGAAGCATTTTGAAACATTTTTCCCATAGGGTCCAATGTTAAACTAAGTCCTGCCGTAGCCGCCATTTTGAATTTCATATCGGAACAAAAAACCTTAAGATTGTAGAGGATCATCCAATGAACATTCATGTACAGTTTGGCTTTAATCAAATTTGTAGTTTCTGAGAAGAAGGCATTTGAACATTTTCCCATAGGGTCCAATGTTAATCTATGTCCTGCGGCGACGGCCATCTTGGATTTCCGTTCGGCATAAAAAACAGTAACTTGGTAAAGGACATTCCAATGATCATTCCTGGGCAGTTTGGTTTCAATTGTCCAAGTGGTTTCAGAGAAGAAGCATTTTTCTCATAGGGTCCAATGTTAAACTAAGTCCTGCCGTAGCCACCATTTTGAATTTCATATCGAAACAAAAAACCTTAAGATTGTAGAGGACCATCCAATGAACATCCATGTACAGTTTGGCTTTAATCATATTTGTAGTTTCTGAGAAGAAGGCATTTGAACATTTTCCCATAGGGTCCAATGCTAATCTATGTCCTCCGGTGGCGGCCATCTTGGATTTTCGATCGGCATAAAAAACAGCAACTTGGTAAAGGACATTCCAATGATCGTTCCTGGGCAGTTTGGTTTCAATTGTCCAAGTAGTTTCAGAGAAGAAGCATTTTTCCCATAGGGACCAATGTTAAACTAAGTCCTGCCGTAGCCACCATTTTGAATTTCATATCGAAACAAAAAACGTAAAGTTTGTAGAGGACCATCCAATGAACATTCATGTACAGTTTGGCTGTAATCATATTTGTAGTTTCTGAGAAGAAGGCATTTGAACATTTTCCCATAGGGTCCAATGTTAATCTATGTATTGCGGTGGCGGCCATCTTGGATTTCCGATCGGCATATAAAACAGAAATTTTGTAGAGGACCTTCCAATGATCATTCCTGGGCAGTTTGGTTTCAATTGTCCAAGTGGTTTCAGAGAAGAAGCATTTTGAAACATTTTTCCCATAGGGTCCAATGTTAATCTATGTCCTGCGGCGACGGCCATCTTGGATTTCCGATCGGCATAAAAAACAGTAACTTGGTAAAGAACATTCCAATGATCATTCCTGGGCAGTTTGGTTTCAATTGTCCAAGTGGTTTCAGAGAAGAAGCATTTTTCCCATAGGGACCAATGTTAAACTAAGTCCTGCCGTAGCCACCATTTTGAATTTCATATCGAAACAAAAACCTTAAGATTGTAGAGGACCATCCAATGAACATTCATGTACAGTTTGGCTTTAATCATATTTGTAGTTTCTGAGAAGAAGGCATTTGAACATTTTCCCATAGGGTCCAATGCTAATCTATGTCCTGCGGTGGCGGCCATCTTGGATTTCCGATCGGCATAAAAAACAGTAACTTGGTAAAGGACATTCCAATGATCATTCATTTACAGTTTGGGTTCAGTCAGTTCATTAGTTTCAGAGAAGAAGTTCTTTGAAATTTCAGTCAATCAAAGCATATTATTGGCCCTGGCAGCCATGTTGAATATCCGACTGGAACGAAAAACAGTAACTTTGTAGAGGACCATCCAAGGAACATTCCTGCTAAGTTTGGTTCCAATTGGGCCAGTGGTTTCGGAGAAGAAGCTTGAAATGTGAAAAGTTTACAGACGACAGACGCCAAGTGATGGCAATAGTTCACCTGGACTTTGGTCCAGGTGAACTAAAAGGTGTCAATAATACGGTGAATACTATGTACACAAAACGATAAAACGTTCATGAAAGTATAAAAGAATGTCTATATACACGAATAAAAAAAAGGGCAATGGTGCTGTGACTAAAACATAACCAAAGGCTCTCAAGAGCCTGTATCGTTCACCTGGTAATAAAAAAAAACAATTGGTCCTATGTAAAAACTATGTCCTGCAGTGGTAGCCATCTTGGAATTACGATCAACATAAAAAACACAAAGTTTGTAAAGGACCTTCCAATGATTGATGCACAGTTTAGGTTCAATCAGTGCAATAGCTTCAGAGAAGAATATATTTCTGTATTTTCCCCATATAGTTCTGTGTTAATACTATGACCTGTGGTGGCAGCCATCTTGGATTTCCGATCGGCATAAAAAACAGAGGACCTTCCAATGATCATTCCTGGGCAGTTTGGTTTCAACTGTCCAAGTGGTTTCAGAGAAGAAGCATTTTGAAACATTTTTCCCATAGGGTCCAATGTTAAACTAAGTCCTGCCGTAGCCGCCATTTTGAATTTCATATCAGAACAAAAAACGTAAAGTTTGTAGAGGACCATCCAATGAACATTCATGTACAGTTTGGCTTTAATCATATTTGTAGTTTCTGAGAAGAAGGCATTTGAACATTTTCCCATAGGGTCCAATGTTAATCTATGTCCTGCGGTGGTGGCCATCTTGGATTTCCGATCGGCATAAAAAACACACACCTTGTAGAGGACCTTCCAATGATCATTCCTGGGCAGTTTGGTTTCAATTATCCAAGTGGTTTCAGAGAAGAAGCGTTTTGAAACATTTTTCCCATAGGGTCCAATGTTAAACTAAGTCCTGCCGTAGCCGCCATTTTGAATTTCATATCAGAATAAAAAACGTAAAGTTTGTAGAGGACCATCTAATGAACATTCATGTACAGTTTGGCTTTAATCATATTTGTAGTTTCTGAGAAGAAGGCATTTGAATATTTTCCCATAGGGTTCAATGTTAATCTATGTCCTGCGGTGGCAGCCATCTTGGATTTCCGATCGGCATATAAAACAGAAACTTTGTAGAGGACCTTCCAATGATCATTCCTGGGTAGTTTGGTTTCAAATGTCCAAGTGGTTTCAGAGAAGCATTTTGAAACATTTTTCCCATAGGGTCCAATGTTAAACTAAGTCCTGCCGTAGCCGCCATTTTGAATTTCATATCGGAACAAAAAACCTTAAGATTGTAGAGGACCATCCAATGAACATTCATGTACAGTTTGGCTTTAATCATATTTGTAGTTTCTGAGAAGAAGGCATTTGAACATTTTCCCATAGGGTCCAATGTTAATCTATGTCCTGCGATGGCGACCATCTTGGATTTCCGATCGGCATAAAAAACAGTAACTTGGTAAAGGACATTCCAATGATCATTCTTTTACAGTTTGGGTTCAGTCAATTCATTAGTTTCAGAGAAGAAGATCTTTGAAATTTCAGCTAATCAGAGCATATTATTGGCCCTGGCAGCCATATTGAATATCCGACTGGAACGAAAAACTTTGTAGAGGACCATCCAAGGAACATTCCTGCTAAGTTCGGTTCCAATCGGCCAAGTGGTTTCGGAGAAAAAGCTTGAAATGTGAAAAGTTTACAGACGACGGACGCCAAGTGATGGCAATAGTTCACCTGGACCTTTGGTCCAGGTGAACTAAAAAGTAAAAAATCTGCTCCGGTCTGAAAAACCTCCTTCTCCTTCAAATCTCGTGGTCCAATCAAGTAGAAGCTGAGATATCTGTTACAAACATTTTCATTACAGCAAACATGAAAAATTCTAGGTCACACGGTAAACAGGAAGTAGATGTGCAGTAAATCTGGAAAGGGGAGACAAGGTACAAGTCACCATGCCAAAGCCACATATCAAATATAAAATCATTTCTTCCAGTAGAAGCTGAGATATCCGTTACGAAAGTTTTCATTACGGCAAACATGAAAAATTCTAAGTCGTGCGGTAAACCTGGAAAGGGGAGACACGGTACAAGTCACCATGCCAAAGCCATATATCAAATATAAAATCATTTCTTCCAGTAGAAGCGGAGATATCTGTTACGAAAGTGTGAACGGACGGACAGACAAGGCGATTGCAATATAGACCCCTCTCTATGAGTGGGGGTATAATTTCAGTGAGATGATGACGAGGGTCGCTTTGTTCAAGACCAACACGCCGAATTGGAGTTTTATGGTGCTAGCTCACTGAAACAACAGTCCGCGGATAGATGTGTCGCTCCATTCGGGACACATTATTCCGATTCCGAGCCAACCAGTCTTTGCTCTTTCTTGCTGCGTGCTTAGCGGAGAAGCAACAAATACCAATTTGAGTCTTTGGCTTGACCCGACCGGGGCTCGAACCCACGATCTACCGCACTCTAGGTGAGCACGCTGACCATTACACCACCGATGCGGGTGAAACCACTATGTCTACAGATGCACAACAGTGCCAAAATATAATGCAAAATGTTTGTGATCCTATAAGAATGGTTTATATATGTATTCTAAAGTAACTCTTTGGAAACATGATTTTTTTAAACCCGTAAACATTTTTGTCCAACAAAAGTGAAGCATCTACCTTACTACCTTGCCCACTGTAGGGTGGATGCAGAGGAAACAATAATATTTAAATTTAGTGCCTACCACTGACAAAGAATAGATACTCTGTAATGGCACAAGGTTTTTGGCTATAAGAGTTAGGGTCATGGTGTTTTACCCCTTTCAATAATATTTCAGTGATATCGTGATGGTCAGGTTTATTGCTGGAGGAAACAGGAGTACCATGAGAAAACCACTGACCTGCTGCAAGTCACTGACAAACTTTATCACATAATCTTGTATTGAGTAGAATTCTAACACACAACTTTAGTGGCGATTCACATACGAGCACGACCTTAACAGTCCCTGATGTACATAAACTGTCAAGTTCTTCAATGCAATATCAGTGAGCGAGTGATTGTTGTTTAATGCCAATTCAACAATTTTTCAGCTATACCATGGCAAGAACAAGTTAATCTTCAATGAGATGATGATGAGGTCCGTTTTCTTCTAGTTGGATTTTTATAGTGCTAGCTCACTGAAACAACAGTCTGCAGATAGACTGATTCCGAACCAACCAGTCTTTGCTCTTTCTCCTTAATGCTGCGTGCTTAGCGGAGAAGCACAAATACCAATTTCATAGTCTTTGGTATGACCCGACCGGGGCTCTAACCCATAATCTATCACACTCGGGGCGAGCACACTAACCATTACGGTTCAATGCAAAATGACAAGACTATTGCCAGTATTACAACATTATAAGAATTTCCTGTTTCAATAATGTACACATGTAATGTTTTTTTCTTTTATTTATTAGACATCTTAGAATCGTAACTTCTGGAAGAACCATCTGTTTTTCCCTGTCTTGTATCTAGAATTAGAAAAGGAAAAATCAATTAAAACATTTTTAATATACAATGTAATGTAAAAAAAAAAAAAAATTGAAAAACATGGTCAACTTTGTTTGAAACTAGAGACTCACCCGAGTCTGTACCCTCTCCTGTTCATTGATACAATTCATGTTCAATCAAGTGAAAAACTAGAGGCTCACCTGAGTCTGTACCCTCTCCTGTTCATTGATACAATTCATGTTCAATCTAGTGAAAAACTAGAGGTTCACCTGAGTCTGTACCCTCTCCTGTTCATTGATACAATTCACGTTCAATCAAGTCAAAAACTAAAGGCTCACTTGAGTTTACCCTCTTCTGTTCATTGATACAATTCATGTTCAATCAAGTGAAAAACTAGAGGCTCACCTGAGTCTGTACCCTCTCCTGTTCATTGATACAATTCACATTCAATCAAGTAAAAAACGAGAGGCTCACCCGAGTCTGTACCCTCTCCTGTTCATTGATACAATTCACGTTCAATCAAGTGAAAAACTAGAGGCTCACCTGAGTCTGTACCCTCTCCTGTTCATTCATACAATTCATGTTCAATCAAGTGAAAAACTAGAGCTCCACCTGAGTCTGTACCCTCTCCTGTTCATTGATACAATTCATGTTCAATCAAGTGAAAAACTAGAGCTCCACCTGAGTCTGTACCCTCTTCTGTTCATTGATACAATTCATGTTCAATCAAGTGAAAAACTAGAGGCTCACCTGAGTCTGTACCCTCTCCTGTTCATTGATACAATTCACGTTCAATCAAGTAAAAAACTAGAGGCTCACCTGAGTCTGTACCCTCTCCTGTTCATTGATACAATTCATGTTCAATCAAGTGAAAAACTAGAGGCTCACCCGAGTCTGTACCCTCTCCTGTTCATTCATACAATTCATGTTCAATCAAGTGAAAAACTAGAGGCTCACCTGAGTCTGTACCCTCTCCTGTTCATTCATACAATTCACATTAAATCAAGAAAAAAATTAGAGGGTCACCTGAGTCGGTACCCTATCCTGTTCATTGATACAATTCACGTTCAATCAAGTCAAAAACTAGAGGCTCACCTGAGTGTGTACCCTCTCCTGTTCATTGATACAATTCATGTTCAATCAAGTCAAAAACTAGAAGTTCACCCGAGTCTGTACCCTCTCCTGTTCATTCATACAATTCATGTTCAATCAAGTCAGAAACTAGAGGCTCACCTGAGTCTGTACCCTCTCTTGTTCATTCATACAATTCATGTTCAATCAAGTCAAAAACTAGAGGCTCACCTGAGGCTGTACCCTCTCCTGTTCATTCATACAATTCATGTTCAATCAAGTCAAAAACTAGAGGCTCACCTGAGGCTGTACCCTCTCCTGTTCATCGATACAATTCAAGTTCAATCAAGTGAAGTCAAAAATATGTTATTCATTTCACATAGTTAAATCTTTAATTCATTAAAGTAAGACTATTGGTCCTCTAATACATGTATCTCCAAAACAGTAAATGCTACAATGAATATGTTGCCAAACACCAGCTACTGTTGTCACAGAAGTCTTGCTGAACTTGCTAAAACAGGCCATATTAATTGTGTGATCGGCAAGAAATGTGGAAATTTTGTACAAGATCTCACATACATTATTCCTACAAAGTAACAATTCATTGTGACTTCTAGTTTTAGAAGAGAAGATTTTTTTTAAATTTCAGCCAATCAGAAACAAGAATTGAACATGGCGACCATTTTTTTTTTGTCTAATTAAGAAATAAATCATGGAAGCCAGAATGTGTTGGGAGTTTTAACATGTATTGGAGGATATTAGTATTTTATCCCAGGCCAGAAGCGAGGAATGAAATTTACTAATATCCGCCAATTCATGTTAAAACTCAAAACACATTCTGGTTTCCTTGATTTATTTCGATTCTGATATGTCTAAGAATACAAATACGGTAGTATACTTTGATTGGAAGATGGTAATTTATATTTAGCTTGCGGAAAATGTCGCACACAATTCATGCTGCCAATGGAAAAGTCAGTCACATTCACCAGCGCATGTGCAAATGAGATTATACCATCGATAAATCGCTCGTTTGTCTACAAAGCGAAAGAAGGAGGTCATGTTGGAATCAGGATGAAATCTTATAAAGGACCCTTTAAACAGATGCTTCTTGTAAAATTTTGCTTTATTTTGCCAACTCTTTTCAGAGAAGATTTTTAGAAATCGACCAACCAGAAACAAGAATTGTCGATGATGGCCATGCATGTTAACGGATCAGGACGAAATGAGCAATCTGTATAAAAGACCTTCCATAGATACTTCCTACCAAGTTTGGTCAAGCGTTTGAAGAGGAAAAGATTTTTTTAGAAATTGACCAACAAGAAACTAGTATTACTGTGAGCACAGCTCACCAAGATATACCCCCCGCTCCCCACATCTGTCCAACCTATTTCCATAACCAAAACATTACCGATTGTTCCGACCAAAAATGAAAGGGACCCTCCCCTCTTCACCGGTAAGCTGCTGATAAAATTTCAAAACATTCTGAGAAACACTATTCAAGTTATCATACGACATAGGGTAAAAATCCTATTTTCCATCATATCAAGTCCAATAACTCTGGAATGGCAAAAGTGAAAATCGTCAAAAATGAAAGGGATCCTCCTCTCTTCACCGGTAAAATTTCAAAACATTCTGAGAAACACTACTCAAGTTATCATACGACATAGGGTAAAAATCCTATTTTCCATCATATCAAGTCCAATAACTGGAACGGCAAAAGTGAAAATCATCAAAAAAGAAAGGGATCCTCCTCTCTTCACCAGTAAACAGCTGATACAAATTTTAAAAGATTCTAAGAAACACAACTCAAGTTATCGTACGACATAGGATTTGTCTACAGACGGACGGACATGGTGAAACCAGTATACCCACCTACAACTTCGTTGCGGGGGGTTTAACAAGAATTGCCTAGATGTCAGTCATGTTTGTTAAGGGATTGGGACGAAATGAGCAATCCTTATAGAGGACCTTCCATAGATGCTTTCTACCAAGTTTCAGTTCATTTGGCCAAGCTGTTTCAGAGGAAAAGATTCAAAAGTTAACAGACGACAGACACCAAGTGATGGCAAAAGCTCACTTGGCCTTTGGCCAGGTGAGCTAAAAATATGTTAGTTTTCTATAATAAAATAAAAGGCTGTAGGCCACGGGACCCCCAAAGCCAAGGCTACTTTTATAAGTTCAAATATTGAAATTATTCTGTAATAACTTCAGTAACAAGTGTCGAAAAGGCAAACCAAAAACCAAAAAAAAGTTAAAGTACGAATTGTCGAAATATTGTCAGTATCAAATTTGACCTAGATACTCCTGAGATACATTTACATACCACACCTAGCTTCCATCTGATTTTTGGTTCGCATGTTATCATCCGGAAAGCAAAGGTTTTTCAAATTTGGAGTACAACTAGAGGCTCAGTGGGCTGAGCCTGTGTTGCTCACCTTTCATTTTGCTTTGAGGAAACTTAATACAGAACCTTCCATAGGTGCTTCCCACCAAGTTTCAGTTCATTTGGCTAAGTGGTTTCAGAGAAGTTTTTAGAAATCGACAAACCAGAAACAAGAATTGCCTATGCCAGCCATGTTTGCTAACAGATCGGGACGAAATCAGCAATCTTTATAGAGGACCTTCCATAGATGCTTTCTACCAAGTTTCGGTTCATTTGGCCAAGTGGTTTCAGAGGAGAAGATTTTTAGAAATCGACCAATCAGAAACAAGAATGGCCTGTGGTGGCCATGTTTGTTAACGTATCAGAACTAAATGAGCAATCTTTATACAGGACCTCCCAAGGATGCTTGCTACCAAGTTTCGATTCATTTGGCCAAGTAGTTTCAGAGAAGAATTTTTTTTTAGAAATCAACCAATCAGAAACAAGAATTGCCTGTGGCGGCCATGTTTGTAAATGGATCGGGACGAAATGATCATTCTTTATAGAGGACTTTCCATAGATGCTTCCTACCAAGTTATGGTTCATTTCGCTAAGCGGTTTTAGAGGAGATGATTTTTTAGAAATCAACTAATCAGAAACAAGAATTGCCTGTGGTGGCCATGTTTGTTAACTGATCGGGACGAAATGAGCAATCTTTATAGAGGATCTTCCATAGATGCTTCCCACCTAGTTATGATTCACTTGGCCAGGTTGTTTCAGAGGAGAAGATTTTTAAAAATCGGCCAATCAGAAACAAGACTTGCCTGTGGCGGCCATGTTTGTAAATGGATCGGGACAAAATGTACAATCTTTATAGAGGAACTTCCATATATGCTTCCTACCAAGTTACGGTTCATTTGGCTAAGCAGTTTCAGAAAAGGTTTTTCAGAAATCAACCAATAAGAAACAAGAATTGCCTGTGGCAGCCATGTTTGTTAACGGATCGGGACGAAATGAGCAATTTTTTTAGAGGACATTCCATAGATGCTTCCTATGACGTTTCGGTTCATTTGCCCAAGCGGTTTCAGAGGAGAAGATTTAACAACGTATTTGAAATTTTTTAGGAAAATATTCAGTTGTCATTATTCTTTGCTGGTCCTGCACTACCACCAATTATCTCTATAAGTATACTGTATACTACATGATGTAAACCACCAATTCTATTACACTACAGTTTCTTACTTCTCTTCTATACTGTATACTATATGATGTAAACCCACAATTTGATTAAACTAGTTTCTTACTTCTCTTCAAATTTAGCTTTAGCATCTTTTCTAGCTTTCCTTTTTAGAGCAGGATCTCTGAAAGCATCTTTGTTGACTGTAGCCTTGTCCAAGTTAACATCAACTGAGTACCTGTGAAGACAGTTCAAAGTTAACATCAACTGACTATTTGTGAAGACAGTGGTTTCATTTGTACCCTACAGTGTATAATATATATTCATTTGAATATCAATTAGCATGGTAATATTTTTCCAATGATTTGAAATACATTTTGTATTTTACAAATATGAATATTTAACCACTCAGACACAGCCTCGAATATTATCCATCAAACCTTCAAAGTCAAGGTCAGATAAAGTGATCCACTGGTCATCATAGTAGACTTTAAAACCTGCTTGATTAGTTTGACAACTTGTATTGAGTTATTTGTGTTTATATCTTTCTATTTGAACAAGTCCTTTGATAAAGTGTGCCCTGGAATGGATGTAACTTACTTCTGATAGATATGTACGTACAGTCTCCAAGATAAAGTTTTAGACTTACAGGCCAAAAAGATATTTAAAAAAAACTGTAATAGATTCTGAATACCCCTTTGGTATAGATCTTCATACTCTTCTTAGACTTACAGGTCAATGAGATATATTTTAAAAGACCTTTGATTAAAGATTGATTGATTATGTTTAACGCCACTTTCAGCTATATCATGGCGACCAGATTTAGCGATGGAAGAAGCTGGTGTACCCGGAGAGAACCACCGACCATGGGCAAGCAACTGGTAAACGTCATCACTTGCGGCTGCGAGTCGAGTGCACACTTTTTTGTAATTTACAAAGCCGGGCGCGAACCCACGCTGTATGGTGATAGGCTTGTTTGAGTTGTTAGGTAATCCAACTACCTAACTCATTGAGCCACTGGCCCTGATTAAAGATTGAACATGTCTAAGTAAATCTGTGTTGGTTTAATTGAAGCTCTGTAAGATTTGCCTCTTTCTAGAAGGTGTTTCTATAGTTAACAGTTTTAATTCAGTGCTCCAGCTAGAATTTGATAGGGGCAGGTTTTTTACAAAGTCAATGATAAACTGCTAGACCATTTTGGTTCTCTAAAACTGATTCTTATTTCGAAAAATAATTTAGGATGGCCAAATTAAGACCTCTCAGACACAGCCTCAAATTTATCCATCAACCACATAGTCAGATAAATAGATGATTGATCATCACTGAGGTCATTATTAACTTATGTAAGAATCCCACTAATAATGACAATGACAATGTAATACAATGTAATACTGATCATGGGACAGCTACTGTTCTTATTGTATCACAGGACTCTACAATGTAATACTGATCATGGGATAGCTACTGTTCTTATTGTATTAGAGGGCTCTACAATGTAATACTGATCATGGGACAGCTACTGTTCTTATTGTATCACAGGACTCTACAATGTAATACTGATCATGGGACATCTACTGTTCTTATTGTATCACAGGACTCTACAATGTAATACAATGTAATACTGATCATGGGACAGCTACTGTTCTTATTGTATCACAGGAATCTACAATGTAATACTGATCATGGGACAGCTACTGTTCTTATTGTATCACAGGGCTCTACAATGTAATACTGATCATGGGACAGCTGTTTTTATTGTATCACAGGACTCTACAATGTAATACTAATCATGGGACAGCTACTGTTCTTATTGTATCACAGGGCTCTACAATGTAATACTGATCATGGGACAGCTACTGTTCTTATTGTATCACAGGGCTCTACAATGTAATACTGATCATGGGACAGCTGTTTTTATTGTATCACAGGACTCTACAATGTAATACTAATCATGGGACAGCTACTGTTCTTATTGTATCACAGGGCTCTACAATGTAATACTGATCATGGGACAGCTACTGTTCTTATTGTATCACAGGACTCTACAATGTAATACTGATCATGGGGCAGCTACTGTTCTTATTGTATCACAGGGCTCTACAATGTAATACTGATCATGGGACAGCTGTTTTTATTGTATCACAGGACTCTACAATGTAATACTAATCATGGGGCAGCTACTGTTCTTATTGTATCACAGGGCTCTACAATGTAATACAATGTAATACTGATCATGGGACAGCTACTGTTCTTATTGTATCACAGGGCTCTACAATGTAATACTGATCATGGGACAGCTACTGTTCTTATTGTATCACAGGGCTCTACAATGTAATACAATGTAATACTGATCATGGGACAGCTACTGTTCTTACTGTATCACAGGACTCTACAATGTAATACAATGTAATACTGATCATGGGACAGCTACTGTTCTTATTGTATCACAGGGCTCTACAATGTAATACTGATCATGGGACAGCTACTGTTCTTATTGTATCACAGGACTCTACAATGTAATACTGATCATGGGACAGCTACTGTTCTTATTGTATCACAGGACTCTACAATGTAATACTGATCATGGGACAGCTACTGTTCTTATTGTATCACAGGGCTCTACAATGTAATACAATGTAATACTGATCATGGGACAGCTACTGTTCTTATTGTATCACAGGGCTCTACAATGTAATACAATGTAATACTGATCATGGGACAGCTACTGTTCTTATTGTATCACAGGGCTCTACAATGTAATACTGATCATGGGACAGCTACTGTTCTTATTGTATCACAGGGCTCTACAATGTAATACAATGTAATACTGATCATGGGACAGCTACTGTTCTTATTGTATCACAGGGCTCTACAATGTAATACAATGTAATACTGATCATGGGACAGCTACTGTTCTTATTGTATCACAGGGCTCTACAATGTAATACTGCTCATGGGACAGCTACTGTTCTTATTGTATCACACGGCTCTACAATGTAATACTGATCATAGGACAGCTACTGTTCTTATTGTATCACAGGACTCTACAATGTAATACTGATCATGGGACATCTACTGTTCTTATTGTATCACAGGACTCTACAATGTAATACAATGTAATACTGATCATGGGACAGCTACTGTTCTTATTGTATCACAGGGCTCTACAATGTAATACTGATCATGGGACATCTACTGTTCTTATTGTATCACAGGGCTCTACAATGTAATACTGATCATGGGACAGCTACTGTTCTTATTGTATCACAGGACTCTACAATGTAATACTGATCATGGGACAGCTACTGTTCTTATTGTATCACAGGGCTCTACAATGTAATACAATGTAATACTGATCATGGGACAGCTACTGTTCTTATTGTATCACAGGGCTCTACAATGTAATACAATGTAATACTGATCATGGGACAGCTACTGTTCTTATTGTATCACAGGGCTCTACAATGTAATACTGATCATGGGACAGCTACTGTTCTTATTGTATCACAGGGCTCTACAATGTAATACTGATCATGGGACAGCTACTGTTCTTATTGTATCACAAGGCTCTACAATGTAATACTGATCATGGGACAGCTACTGTTCTTATTGTATCACAGGACTCTACAATGTAATACTGAACATGGGACAGCTACTGTTTTTATTGTATCACGGGGCTCTACAATGTAATACTGATCATGGGACAGCTACTGTTCTTATTGTATCACAGGACTCTACAATGTAATACTGATCATGGGACAGCTACTGTTCTTACTGTATCACAGGGCTCTACAATGTAATACTGATCATGGGACAGCTACTGTTCTTATTGTATCACAGGGCTCTACAATGTAATACTGATCATGGGACAGCTACTGTTTTTATTGTATCACGGGGCTCTACAATGTAATACTGATCATGGGACAGCTACTGTTCTTATTGTATCACAGGACTCTACAATGTAATACTGATCATGGGACAGCTACTGTTCTTACTGTATCACAGGGCTCTACAATGTAATACTGATCATGGGGCAGCTACTGTTCTTATTGTATCACAGGGCTCTACAATGTAATACAATGTAATACTGATCATGGGACAGCTACTGTTCTTATTGTATCACAGGACTCTACAATGTAATACTGATCATGGGACAGCTACTGTTCTTATTGTATCACAGGGCTCTACAATGTAATACAATGTAATACTGATCATGGGACAGCTACTGTTCTTATTGTATCACAGGGCTCTACAATGTAATACAATGTAATACTGATCATGGGACAGCTACTGTTCTTATTGTATCACAGGGCTCTACAATGTAATACTGCTCATGGGACAGCTACTGTTCTTATTGTATCACAGGGCTCTACAATGTAATACTGATCATGGGACAGCTACTGTTCTTATTGTATCACAGGACTCTACAATGTAATACTGATCATGGGACAGCTACTGTTCTTATTGTATCACAGGACTCTACAATGTAATACAATGTAATACTGATCATGGGACAGCTACTGTTCTTATTGTATCACAGGGCTCTACAATGTAATACTGATCATGGGACATCTACTGTTCTTATTGTATCACAGGGCTCTACAATGTAATACTGATCATGGGACAGCTACTGTTCTTATTGTATCACAGGACTCTACAATGTAATACTGATCATGGGACAGCTACTGTTCTTATTGTATCACAGGACTCTACAATGTAATACTGATCATGGGACAGCTACTGTTCTTTTTGTATCACAGGGCTCTACAATGTAATACTGATCATGGGACAGCTACTGTTCTTATTGTATCACAGGGCTCTACAATGTAATACAATGTAATACTGATCATGGGACAGCTACTGTTCTTATTGTATCACAGGGCTCTACAATGTAATACTGATCATGGGACAGCTACTGTTCTTATTGTATCACAGGGCTCTACAATGTAATACTGATCATGGGACAGCTACTGTTCTTATTGTATCACAGGGCTCTACAATGTAATACTGATCATGGGACAGCTACTGTTCTTATTGTATCACAGGACTCTACAATGTAATACTGATCATGGGACAGCTACTGTTTTTATTGTATCACGGGGCTCTACAATGTAATACTGATCATGGGACAGCTACTGTTCTTATTGTATCACAGGGCTCTACAATGCGAGTTACTTTTGTAAAATGCGAGTAAAAATTCTGTATTAATCGCTAGACGACGAGTTCATATTTTCGGAACATTTTCATTCCATCACAGATCGTATTTTTCATTTTATAATCCGACTTTGATTTTCCGATCGTTTAGACCGCACAATTGACTCGATAAAAGTTTTAAATCACATACTTTTAACGCTTGCAAGTGACCACGATAAGCAAAAATCAAAAACCTGCATACAAAATTTTTCGCTAAAAATAAACGAATGAATTAACTTATCATAAAGCTGGCCAGTTAATACAATATTCACAGAAGTTTCGGGTTCTAAAGGTGGAAAGTGCAAATTCCACGATGTCTGGAAGTCAAAGTGTTTGTGGCTCATTGATGATTCCAGTAACAACGTTAATTATGTAGTGTGATGTTTGCAGAAAGGCAGGCCCAGATATTGCTGGCAAAACCGAATTTGTTACTGTAAAAAAGTTTAAATGTGAAAGTCTTGTTTTTCTTAATAAAAGTCTGAAACATGAAAAATGTTTCAATATGGTTTCAGCAAAAGCCCATTCCCCAACTAAGCATGTTCTGACTCATTCAGGGGACTATTAATTATGTACAAATAAATACATATTGAAGCTATATAGTACGAATTTGTATCTTTATTAATCTGGCAAGTAACTTACTTTTGTTGGTGAGTAAAAAATGTTTCTAGTGGGAGCTGGTTTGAATTGTAGGGCCCTGTATCAATGTATCAGTCTTAAAAACACTATTTTTTCACTTTAGTTTTAAGTTCTACATAAAACATACACTCAATACAAATTATTGATTTTATTTCTTTGCTAACTAATTTCTAATCAAATTAAAGTAACAAGGCCAGGGACAGAAATTAACAGTCTCCCACGGCGACTGAAACTTCAACTGGGCGATTAAAATAATACCCCAAAGGAGCCCAGCTGGCGACAAATAATTTTATATTTCCCTGTCGCAAGTTTGACGCATGAAACGAGTTGTTTACAATAAGACCACGTGAAAAATATAACATAAACATTTCACTGGTTCTTTCTACTTCTTGTCTACTGTTAATTTGTGTAATAATTCCCGGGAACCAGTATGGAAAATAGTAAAGTGACGATTTCATTTCTTAAATTTCTTGACCATATTAAATTGGCAATTTTCATTGAAAGGCCTTTAATTTTGGGTGTTTTACAAAATAGGTACTTCTCCTCAATCCTCAATCAACGGCCCATGGCACAATTTTGTCTTTTGGCGCTGTTAAATTATCTCTTGTGTGGAATATTGTCACTACGTACTATACTCTAGGTACTTGAATGCGCTACATGTACTTTGATCAAAGTTGAGGTTATTCAAAGAGGCCTGTTGCATCGATGAAATTCTTAACTGCGGCTAGCTTTAATCTAGTCTCTTCTGGATTTTCCTCCTCTAAATATTGTCTAATTTATATAAATAAGACACAAGCACTATAAAAAGCGTAAGGCAAGTATAAATTAAATATACCATATACATGATTTTCCCATACCTTCTCCGTTTATGGACAATTAATAAAATTTATGAATTTCCGGAAAGTTTCATCAAAATGTGGAACTTTATAAAAGGTGTGAATCCTCCTATTAAAAAAAGAAAAACTGAAGATAAAAGATGAAAGTAGAAGTCAGTGTTTTCACTACAAATTTTGATAGGGAGAGATTTTAGAATTTTAGACGGAGAGAAAATTCGGCCGAGAGTCAGAAGGCCCCCAATTCAATGTAAAGCCCTGGTAGGGGGTGGAGGTAGAAGCACCCAAACCATTTTTTGATTTGGTGAATATTGACTTGCTTTTGAGGGGGTTTCCTAGCTTTAAAATAGTTTCTTTTTGCTTCAATTTACACTGACTAACTTTGAGAAAAAGAAAAACGTAATAAACCTTTTTTCAGACAGGTATACAGGATTTTCAGGATCTTCTTGACCATTGAACAATTTTTCAATGAGAATGATTTCTCAAGATTAACAACCATCAGTCATTTTCCATTGCTATTTCTGAGAAAGATGTCACATGGTTCTGTCATTTTTCAGGTCAAAGATAATTGTACAAGTTTGGTAGGCAGTTATTCAGAAAAGAAATATGGACTTCCCCTATGATTATGTATCATTGAAAATAAAGATTTGATAATATTGGTGTTTGCTTCATTTCCTTGACATAGTATGAAGTTATATCAACATTCAGATTCTTTGCAGTTTTTGAATAATTAAAATAGCATCATAGCTTATATTATTATATTAAATGCAAATTTAAAGAATGTTAATTTGCTAGCCTTTTACGATCACAAATGACCAAACCCCCATGAAATATTTTAAGGGAGAACTCAAGCATGTGCTTCAGAAGGGGATCGACAGTTCCTTATATTCAGTCATAAGACATCTGCATATAGTCAATAGTTTGACAGACTAGATACTTTTTCATGTTAATGCATATACATGAATATCCCATGTCCTCAAACAGAATCAAAATAATTTCAGACAGGGGACTCTTGAAAATGACTAGGGACATCGAATATTTGCAATATTATTTGCGATATTCGAGTCAGAACTTTAAAAAAAAAACGTGGCATCTTACATCCCAACTGGCAGTCATCGAAATGAATATTTGAATTTACTAGTCCAAACCAAATTCCTGCGATTTATTTTATATAGTTCTAAATAAAAACTAAAAATATTTAGTGGTCTGAACAAATAAACTAAGTTTTACTGGTCTTGGGCAGGAGAACCGGTGTTCATCGTATTCGGTAGTATACCCATCCCCTCCTTTTCTCCAAACTGATACAACTTTATAAGATCAGACCCTGCTTACTTTAATAGAAAAACAAAAGTGGGTTATATTCCCTTCACTCTTTCAATCATCTAATTCAAATTATTTTAATCATCTTTTTGCTTTTTTGGACAAAAGTCCAAAATTGACTTCTACCGCTTCGTCGATGTTATCAATGTCATTCGGACCAAAGCTAGTCGGCCTCAAATCTTCCGCTGGAATGATTACATTTTTATTTATTATTCCTACTGTGAATCGTAATGTTTTAACATAAAGAAATAATTAATTCTTCAATTCTTCAGCCTTCAGTCATTGCATATTTATCCTCTGAAGTAAGCGAAATTGGATAAAAAACGGAAGTAATTGAAATGGGACGAGAATTTGAGGCCGAAAGAAAAAAATTGGCCATCAACTCGTTTCTTTGTCACAGCAGTGCTTTTTCATACACGAAAATAAGGTCAAATCGTAACCAAGTTCAAACACTAAGATTTGTGTATGTCGCACACTATGTGTTGCCTCCGAGTCTTATGTGTTTGTACTTTCTTGTTTTGTTGTGTTTATCATCTGTATTTATGTGTGTGTTCCCCTATATATTTTTTTTTGTGGGGGTGGGTTAGTTGTCGCTCTTTTTGTTTACATATCTAGTTATATGCTATATACTTACACTTAGTAATGTGACGATGAAGATTTCATAGCTTGACCATTATTTATCCTTGTTAAAATTTAAAGTTATACGTTGTTGAATAGAAATTGAGACTATGAGATTGATTTCAAGTACATGTATCTCTTTTTCAATCTTAAATATTATCCGGATATATTAATTTCGGAAACAAAGTATATTTGATCTCCGTTGATAATATAATTCCATATATAATAAAAACAAAAAAAACCACAACATTTTAGATTTTTTATATCTCCCAACACGTGGGTCAAAACGAAAGTAGATCGGAAGTAAATAAATAAACAAAAATTAGAAACAACCATGAAATAACTCTCAAAATACGTATTGAATTTATTGATCTATCTTAATTGTATTACTATTGTACTAAAAAGACTAACACAATTCCTATACATGCTACTAATATTAACGAGGCCAGGATAAGGTACTGGTATTTTATGTTTCTCTAACTAACAAATGTAAAGATTTCGAATAAAGATTTTAATTAAAATAAAAAAAAAAAAAATTGTTTTCAATCCCCGAATTATCATGATTATTTAATCCCATGTTCACTCCGAGAGTACATGCCGGCAAATGACAAACTTACAGAATTAAAATAGAAAAGACAACTCGATTTATTTTTGAACATTTAACCCATGCTTGAAAAATTCATAGCCGGGGAATTTATAGCAATAACCGGTGAAATGCGCCGGTTCCCGGCTTCAAATGAAAACACTGGAAGTACTTTGTTTTAAACACAAAGTGAAAGTAGAAGTTCCTTGTTTTAAACACAAAGTGAAAGTAGAAGTACTTTGTTTTCAAGTTAGTGTATACTTTGACTATGAAAATGAGGAAGAAGAGGTGTACCAAAGGTTGACCGAGATTGAAAGACAGTAATACTGTCCGAGTCACATGAGCTACATTAAGACTAATCAATATTGCCTATTTTATTTAAACCACTGGCGACCGTTTCACTAAACTGATCGTAAGATTACACTTATGATTTCCTTATGTGCATGTATACATGCATTTCACTAAACTAGTCCTAATCGTAAGGGTCATGACCCCTCAGACACAGCCTCGAATTTATCCATCAATCACATAGTCAGATAAACTATTAGATTGATCATCACTGAGGTCATACTGCTAAACTCAACGTTACTACATGTGCTATGGATGTGCTCATTTAAAACACTTCTCTAAATAAATGTGCACACTTAAAACACTTATCTAAATAGATGTGCACACTTAAAACACTTATCTAAATAGATGTGCACACTTAAAACGCTTATCTAAATAGATGTGCACACTTAAAACACTTCTCTAAATAAATGTGCACACTTAAAACACTTATCTAAATAGATGTGCACACTTAAAACACTTATCTAAATAGATGTGCACACTTAAAACGCTTCTCTAAATAGATGTGCACACTTAAAACACTTATCTAAATAGATGTGCACACTTAAAACACTTATCTAAATAGATGTGCACACTTAAAATGCTTCTCTAAATAGATATGCACACTTAAAACACTTCTCTAAATAGATGTGCACACTTAAAACACTTCTCTAAATAGATGTGCACACTTAAAACACTTCTCTAAATAGATGTGCACACTTATCTAAATAGATGTGCACACTTAAAACACTTATCTAAATAGATAGGCACACTTAACAGACTTATCTAAATAGATGTGCACACTTAAAACACTTCTCTAAATAGATGTGCACACTTAAAACACTTCTCTAAATAGATGTGCACACTTAAAACACTTCTCTAAATAGATGTGCACACTAAAAACACTTATCTAAATAGATGTGCACACTTAAAAAACTTATCTAAATAGATGTGCACACTTAAAACACTTATCTAAATAGATGTGCACACTTAAAACGCTTCTCTAAATAGATGTGCACACTTAAAACACTTCTCTAAATAGATGTGCACACTTAAAACACTTCTCTAAATAGATGTGCACACTTAAAACACTTTTCTAAATAGATGTGCACATTTAAAACACTTTTCTAAATAGATGTGCACACTTAAAACACTTCTCTAAATAGATGTGCACACTTAAAACACTTTTCTAAATAGATGTGCACACTTAAAACACTTCTCTAAATAGATGTACACACTTAAAACACTTCTCTAAATAGATGTGCACACTTAAAACACTTCTCTAAATAGATGTGCACACTTAAAACACTTTTCTAAATAGATGTGCACACTTAAAACACTTCTCTAAATAGATGTGCACACTTAAAACACTTATCTAAATAGATGTGCACACTTACAAAACATATTTAAATAGATACTGTTGTTGTTCTTGTCTTATGATCTTCAAACAGTTTAGGAGCTTCTTCAAATTGTCTTTTATATGAAAGGAGTGCGGCATTCTGTACCAAGTCAGGGTCATTACGGTTTTCACAGTTTTCCGGTTGTTGACTGATTTTGTCTGTTTATATAATTATGAGTTTTGACTTTCCCTTTGTAAGATTGTTCGGAGTTCGGTAATTTTGTTATTACCTTTATTCTCCATAAACATGACACTTATTTGTGTACTAGCCTAAGGACAGTTTTCGTTTTTGATTCACCCCGTACAAATATCTGATGCTCCTCTTTGAAGGGGTTGTACCCGGTGGTTTCCAAATCTGAATAAAAGTTGAATTGGCCTATCATATGTTGTATGTCAGTCAGTGTTGACCCTTTGGAATTAATTTTGTGGGTAAAAGTAAATTTCTTGGGGTATTGTAAATTTGATTGATTCATTGTATTGCTATTTTGCCGGAGGACTGTCGCCAATATAATAGTCTAGACAATTCTAATTGTAAGAACCAGAATGCAACTGCAAGACAGTGAACTGAATCATTATATATTCTGTTGCAATAGTTTTTTGGAACCATCAAGCCCAAATGGATTTGACTTTTTCAAAATTTTACAGAATTTACATTTCATGGCATTGGATTCTTCGTCGTAGATAAGTAAGGAGTACTCTTTCAACCAGCGTGCAGTGAAACACCTTTTAGTTGCCAGCTTGAACTGGGCTGCTATCATTATTGTTTTCCTCCTGGTTGGCGTCTACTGTTTCATTGGAAGGCTTACTGGCAGGTTTCGCAAAACCAAAGTTTAGAAGGGTAGCCATTTTGTTGTTTACTTTCCTTATTATAATTTAAATCATCCGAAGTCTGAGCACAGCAATAGGTTATACATATCTGCTGATAACGTTCGATATATTCCAAATGGTGCATTTGAACTGGTTTAAAGATTGAAAGAATGATTACAAAGGGACCAGTTCAATAAATAAACAAAAGATCACACTTTGATCCTTTTATTTTTCTGTGTCATTGTGACCCTTTGGAAATTATTTTGGGGGTAAAATATATTTTCTCTGTACATATTACACAGAAATTTGCGTTAACGGAAACACTGTCAGTAGTATTCAATGCTACCATATGTTGTTGAATGTCAGTGGTACTTAATGTTACCATATGTTGTATGTCAGTAGTACTTAATGCTCCCATATGTTGTATGTCAGTAGTACTTAATGTTACCATATGTTGTATGTTAGTGGTACTTAATACTGCCATATGTTGTTGTATGTCAGTGGTTCTAAATGCTACCATATGTTGTTGAATGTCAGTGGTACTTAATGCTACCATATGTTGTATGTCAGTAGTACTTAATGTTACCATATGTTGTATGTTAGTGGTACTTAATACTGCCATATGTTGTTGTATGTCAGTGGTTCTAAATGCTCCCATATGTTGTTGAATGTCAGTAGTACTTAATGTTACCATATGTTGTATGTCAGTAGTACTTAATGTTACCATATGTTGTTGTATGTCAGTAGTACTTAATGCTATCATATGTTGTATGTCAGTGATACTTAATGCTACCATATGTTGTATGTCAGTAGTACTTAATGTTACCATATGTTGTATGTCAGTAGTATTCAATGCTACCATATGTTGTATGTCAGTAGTACTTAATGTTACCATATGTTGTTGTATGTCAGTAGTACTTAATGCTATCATATGTTGTATGTCAGTGATACTTAATGCTACCATATGTTGTATGTCAGTGGTACTTCATGTTACCATATGTTGTATGTCAGTAGTACTTAATGCTGCCATATGTTGTATGTCAGTAGTACTTAATGTTACCATATGTTGTATGTCAGTAGTATTCAATGCTACCATATGTTGTATGTCAGTGGTACTTAATGCTACCATGTGTTGTATGTCAGTAGTACTTAATGCTACCATATGTTGTTGTATGTTAGTGGTACTTAATGCTACCATATGTTGTTGTATGTTAGTGGTACTTAATGCTACCATATGTTGTATGTCAGTAGTACTTAATGTTACCATATGTTGTATGTCAGTAGTACTTAATGTTGCCATATGTTGTATGTCAGTAGTACTTAATGCTACCATATGTTGTATGTCAGTGGTACTTAATGCTACCATATGTTGTATGTCAGTAGTACTTAATGCTACCATATGTTGTTGTATGTCAGTGGTTCTAAATGCTATCATATGCTGTTGTATGTCAGTGGTACTTATTGCTATCATATGTTGTATGTCAATGGTACTTCATGCTACCATATGTTGTATGTCAGTAGTACTTAATGCTATCATATGTTGTTGTATGTCAGTAGTACTTCATGCTACCATGTGTTGTTGAATGTCAGTGGTACTTAATGCTACCATATGTTGTACGTCAGTAGTACTTAATGCTACCATATGTTGTTGTATGTCAGTAGTACTTAATGCTACCATATGTTGTTGTATGTCAGTAGTACTTAATGCTACCATATGTTGTATGTCAGTAGTACTTAATGCTACCATATGTTGTTGAATGTCAGTGGTACTTAATGCTACCATATGTTGTATGTCAGTAGTACTTAATGCTACCATATGTTGTTGTATGTCAGTAGTACTTAATGCTACCATATGTTGTATGTCAGTAGTACTTAATGCTACCATATGTTGTATGTCAGTAGTACTTAATGCTACCATATGTTGTTGAATGTCAGTAGTACTTAATGCTACCATATGTTGTATGTCAGTAGTACTTAATGCTACCATATGTTGTATGTCAGTAGTACTTAATGCTATCATATGTTGTATGTCAGTAGTACTTAATGCTACCATATGTTGTTGAATGTCAGTAGTACTTAATGCTATCATATGTTGTTGTATGTCAGTCGTACTTCATGCTACCATATGTTGTATGTCAGTAGTACTTCATGCTACCATATGTTGTATGTCAGTAGTACTTCATGCTACCATATGTTGTTGTATGTCAGTAGTACTTAATGCTATCATACGTTGTATGTCAGTAGTACTTCATGCTACCATATGTTGTTGTATGTCAGTAGTACTTAATGCTATCATGTGTTGTTGTATGTCAGTAGTACTTAATGCTATCATATGTTGTTGTATGTCAGTAGTACTTAATGCTACCATGTGCTGTTGTATGTCAGTAGTACTTCATGCTACCATATGTTGTATGTCAGTAGTACTTCATGCTACCATATGTTGTTGTATGTCAGTAGTACTTAATGCTATCATGTGTTGTTGTATGTCAGTAGTACTTAATGCTATCATATGTTGTTGTATGTCAGTAGTATTTAAAGCTATCATATGTTGTTGTATGTAAGTGGTACTTAATGCTACCATGTGCTGTTGTATGTCAGTCGTACTTCATGCTACCATATGTTGTTGTATGTCAGTAGTACTTAATGCTACCATACGTTGTATGTCAGTAGTACTTAATGCTATCATATGCTGTTGTATGTCAGTGGTACTTAATGCTACCATATGTTGTTGTATGTCAGTAGTACTTAATGCTATCATATGTTGTATATCAGTGATATTTAATGCTACCATATGTTGTAGGTCAGTAGTACTTAATGCTACCATATGTTGTATGTCAGTAGTACTTAATGCTATCATATGCTGTTGTATGTCAGTAGTACTTAATGCTACCATATGTTGTATGTCAGTAGTACTTAATGCTACCATATGTTGTTGTATGTCAGTCGTACTTCATGCTATTATGTTGCTGTATGTCAGTAGTACTTAATGTTACCATATGTTGTATGTCAGTAGTACTTAATGCTACCATATGTTGTATGTCAGTGATATTTAATGCTACCATATGTTGTATGTCAGTGGTACTTAATGCTACCATGTGCTGTTGTATGTCAGTAGTACTTCATGCTACCATGTCTTGTTGAATGTCAGTGGTACTTAATGCTCCCATATGTTGTTGTATGTCAGTAGTACTTAATGCTCCCATATGTTGTATGTCAGTAGTACTTAATGCTATCATATGTTGTATGTCAGTGGTTCTTAATGCTACCATATGTTGTTGTATGTCAGTAGTACTTAATGCTCCCATATGTTGTATGTCAGTAGTACTTAATGCTATCATATGTTGTTGTATGTCAGTGGTACTTAATGCTACCATGTGTTGTATGTCAGTGGTACTTAATGCTACCATATGTTGTATGTCAGTAGTATTTAATGCTACCATATGTTGTATGTCAGTCGTACTTCATGCTATTATGTTGTTGTATGTCAGTAGTACTTAATGTTACCATATGTTGTATGTCAGTAGTACTTAATGCTACCATATGTTGTATGTCAGTGATATTTGATGCTACCATATGTTGTATGTCAGTAGTATTTAATGCTACCATATGTTGTATGTCAGTAGTACTTAATGCTACCATATGTTGTATGTCAGTAGTACTTAATGTTACCATATGTTGTATGTCAGTAGTACTTAATGCTACCATATGTTGTGTCAGTGATATTTAATGCTACCATATGTTGTATGTCAGTAGTATTTAATGTTACCATATGTTGTATGTCAGTAGTACTTAATGCTACCATATGTTGTATGTCAGTAGTACTTAATGTTACCATATGTTGTATGTCAGTAGTACTTAATGCTACCATGTGCTGTTGTATGTCAGTCGTACTTCATGCTACCATATGTTGTTGTATGTCAGTGGTACTTAATGCTACCATATGCTGTTGAATGTCAGTGGTACTTAATGCTACCATATGTTGTTGTATGTCAGTGGTACTTAATGCTACCATATGTTGTTGAATGTCAGTAGTACTTCATGCTACCATATGTTGTTGTATGTCAGTGGTACTTAATGCTACCATATGTTGTTGTATGTCAGTCGTACTTCATGCTACCATATGTTGTTGAATGTCAGTGGTACTTAATGTTACCATATGTTGTTGTATGTCAGTAGTACTTCATGCTACCATATGTTGTATGTCAGTAGTACTTAATGCTACCATATATTGTTGTATGTCAGTGGTACTTAATGCTACCATATGTTGTATGTCAATAGTACTTAATGCTACCATATGTTGTATGTCAGTAGTACTTAATGCTACCATATGTTGTATGTCAGTAGTACTTAATGCTACCATATGTTGTATGTCAGTAGTACTTAATGCTACCATATGTTGTTGTATGTCAGTGATACTTAATGCTACCATATGTTGTTGTATGTCAGTGGTACTTAATGCTACCATATGTTGTATGTCAATAGTACTTAATGCTACCATATGTTGTATGTCAGTAGTACTTAATGCTACCATATGTTGTATGTCAGTAGTACTTAATGCTACCATATGTTGTATGTCAGTGATATTTAATGCTACCATATGTTGTATGTCAGTAGTATTTACTGCTACCATATGTTGTATGTCAGTAGTACTTAATGCTACCATATGTTGTATGTCAGTAGTACTTAATGTTACCATATGTTGTATGTCAGTAGTACTTAATGCTACCATGTGCTGTTGTATGTCAGTCATACTTCATGCTACCATATGTTGTTGTATGTCAGTGGTACTTAATGCTACCATATGTTGTTGTATGTCAGTAGTACTTCATGCTACCATATGTTGTTGTATGTCAGTGGTACTTAATGCTACCATATGTTGTTGTATGTCAGTGGTACTTAATGCTACCATATGTTGTTGAATGTCAGTAGTACTTCATGCTACCATATGTTGTTGTATGTCAGTGGTACTTAATGCTACCATATGTTGTTGTATGTCAGTGGTACTTAATGCTACCATGTGCTGTTGTATGTCAGTCGTACTTCATGCTACCATATGTTGTTGTATGTCAGTGGTACTTAATGCTACCATATGTTGTTGAATGTCAGTGGTACTTAATGCTACCATATGTTGTTGTATGTCAGTCGTACTTCATGCTACCATATGTTGTTGAATGTCAGTGGTACTTAATGTTACCATATGTTGTTGTATGTCAGTAGTACTTAATGCTACCATATATTGTTGTATGTCAGTGGTACTTAATGCTACCATATGTTGTATGTCAATAGTACTTAATGCTACCATATGTTGTATTTCAGTAGTACTTAATGCTACCATATGTTGTATGTCAGTAGTACTTAATGCTACCATATGTTGTATGTCAGTAGTACTTAATGCTACCATATGTTGTTGTATGTCAGTGGTACTTAATGCTACCATATGTTGTATGTCAATAGTACTTAATGCTACCATATGTTGTATGTCAGTAGTACTTAATGCTACCATATGTTGTATGTCAGTAGTACTTAATGCTACCATATGTTGTATGTCAGTGATATTTAATGCTACCATATGTTGTATGTCAGTAGTATTTACTGCTACCATATGTTGTATGTCAGTAGTACTTAATGCTACCATATGTTGTATGTCAGTAGTACTTAATGTTACCATATGTTGTATGTCAGTAATACTTAATGCTACCATATGTTGTTGTATGTCAGTGGTACTTAATGCTACCATATGTTGTTGTATGTCAGTAGTACTTCATGCTACCATATGTTGTTGTATGTCAGTGGTACTTAATGCTACCATATGTTGTTGTATGTCAGTGGTACTTAATGCTACCATATGTTGTTGAATGTCAGTAGTACTTCATGCTACCATATGTTGTTGTATGTCAGTGGTACTTAATGCTACCATATGTTGTTGAATGTCAGTGGTACTTAATGCTACCATATGTTGTTGTATGTCAGTGGTACTTCATGCTACCATATGTTGTATGTCAGTAGTACTTAATGTTACCATATGTTGTTGTATGTCAGTAGTACTTCATGCTACCATATGTTGTATGTCAGTAGTACTTAATGCTACCATATATTGTTGTATGTCAGTGGTACTTAATGCTACCATATGTTGTATGTCAATAGTACTTAATGCTACCATATGTTGTTGAATGTCAGTAGTACTTAATGTTACCATATGTTGTTGTATGTCAGTAGTACTTCATGCTACCATATGTTGTATGTCAGTAGTACTTAATGCTACCATATATTGTTGTATGTCAGTGGTACTTAATGCTACCATATGTTGTATGTCAATAGTACTTCATGTTACCATATGTTGTTGAATGTCAGTGGTACTTAATGCTACCATATGTTGTATGTCAATAGTACTTAATGCTACCATATGTTGTATGTCAGTAGTACTTAATGCTACCATATGTTGTATGTCAGTAGTACTTAATGCTACCATATGTTGTATGTCAGTGATATTTAATGCTACCATATGTTGTATGTCAGTAGTACTTAATGCTACCATATGTTGTTGTATGTCAGTGATACTTAATGCTACCATATGTTGTATGTCAGTAGTACTTAATGCTACCATATGTTGTATGTCAGCGATATTTAATGCTACCATATGTTGTATGTCAGTAGTATTTACTGCTACCATATGTTGTATGTCAGTAGTACTTAATGCTACCATATGTTGTATGTCAGTAGTACTTAATGTTACCATATGTTGTATGTCAGTAGTACTTAATGCTACCATGTGCTGTTGTATGTCAGTCGTACTTCATGTTACCATATGTTGTTGAATGTCAGTCGTACTTAATGCTACCATGTGCTGTTGTATGTCAGTAGTACTTAATGCTATCATACGTTGTATGTCAGTAGTACTTAATGCTACCATATGTTGTTGTATGTCAGTCGTACTTCATGTTACCATATGTTGTTGAATGTCAGTGGTACTTAATGCTACCATATGTTGTATGTCAATAGTACTTAATGCTACCATATGTTGTATGTCAGTAGTACTTAATGCTACCATATGTTGTATGTCAGTAGTACTTAATGCTACCATATGTTGTTGTATGTCAGTAGTACTTCATGTTACCATATGTTGTTGAATGTCAGTGGTACTTAATGTTACCATATGTTGTTGTATGTCAGTGGTACTTAATGCTACCATATGTTGTATGTCAATAGTACTTAATGCTACCATATGTTGTATGTCAGTAGTACTTAATGCTACCATATGTTGTATGTCAGTAGTACTTAATGCTACCATGTTGTTGTATGTCAGTAGTACTTAATGCTACCATATGTTGTTGTATGTCAGTGATACTTAATGCTACCATATGTTGTATGTCAGTAGTACTTAATGCTACCATATGTTGTTGTATGTCAGTAGTACTTAATGCTACCATATGTTGTTGTATGTCAGTGATACTTAATGCTACCATATGTTGTATGTCAGTGATATTTAATGCTACCATATGTTGTATGTCCGTAGTATTTAATGCTACCATATGTTGTATGTCAGTAGTACTTAATGCTACCATATGTTGTATGTCAGTAGTACTTAATGTTACCATATGTTGTATGTCAGTAGAACTTAATGCTACCATGTGCTGTTGTATGTCAGTCGTACTTCATGTTACCATATGTTGTTGTATGTCAGTAGTACTTAATGTTACCATATGTTGTTGTATGTCAGTCGTACTTCATGCTATCATATGTTGTATGTCAGTAGTACTTAATGTTACCATATGTTGTTGTATGTCAGTAGTACTTAATGTTACCATATGTTGTTGAATGTCAGTAGTACTTAATGCTATCATATGTTGTTGTATGTCAGTGGTACTTCATGCTACCATATGTTGTTGAATGTCAGTGGTACTTAATGCTATCATATGTTGTTGTATGTCAGTAGTACTTAATGCTATCATATGTTGTATGTCAGTAGTACTTCATGCTACCATATGTTGTATGTCAGTAGTACTTCATGTTACCATATGTTGTTGTATGTCAGTAGTACTTAATGTTACCATATGTTGTATGTTAGTGGTACTTAATGCTACCTTATGGTGTTTAATTCTGGTGTATGATGAATGCTTGCACAATGTTTGTTTGTTTAACGCCATTTTCAACAATATTTCAGTTATATCGTGGCGGTCAGTTTTATTGGTGGAGGATCCCGAGAAAACCACTGACCTGTCGCAAGTCACTGACAAACTTTATCACATAATGTTGTGCTCCTCGCCCTGATCGAAATTCAAACTCACAACATCAGTGGTGATAGGTACTGATTGCATAGGTAGTTGTAAATTCAACTACCATATGATCACGGTCACGACGTTCTCCGTCGTAACTCTTGAAGAGTGCACCAACGTCTTGACCTCTCAGACACAGCCTCAAATTTATCCATCAATCACATAGTCAGATAAAACTATTTCATTGATCATCACTGAGGTCATATATCTGCTAAACTCAACCTTACTACATGTGCTATGGATGTGACGAGTGCTTGCATGATATGACCACAGCCAGTAGATAAGGGCTACGTCCTACATAAATTTTATTAGTTAAGATTGAATCAACAGCAATAAGTGATGTATCAAAGTGATGATAAGACTTCATATGCAGGGCTCACCAAACAAGGCTAAGTGGGCGAAGCTCTCACCCTATATCAGCTGAAATCGCCCTCCTTTGACTTCAAAGTGAAATTAAAGTTGCCTTGTTTCTTTTTGCAAGCCACTACTTTCTTGCAGTTTATGGTAAAGGTAATTGACAAAACAATTGTAATCAATGTTAAAATACATAAGAATGAGAAACCAGAGGCTCCCAGGAGCCTGTAATCGCTCACCTGGATCAAAACTGCTTTCAATAACAACGCAACTGCACTGTGGCGGCCATCTTGGCGGGAGAGCGCAACTGCCGGACACAATTTTGGAAGGGGACCATCAAATGACTATTCCATCAAAGTTTGGTTTTAATTGAGCTACTGGTTCCAGACAAGATGGTTTTTATGTGAATTTCCCATAGGGTCCTATGTTAAACTAAGTACAGCTGTGCAGCCATCTTGGTCAGAGGGCGGGGCCACCTGACACAATTTTGGAAGAGGACCATCCAATGACTATTTTATCAAAGTTTGGTTCCAATTGAGCAACTGGTTCCAGACAAGAAGATTGTTATGTGAATTTCTCATAGGTTCCTGTTAAACTAAGTTCGGCTGTGGGGGCCATCTTGGTCGAAGGACCGAACTGCCCGACAAATTTTTGGAAGAGAACCATCCAATGACTATTTCATCAACATTTAGTTCTTATTGAGTAAATGGTTTCAAACAAGAAGATTTTTATGGGAATTTCCCATAGGGTCCTATGTTAAATTAAGTTCGGCTGTGGTGGCCATCTTGGTCGGAGGTCTGAAATGCCAGACATAAATTTGGAAGGGAACCACCCAAGGATCATTTCAGCAAAGTTTGGTTGAAATTGGCTCAGTAGTTTCAGAGGAGAAATTTTTTTTTTAATTCTTCCCTCCTTTTTTCTATTTTTAGCTTGGTGGCCATCTTGGTTGGAAGTCAGGATCACCGGACACAATTTTGGAAGGGGGCCATCCAAGTTTTGTTGCAATTGACCCTGTGGTTTCTGAGGAGAAGATTTTTATGTGAATTTCCCTTAGGGTCCTATGTTAAGCTAAGTTCGGCTGTGGGGGTCATCTTGGTCGAAGGGCCGAACTGCCAGCCGCATTTTTGGAAGAGAACCATCCAATGACTATCTCATCAAAAAAAAATTCTTATTGAGCAAATGGTTTCAGACAAGAAGAGTTGTATGGGAATTTCCCATAGGGTCCTATGTCAAATTAAATTTGGCTGTGGTGACCATCTTGGTCGGAGTTTTGAAATGCCGGACACAATTTTGGAAGGACCACCCAAGAATCATTTCAGCAAAGTTTGGTTGAGATTAGCCCAGTAGTTTCAGAGGAGGATTTTTTTTTAATTTCATCCCCCCTTTTTTCTAATTTGCATAATCGGTCAAAATCGACAAAAGTTCAAAGTTCATAAAAAGTCCTGTAATACATGTTAAAAAGCTCATCATTATGCTTATACAGTTCAAATTTGGGCACATTCTGGCTTAAAATAGAGCAGTTTTGGCCATTTGAAGAAATTTCTATTTTTAGTAACGGTGGCCATCTTGGATACAGGACGGTGCTGACGGACACAATTTTGAGAGGGACCCACCCAGGGACCATCCCTGCCAGGTTTGGTTTAATTTGGTTCAGCGGTTTCAGAGGAGAAGATTTAAATGTGATCTTTTATCAAAATATGCCTAGTTTGCATAATCGGTATAAATCGGCTGAAAGAAAAATTTCAAACAAAAACCCAGAACATATGCTAAACTACTCCTTGCCATGTAGCTGCAGTTCAAATTTGAGCTCATTTTGACTTATACTAAAGCAGCAATGGACAATAACCCCGAACATATGCTAAACTACTCCTTGCCATGTAGCTGCAGTTCAAATTTGAGCTCATTTTGACTTATACTAAAGCAGCAATGGACAATTGAAGAAATTTCTATTTTTAGTAACAGCAGCCATCTTGAATGGAGGGCGGGGCTGTCGGACACAATTTTGAAAGGGACCCACCCAGGGTTGGTTTAATTTGGTTCAGCGGTTTCAGAGGAGAAGATTTAAATGTGATCTCTTATCAAAATATGCCTAATTTGCATAATCGGTATATATCGGCTGAAAGAAAAACCCGGAATATATGTTAAACTACTCCTTGCCATGTAGTTGCAGTTAAAATTTGAGCTCATTTTGACTTGCACTAAAGCAGCAATGGACAATTAAAATTTCATCCCCCCTTTTTTCTATTTTTAGCTTGGCAGCCATCTTGGCTGGAAGTCGGGATCACCGGACACAATTTTGGAAGGGGGCCATCCAAGGACCATTCCACCACAGTTTGGTTGCAATTGGCCCAGTGGTTTCTGAGGAGAAGATTAAAATGTGAAATGTTGACGGACGGACGACGGGCGAAAAGTGATGACAATAGCTCACTAAAAAGGCTTTATTCAAGCAATAAAGAAAATTTAACTTGTCGAGACAAAACTTGTCAAAAACCGAAAAAAAATCATGGCAAATGATGAAATTCAAGGTGAAAATTGAATACCAAATCTAAAAATAATCAAACACATGCTTCCTGTACCAAATGTGTTGATGGATTTTTATTTTCTTATTATTTAACACAACTTGAGTTATTTGTAGCTTTTTCAAAGGTAAACAATCAAAATTTAAACATGGCGGCTTTATAATAGAAACAAGGGGAGGGAACTCAAATTTTAATGTAATATGTAATATAACAGATTTTTAATGCGATACGAATAAAATCTAAAATAGGTAAGGCCAAAAAAAAATATGTGTGTTTACTGTCACATGTCAAAAAAATCTAGGGTCGGTCGGTCGGCAAAACCGGAAATAGTCGTGCCCGGTTCCGGAATCGGATTCCGGTATTTCATTTTCGAAATTTCCGGTAAGCCGTCATTTGTTTTATGACGAGTTACACAGTTTTTTTTACCTTCTTTGCTCTCAATTTCGACAAAAAGCTAGCGGCTGAATGAATAAAACATTGCTGCTGATTAAACAACAAATATGGTTATCCGAATTCTGTGTAAAAATTGATAGGGTCGTTAGCAAAAATTAGGGTGGAATAATTGCCAATAAAAAAGGTTAGGGTCGGCGGCTGAAAAATAGGGTGGGTCGGGTGACCGTAAACACACATATTTATTTTTTTTGGCCTAAACAATAATACACAGTGTTCTAGGATTCCCATTTCCCGTTACCCATGGCAAGTGAATTTTGGTCACGGGAAAGTAGATTTCAAAACCTTTGTTGTTCGTGGGCAAGTAAATTTCAACTACAGAATTGAAGAATTCATTTTAAATTATTTCAAAACTTTCTCTTTTGAATAATTGTACAAATGAAGAATCATACTTTTATCTAAAATCCGAAGGGCATGGCTCGAAATTGGTAATGAACTCCCTGTACACAAAACCTCAGATACTTCCTGTGAGGTGGAAACATGGGAATTTGTAGGTATGCATCTCGCAGATCTAAGGTGGACCCCCACTCCCCCACATGGAGGGCTTGAATGATTGATCTTAGTGTTTCAATCTTGAAATGAGAATTTTCCATGTATACATTGAGAGGTTTCAAGTTTAATATTGGACGGAGACCTCCGTCTTTTTTTGGAACAATGAAAAAGGTGCTGTAAAAACCCTGGCCTTCCTGACCTGGTGGTACTAATTCTATAGCACCTTTTCCTAATAATTTTGTTTACCTCTTCTAAAATATTTGACATATGTACAATATTTAACAAATTTGTTGTCCGCACTCCGGACTTTGGAGGTTTGCTTACAAATTTTAGACGCAACCCTTCCTCTACTATTTTCAACACCCAGGGATCGGAAGTTACCTGCTTCCATTTGTACACAAAATTCTGTACATGACACCCTACCTGGGTCTGATCCTGGGCTAACTGTACATAACTTATCAATCTTTTTACTTCTGGGGACGAAACCCCAGCTGTCGTGGTCCCTTTTTTTGAAAGGAGTCAGAAACTGAACTTTGACCCCTTCTGTCCTGGTTGTTTGATTTGTGTTTTTAATGTGGACCAGAGGACTTGAATCTTTTAGCAGTCAGCTGAGTAATCACCATCCACCACCTTGCGCTTAGCCCCTACATGTAAGTTTGAGGACTTAGACTCTTGTTTGTCAACGACTTTTATTTTTCTTAGATGCCGAGTCTCCTTTGCATCACGGATATTTTCAGCACTGTCATGAAGCAAATCAAAAAATTTGCCACCAAATAAATTAGGACCAAGGGTAGATAATTGTTTCAGTTTGTTTTCTGTAGACTTATTCTTAAAGGACATCTCCTTAATATGCAAGATTCGTCTACATTTCACAGAATTAACTGCAATACGAGTCAAGTCTATCATCATCAATATTAACCTTGGCAATATACGAAGTTAGCAAGACACCATGTGATATTTGCCGCAACAAAAGCCTAGACTTAGAATCAATCTTTTTTAATTCTATGTTTTGTAAAAACAATTCCCTGTTCTTAAAATGAAAATGTGATTTTTTAGATCCAAAGTTTTTATTCTGACCCTGTTGTACATTGCAACTTGTCAAACCTTCCTCTGCATTTTCATCTAAATGAGGAGGGGTACAGAATTGATTAAAATGATCACTACCGATCTGGAATTTCTCATCATCTGAGGCTTTGAAAGTACGTAGGGTACCTTTATTCACAAATTCCTTATGGACTGAATGTAAAGCATTCAAGACAACCCCATCTAAGGGAAGCCTACATCTTGGTGAGGAGTTATTTTGCTTGTCACATGACAAGTGATCCGAGACAGATTGGTACTGGACCTCCTGTGATTTTTCACTATCAACCGTGATACCAAGTTCTGATGCTACTTTACACATAAGGTTAGTGTAGCCAACATTATTGTTAATATCTGCATGATTTACAAAAACTTGGTCGAAGCAAGTACCAGCCACTGAATTCTGGTCTGGATTTTCATTATCCCCATTATCACTCTTGGCCTCCGACTGGTTACGAGCCAAAACTGAAAACTCGGACTGAGTCTTCCGAGACATCCTCATAATCATTATTATTGGAGAACTTGTCAAACCTACGTCTGACATTTGAGAAGGTCGACATAGTCGTGTTTGCAGTACATGACACACTAGTGGATACAGAGATTGTAGTATTTGAGATAAAAGTGGCAGACGTTGTTGCAGACCTCAAGAGGGTAGGATTAAGGGCCTCTTGAACTCTCGTCTATAAAATCTTTCCAAAAGTCTTGTTGATTTGGCATATTAAACATCCACATAAATGGATTAGACGACATTTCAGTTCGTGCCTGAGCATTAAGGTCGATATTAGATGCGTGAATATCATGGACACTGCCAACCCCTACAGGGGAGTTACTTTGGAAGGTCCCTGTCCCCACAAGAGGACTTTGTATGGCTCCTGTCCCCGTAAGAGGACTTTGGGTGGTTACTGTCCCCGTAAGAAGACTTTGATTGTTTTGGTTGTCGGCCCTCGTAAGAAGGCTTGAAGCAACAAATTGTCGTGTCCCCGTAGGAGGACTTGAAGGACAAGTCTCAACATCAGTCGATTTTGACTGTTTTTTGGTAGCCGCCAAGCGAGCTTTGTCAATCATACGTTCGACCGACTGACGTTTTTCCGATGTCCAAGATTTACAAATCTCGCACGGAAATTCACTATTACATACTCGATGAGGGTAATAATCATCGTGATCATCCAAAATATTAACCAATTTATCACACTTTATACAAAGTTTGAAATCCGCTGACATCACGTAATATATATACGTAATCCAAATAAAATAAACGATAAAAAGGGTAAATAAAGGTTTCTGCTTCAGAAAAAACGTATTTTCTCAACTAAAAATCATTTAATATACTCCAAAATAGTTGTATAAAATCAGGACCATTTTGCTGAAGACATAGCATGGCTGCCTGAAAAAAACTGAAAACGAGGCTTGTATTTTAAGGGAGGTAACCGATGGGTTGTTGAGGCGAGAAATTTGAATTCATGCAAATGCTGAAGACGACCCGAGAACATTGCAAAAAGTTGATGCAGGTAAGTATAGTTAGTGAAATAAGTATAGTATAGATATAGATAGTGAAATAAACATGAAGGATATTAACAAGATATTAGCAAAGGCACACTCAAATAATTTTGTTTAATGATGTGAAGAAACAATACATTTTTGCAGAAACATGTCTCTATGAAGCTGTTGGAAGTCTTCACTTCTCCCTCATGTTCTCTGAGGGAGAAATCAAGTCTCCCTGTTTTTTGCAAGTGTGGTGAGCCCTGATATGATTGACCATTTGGGTCAAACAAGAAAACCAATATACATTGAAATATTTGATTTGGAATTTGATATTTTACCTGGTTGGCATTAGATGATTGTAGTTGTATATTTTTACCTGGTTGGCATTAGATGATTGTAGTTGTATATTTTTAACTGGTTGGCATTAGATGATTGTAGTTGTATATTTTTACCTGGTTGGCATTAGATGATTGTAGTTGTATATTTTTAACTGGTTGGCATTAGACGATTGTAGTTGTATATTTTTACCTGGTTGGCATTAGATGATTGTAGTTGTATATTTTTACCTGGTTGGCATTAGATGATTGTAGTTGTATATTTTTACCTGGTTGGCATTAGATGATTGTAGTTGTATATTTTTAACTGGTTGGCATTAGATGATTGTAGTTGTATATTTTTAACTGGTTGGCATTAGATGATTGTAGTTGTATATTTTTAACTGGTTGGCATTAGATGATTGTAGTTGTATATTTTTAACTGGTTGGCATTAGATGATTGTAGTTGTATATTTTTACCTGGTTGGCATTAGATGATTGTAGTTGTATATTTTTAACTGGTTGGCATTAGATGATTGTAGTTGTATATTTTTAACTGGTTGGCATTAGATGATTGTAGTTGTATATTTTTACCTGGTTGGCATTAGATGATTGTAGTTGTATATTCTTAGGAAAGTTTTCAGCTTGGACCTGTCCTTCTGTTTTTTCTTTCCCATACTTTTTGTAATTTTTCTGGGATATCTGTCAATTCCAGCAACTAATGCATGACCATAGGGTTTGTCAGTTGTACCATCATCGTAATTCTAAAAATAGATTATAAATATATTCCTATAAATTATCACAATTTAATTATTCACAATTGTGTTAACAAATAATGAAACTACTAAGTACTATAGTCTGTGCCAAAAACCACTAGCCCCAAGACTGTGTAACAAATAATAAACCAGAGGCTCTCAAGAGCCTGTATCGTTCACCTGGTTATAAAAAGAACCAATTGGTCCAATGTAAAAACTATGTTCTGCAGTGGTAGTCATCTTGGAATTCCGATCGACATAAAAAACACAAAGTTTATAAAGGACCTTCTAATGATTGATGCACAGCTTAGGTTCAATCAGTGCAATAGCTTCAGAGAAGAAAAAATTTCTGTATTTTCCCATATGGTCTGTGTTAATACTATGACCTGTGGTGGCAACCATCTTGGATTTCCGATCGGCATAAAAAAAAAAAAACTTTTAAGAGGACCTTCAAATGATTATTCCTGGCCAGTTTGGCTTCAATTGTCCAAGTGGTTTCAGAGAAGAAGCGTTTTGAAACATTTTCCCCATTGGGTCCAATGTTAAACTAAGTCCTGCCGTAGCCGCCATTTTGATTTTCATATCGGAACCAAGTTTGTAGAGGACCATCCAATGAACATTCATGTTCAGTTTGGCTTTAATCATATTTGTAGTTTCTGAAAAGAAGGCATTTGAACATTTTCCCATAGGGTCCAATGTTAATTTATGTCCTGCGGTGGTGGCCATCTTGGATTTCCGATCGGCATAAAAAACCTAATTTTGTAGAGGACCTTCCAATTATCATTCCTGGGCAGTTTGGTTTCAATTGTCCAAGTGGTTTCAGAGAGGAAGCGTTTTGAAACACTTTTCCCATAGGGTCCAATGTTAAACTAAGTCCTGCTGTAGCTGTCATCTTCCATTTTATATCGAACAAAAAACCTAAACTTTGTAGAGGACCATCTAATGAACATTCCTGTCTATATTGGATTCAGTCTGATTTGTAGTTTCTGAGAAGAAGGCATTTGAACATTTTCCCATAGGGTCTAATGTTAATCTATGTCCTGCGGTGGCAGCCATCTTGGATTTCCGATCAGCATAAAAAACAGAAACTTTATAGAGGACCTTCCAATGATCATTCCTGGGTAGTTTGGCTTCAATTGTCCAAGTGGTTTCAGAGAAGAAGCGTTTTGAAACATTTTTCCCATAGGGTCCAATGTTAAACTAAGTCCTGCCGTAGCCGCCATTTTGAATTTCATATCGGAACAAAAAAACAAAAGTTTGTAGAGGATCATCCAATGAACATTCATGTACAGTTTGGCTTTAATCATATTTGTAGTTTCTGAAATGAAGGCATTTGAACATTTTCCCATAGGGTCCAATGTTAATCTATGTCCTGCGGTGGTGGCCATCTTGGATTTCCGATCGGCATAAAAAACCTAATTTTGTAGAGGACCTTCCAATGATCATTCCTGGGCAGTTTGGTTTCAATTGTCCAAGTGGCTTTAGAGAGGAAGCGTTTTGAGATTTTTCCCATAGGGTCCAATGTTTAACCAAGTCCTGCTGTAGCCGCCATCTTCCATTTTATATCGTATCAAAAAACCTAAACTTTGTAGAGGATCATCCAATGAACATTCTTGTCTATATTGGATTCAGTCTGATTTGTAGTTTCTGAAATGAAGTTTCCTTCCCCTACACAATAAATCCCTGGAAACGTAATTACCATGCGGTCCATGCCCATCGGCATGGATCTTTGATATCCCCTGATCATAGAAAGTATGGATATACAACAAGCGGCGGAGCCCAATTCGACCAAAAAATGTTAATTTCCATTGAGGGGCATTCAGTAGCTGATTTTTATACACAATCTGCATTCAATAGATAGCAAACGACGTTCAAAGCATCCTGGATTCAATCCACATTATGCGATTACCGCTTAGATGAGCCTGCTATTCGAGAACCAAACTTAGAAATTGATTATTAGATATTCATACCATGATGACATCGTTTGATACCAATGACTTTATGTCCAAGTTTTATTAATGACAGGACGAGACAATGTTTGCGAGACAATAACCAAAACATTTTACACAAATTGCTGATAATTATTCTCTGGTTTTTATATATATATATATATATATTTTTTGTGGACAACTAAAAGATTGAGTCGGAAACGTACTTTTCTTAGTTAGTTGTCCGAAGGGACAAGTTAAAAAAAATGTTAATGTAGAGGCCTGCAGTCCTGTAAAAATTGGTTTCGACTGGTAAAAATTGCATAAAATTTGTTTAATCAAATAGACAAAAATTCTTCTCAATGCTGTTCGGGCTACTTTGTCAAAATGTTTTTGGCAGACTGACTACTATAATCAATGATAGCTGATCATACACAGAAAGAGAAGCCCGTGAAGAATCAGCAAGACACAAATAACAACATCAACGATGCATTTCAGATCATGATGAAGAATTCAAGTGCACAAAAAGAACCTTCGCAAACAAATCCAGACAATCATTTTGATGTTGATATAATTTGCCAATCCAATGTCTCACAAAATCCACTTATAAAATCAGTTCCGAAGGGATGTTCCACTCTACAACCTCTGAGACTTTGCTTTGCTTAAGATAAAAAGAATTGAACAAAACAGCACTCTGACCAGTTACTTTTGTCCATTAAAAAACATTCATAAGACTATATCAACTTAAATGTAGGGGTGGGTGAGAGTATTTTATTATCACATAAAATCTCATTTAATTATATTATTCTTTTCCAAATCCATAATAAAACAAATTCAATTGTTCCTGTAAAATTGGGGTAGGGGTATTATACGTATTCGGTACCGGGACTGTACCGAACCGAAGATGATGACATGAAAATCGAATGCAGAAAATGACAAAATATCGAACATTTTCGGTACGTCGGTCCGGAGTATCGTTACACCCCTACAGTTGATATGGCCTTATCCATTTTTTAAGGGTTTATACCTTACAAACTCAGACTATTAATCCAGTGTTATTTTAATGCAGTTTTAATGTGTCTAAATCTATCTTTATTCATTTTGGTAAATAAATGTGCTTGATATCTTGTTCTAAGTAATCCTGAAACAAATGATAACTCTACATGACAATTATCACTAATAAAACCTCTTATATAATGATAAAGTTTGGTTTCTTTCACATGAAAGACAGAAAAACATCATTTTCATCACACAATTTTGACTCCAGATTGCACCTCAGAAATGTGTCAGAATCTTCATGACCTCTCAGACACAGCCTCGAATTTATCCATCAATCACAGTCAGATAAACTATTAGATTGATCATCACTGAGGTCATACTGCTAAACTCAACTTTACTACATGTGCTATGGATGTCCACACTTAAAACACTTCTCTAAATAGATGCGCACACTTACAAAACTGATCTAATTAGATGTGCACACTTACAAAACTGATCTAAATAGATGTGCACACTTAAAACACTTCTCTAAATAGATGTACACACTTAAAACATGTATCCAAATAGATGTGCACACTTAAAACACTTCTTTAAATAGATGTGCACAATTAAAACACTTCTCTAAATAGATGTGCACACTTAAAACAGTTCTCTAAATAGATGTGCACACTTAAAACACTTATTCAAATAGATGTGCACACTTAAAACACTTCTCTAAATAGATGTGCACACATAAAACACTTCTCTAAATAGATGTGCACACTTAAAACACTTATCTAAATAGATGTGCACACATAAAACACTCATCTAAATAGATGTGCACACTTAAACACTTCTCTAAATAGATGTGCACACTTAAAACACTTCTCTAAATAGATGTGCACACTTAAAACACTTCTCTAAATAGATGTGCACACTTATAACACTTCTCTAAATAGATAGGTACACTTAACACACTTATCTAAATAGATGTGCACACTTAAAACACTTCTCTAAATAGATGTGCACACTTATCTAAATACTGTTGTTGTTCTTGTCTTATGATCTTCAAACAGTTTGGGAGCTTCTTCAAATTTCGTCTTTTATATGAAAGGAGTGTGGCATTCTCCATAAACATATCGGCCCCCAAATCGCAGTCGGAAAATCACTATGCAGGATTTTGCATCTAAATTCAAAAAAAAAAACAAAACAAACTGGAGAGGCCAAACCCAAAGGCAATTTTGTTTGTGACCAGTTCAATTTGAATTATATCCTGTTCAAATAATACGAAGTGAAAATCCTGATTTGTAATATATATATAGTTTAAGATTAAACAACCATGCTGCTTGACATTCTAAACCAGAAAAAAAACTGATGTGGCAACTGGTATTATGCAAGAGAAAACATGCTTGCGTCCCGGAAATTAATATTTTTTCAGTACATTCTTCTTTCATCAACAAAAAAGGTTGGGGTCAGGGGAAAAACAGGGTCGATCACGAAATCCTAAATAAGTGCACGATTCCTTTATTACCTAAACTCCCAGATTTTCAATTTCGGGATACTTAAAGCCTTGTACTAGTACTTACTTTCACAATAACTGCTTTACGACCAGCAAATCGACCATTCAGTACAAGTACCACCTTGCCAGTCTTCATAAACTTGCCCATGGCTAAAAAGAAATAATCTGAGTTATACAACAGTGCAGGGTTCGAAATCATGGATGGATTGTGTCAGATCAAGTGCAGTTAAGCTTTGAAATATAGACATATAATTATATTCTAGTCAAATCTGTAAAAATAATGATAATTTCTTACCATTAGTAGTTAAAGATGCATTTCATCAGATATTAACTTCGAATTATTATGCCATATTGGTTAACCTCAAAAACCCTTACAATATCTTTGTCCGAAACACTCAATTTATTCTAAAAATGGACAATCGTTAAACATTCTTGTCTTGCCTCTGTCAGTTTTCGTCACACGATTTCTTTCACAGGCTGCACCTAATCTATATTAATGCCATTAATATAATAATGTATGAATTTCAATCACTTTCAGGCAATGGAGAGACATGTGTTCGGGGATTTTTTCCACACGATTCATTGTTACTGTGTCAAGGAACAACGCTTAAATTATAAGTTCTGCTCTTTCAATGATAATCCTGGTCACTGCTTGGATGGTCTTCAATGACCGTTCTCTCGGAGTTAGACACTCACGCCCTTCACCGTTGAAGGTCAAAATGGTCCTATCATGGTCGTGTTAAAAGCAGCACGATTGATATTAATCTATAGCTGTTAAATGTGCATTGAAGTTAAAAATGGCTCATTTATTAGGGGCAATGGATGGTCCAGATCTACAAACAACAAAACAGGAAATTAATTTTGATTAAAAACAGATAACATAGAATACAAAGTTTTCTCAATATGGTCATCTATTGAAAGGGCTAAATGAAACTTGAGATGTTTAATAAAGAAAGGCGTTTTGTGTGAAAAAAAGAAGAAGAAATATCACTGCAAAAATCTAAACTTAAATCTGAACACGAGCCTGTGAATATGGTTTTTGATTATTTGATTATTTGGCAATCTAAAAGTAATAATTTTATTTACAGGAGTAATTTTCCCGGATTATCCGATTCCCAGTCATTTCTGATTATTTGAGCATCGCATTTAGGGAAAAATTAATGATTACTGTGGCAAAACGTGATTATATTAGTGATTACACGATCCCTGGCTACTCCTTATGCAGGGCCTCACAAACTGTTCTAAAGGTTTTTGAAATTACCCCACTGTATCTTTACTGTCACCGAGAGAAAACAATCATGAAGAATGAAACTTAGAAAGTTTAGCGGTTTTGCAATTTCGCATGCCCTTTGAACGATTTTTTTTTAGCTTTAAGTCACGTACATCTTCAGTTTTATTCTGAATCCCAAGGCAGGGAAGTGTTTACACACCTTTGAAATCCATAGCCATGGACGAAACTGCAATTTAAGATTATGGTTTGTTAAGAATATGTCTAAATGCAAATATACCTACTTTCCTCTTTATAAACAGGTGGTGTTATGAAAGCGAAGAAACCGTCTTTAATGAGGGGGATACTGATCCACAAGCACTCCACCACTGGATCCACCTTTTAAGAAGTTTGCCTCAAACAAGAAAAATCACATATTTTGTTTACCTCTTTTCTGTTCGATAAAATAATGCTTATTTGATACAAAATACCACACTATCAATGTGGATTTTGTGCAGTGTCTGAAAAATGATATTTCCTAGTATACGGTGCAGTTTTCAGAGACTTCACAAAGTCGACCTTAATGGTATTTCATATCATATAAACATAATTTTATTGAACAGAAGAGAAAATATGTGATTTTTCTTGATATAGGCGAAATTCTCGAAAAGGGGGTCCTCGAGTCGAGTGTTTGTGATACAGGAGTATATATAGATTTCATAATTTCCACATTTTTAAACAATTCCCATTCCAAATTCCCTACAATTTGGCCCATTTTTTTTCAATTCTCAATTACATTTAACAATTCCTTTTTGCCTTTACAATTCCCTTATCCTTCAATATTTGCCACATGTTACCCATTTCCCGAAATCTTTACCTCTTTCCCATTTCCCCAAATCCTTTTATCCATCCGTTCGTTCGTCTTTGCCAACATTTTTTTGTTTGTTATTACATCAATATTTATTTCTAATTCAGCCTATGGTTTAGTATACTAAGTGGCGAGGTATCATGTGATACCCTTCGTTTGGTTTGATGTGTCCGTCCATCCCTCTGTCAGCCCCCAATGGTTTCCAGACATAACTTGAGAACAGTTTGAAGACTGAAAATATGTGAAACATGTCGGGGTATGAAGATCCAAGGCAAACAGTTTTTAATATGCTACACTCAGTACACTGGGTTGAACTTTTATTCGGTTTAATCTTGTTCATTATGGATCACGTCACCATTTATTTACAACACAAATATTACCATCTAGTGCGCATCTGCGATGCTTGCTATGAAATTAAACCCTCAAAGTCTTCATACTACATTTTTCTTTCTCTGGTTGAAATAAAATGTATATCGAAAATTTTACCCGATTTCATTGCGTTCCGTTTTTATTTCGTTTCGCACTTTACAGGCACCCCAAAATTCAGTTACCATCCCTACATTTGTTAGAAGGTCTAGAATAAATTTTTCTATATACAGTACACTCCAAGTGTATCAACCATCATACTCTCAGGTCGGACATATTCCTCCCAAAATGTCGGACAAATTTGAGAGTCAACACTCTCCAAGTCCGACTATTTGGTCGGACGTGAGAGTGGATATTTAAAGATTTTTTTTACATTTCTCGAGGTGAACATGTCAAACATTTTGTGATCGATGCGTATTTGTAAGCGTACTTTCTTTCCGGTATGTAGAATGTCCGGGTACGTAAATACCCTAGTGTATTTCTACCTTGCACCATATTCGTGCCAGGAAGGGTAGCTCAAAGGTCAATAGATAACTGAAATATTGTTGAAAAGTGACGTTTAAACACCCATAGCCTCATTTAAATTATTGCAATAAAATATCGATTAAGCAACGAAATCGATATAAATTATTTTCCAGTATATTTAGTATAAAAAGCTTGTTCTACACGTTTACTGCGAGATGTATTACAACCACCATTTTTTACTACAACCACGTGCGCATGCTCGTGTTTGATGGAAGACTATAGCTATATTTAGATATTTTGTGATAATAATTTTATATTGTAAATCAATCCACCCTGTGATTTTTTCCAACAAGATACATTTTTGTTATAGTATATATTTTATTATAAAATACAATATTGAACTGATTTTCTCTAACACTTCAATCATTGAATATTGATTTTTTTCGGAAGTTGAATATTTTATCCCCAGAATTGCACCCCTTGTTAGTATACTTTTATTGCTTTATTTAAAAAAAAATAACACCAAGAACATCGATGGTACGAGTCTTCTTATTCAGAAATAAACCTACAGCAAAATAAAGGTATACATTTTTTGTACTGTAAACAAAATCGTCATTTTTATCTAGATTTATCGTCCGAAAAATACGGTACTCCTCTACTACACTAATTTGGATTAGGTGATGGGAATTAGGTGCCATCATCAAAATAAAGATTAAAAAAATGTATTTTATGATAAAGATGGCCGATTAAAATTGTTTGTCATACATTCATTAGCTGTCAGTTGTAATATACAGGATGTAACCAATATACAGGAAGAGCCCCTACTGTGAAGCCATCTATTTTGAGATGCCATTTAATGAAAATAACAACCTGACCATATTGTTAAATAAGAATAAGAATTAGATAAGAAATAAAAATTTATAGAAGGAAAGGATTTATATAATTAACACATTAAGTCACATTTCATTTATTTAGCTTGGGTCAGTTATCAATTAAAAAGAGAAAAATGGTTTAAAAAAAAATCTGTCTAATAAGTATTTACCTAAATAATGATATCATGACGTATAATAATTTCTCACCGTAAATGTATTTATTTTATTAAGATATTTATACACATATATAAGAAAAAAGATATCAATTTATTTTTTAAGTACAAATAAATTGGAAGAGGGCTTGAAAATCGAAAACCCAAAATAGTTATCTATGTTTACAAGTCTTAGTAAAAGGAGTCTTGAGCAACGTTTTTTCTTTCACACCTGTGATAGGTGTATTTGTATATCATGAATGCACGATGCGACGACATGCTGAGATGGGTGATGTTTCGACAGGTAAACTGTAAAAAAAAAACGTAGAATACACTAATAAAATATCATTTCACCTATATCAGGACTCCGCAGACTGCCAATTTTCAAGAAAAAAAACCCCGGGATTTACGGTTTTATGACCGTTTCGCCATTATTTCGTGATAAAAAATATATCAGATAAAACTTGAAAACTAGCACTTTATTAATTTGGTAGTTATAAGCATTAAAAATATGATTGGGTACTACTACTGAACGTCCAAAGTGAAGTCGTTTCGAGAAAATCGGACGCCATCTTGATTTATGTGTCAACGAACAGCCCATTTTCAAAAATAATTCCGGGAGCTATCCCTGGACCAATATTCTTCATGCATGGCTTAAAATTTGCAGAAAGTCTTCAATTTTACCAATCCGACTGTTAAGAATTTTTTAAAAGTCAAAATCGTAACGTAAAATATAAAAGTTTACAAAACAGTGTTTTAAACTCGCTTACCGCTTTTCCGCAAAAAGTTAACTGTCAGATATCAATAATCTGGACCTTCCTCTAAAAATATGTCGCCAAGATTTCAATGGATAAGCAGTAATAGCTCCCGGAAATCATTGGATGTTCGGTCCATATTTTCTGAATTTGCAATCAAGAGTTGAGCGGGAAGAGTTATCGAACGTTGTGTGGCGCATGACCGGGATGTATGTCTTCCGCCATCTTGGCCAGGACAATTTCCGAGTTGTACCAAAGAAAAATGGAATTTACCGCTGTATTGTTCTACCAATTGATACAATAATTATCTAGCATTGATGTATTCAGACCACGGAGGTCAATCATGCACGGTAAGTAACAAAACTTCTTCTAAAATATAGTTTTATTCTCAAAAGAAATATCGTTTTCAACCGGATCAAATGGGGGTTAATTTTGAAAACAAAAGATGCACAAAAATCGCACGGAAACTTTACACGAACTGAATAAATATATATCTTTGGTTCGATAAATGAAAAAGAGATTGGATTTAATTCACGATTTTATTATTTTACTCGAAAAATGGCGAAAACGGCAAGCATCAATATAAAGTTGTCAAATTCTCCCAATCTATAAAAACTTTATCCAAGCAGAGCTTTGGTGACTTAATCATGGCTGTTCGGAAATTATCGGGATTTATTAATACATCTATATAAAGGAGTTGTTCCGGTATTCTTTGATATTTTTAGAAAAGGGGGGATCTTTTGTAAAATGTTCAAGATTTTTTATATATTTTGGTTTTAAATGAAATTTGTCTACATGAAAACTTTTTATGCATTTCTCATTAAGTTCCTAGTGTATATTGTAGCAATACATAGGACAATTGTTTTTCAATAGTAACATGAATTTCCATGCAACATTTTTGAAACAATTTATTTAAATTGTTATAAAACATAATTATTATGTTTCAGTGCTATTAGGGAAGCTTTATGAAATATAATGCTTAATGCATACATTACAGTATGTGAATGTATTAACATTCTGGCTATATACAATGTAATCAGTGGCAGTGCATGTGATATGCTAAGTTTAATTAATTACATTTTTTTCATTACACCATTACTGTGTGCAAACTTGCTTGGTATGACAGAACATTTATGATGCATGCAGCAAACATTTCTGGAGTATTGTTATTTTTCATATAGAATCTATTGCCACCAAGCATATATGCATAAAGATAATTTTTAGTCGAAGAGTGCATTGTATTAAAGCTTTTTTCATTTGTACATGTATGATAAACTATTTCTGGAAAAGATAGATTATTTTTATTCTGTATAACATATTTTAAATGTTTATTTTTATTTTACAGGTGTGATCGTGGCATCTCAGTAGATCATTAAGAGTTTTAAATCATTAAAATGACACTTCTGAAAGTTGATGCTGTTGATTATGATTCAGTTAATCAAATATGCATAGGATCACAAAACACACAATTTAAAGAAATCACAAAGATTTCATTTGGAATAAGTTGGTCATGAACTGGGACACAGCACTATTTGTAGTCGTCAAATGTAAAATTATAGTATATAAAGGAAAAGAGAGTGACATTGAAGACTGTTATGAATTAAGATTATAAATAATAGTAGAAGATAACAGTTTATTGATTTGTGACAATAAAAATGATAACTTTGAAAATTTGTGACTTTCTAATCGCATGAATTGTTCGCTTAAATCAGCTAAAATTGTCAAATTTGAGGTTTTTCCCAGACAAAAAAAAAAGAAAATCATGTATAAAATGTGCTAATTAAATATTTAAAAGATAAAATAACTTCAAGGCTGGCTTATAAATTGTAGAGAACATATCTGATAATCCAAATAAGAATTTTCATGGAATACGGGGCCATAATTGAAATATTATTTCTACTAAATTTCCAGGTAGAGGGCTAATGAACCAGGACCTAGTTCATACCAGTATCAGAATTCGGGTTGCCGATAGTTTTCTCCTTGTAGTACACAGTTATAGGATCAAAATAATACCAAACACTTGAACATTTAATATTATAATATTCGACAATTATTGAAATTGTTTCAATTTCGGGAATTATCTGAGATTTTGATTGAACAAAGAAAATTGACCTTTTCAATGGAAAAAATGGCAGTTTTTACACAAACTGTAATAATAACTTCATTGATGTATGGATATTGAGGTTGTTTACCATAAAAATATCAATTTGAACATACAAAATATAATTAATTCCCTAAAATAACTTATTTTTACACTTTACAGAGCTCAAAATATTAAGTTGCAGTTTATAATTCTGGCGCTACAGACTTTGAGAAAATTTGTTGCTGATAAATATAGGTGTTTCTTGTTAGAGGGTTCTTTTCCCTACCAAAATCAGTATTCAGAAAAATTCTAGTACTTTTTTCAGATTTTTTATGACCAAAAACTTGATTTTTCGAATAAAATTTTACGTTAAAATTATGGAGTCCTGTGCAATGGAAATTATATTAAATATATATATATATTAATACGATATTTTCTAGTCATTTCCATTCCGGCAGAAACTCTGGTTTTTTCGTTTATTGATCACGTGATTTGACGTAAACTGCAGGCATCATTACTTCCGGTTTGGATAGCAACGCCTGACGTAAATGTAAATACAACGTCATTCACGGTAAAAATGGAAAGGCCCATTAAGCTTTCTAAGGACTGGTGCTGTGTTCCTCAGTGTAAATCTGATGGAAGGAAGCGTGGGAAGTAAATAAAGCATTTCCGTTGTCTTTTTTGTACAGTTTGAGGCGATCATATCATCATTCCAATCACACTTTTTTAATAAATAGTATGTCACACTGTTCAATATTAGGCAACAGTTTTAAATCTGATGACCATATCGGCACTTGTCCGATCTCACACACAACCTGTGTTACACCGTTCTCCTGTTTACTTGTGAAAGTTCGTAGTCATTTGTTGACGTTATTTTCTCTAGATCTAATTCTTGGGCAAGTTCACATAACTTGACTAATTCATGTTTTCTATACAAATGACATGTTATGCCTCTATGCTGTAAATATTTCTTTAGATCGGGAACCTGCCATCGGAAGAAATCTACTTGAATATCCATGATAATAATGATAAACGCGATCTGTTGATAAATGCTGACAAACCGGAAGTTTAGATGCCTGTTGTTTGGTTGCTACGATACACCAATCGTACCTCCCAATTTGAAAAGCACTTTAACCCGAAAATACCGTATTGAATAAATGACATTCTTGATATTTTTACCTAGAGACTGGGCACTTTGTGGACAGTGCTGCAAGTTTCAGCCTTGCAAGTTAAAGGTTTTTGAAGATATTTGACCACAAACCTGATAGTTTGAACAAGTAGACGGCTGACACATAAATTAAAAAAACTAAGTCCAAAGGCTATTTTCAATGTTTTAAATTCTGTGACATTTTTTTCATACAACACCTACAGGTGTGTATACTACCTCTTTTTGAAGCATAAGGAGGATACATTACTATAGAAGAAAGCATGATAACCTATTAGGTAGTGAAAATAATATATTTTGGTCCAAAAATGTAATTTTTTTAACATTTTTCCAAAAAAACGGAAAATCAACCACTTTTGGCTCACCGAAACGGCCATAACTTTTGAACAGCTCAACCGATTTTAATATTTTTTGTACCAAAATTACCCATTTTGTATGTACTGTCATATTAAAATATAATTGGATGATTTATTAGCATTTCAATTTTTGGCCTGACCACCCTAACATGGGTACTGCATGTTAATACATTTTATTCAGATATTATTGTATATATCGCCCGTGACAGCCGTTAACATATCTATACTTTCCGAACTATATATCACTTATTTACTTCAGCTTTACTAAGATACGCACGTTTCTTTGTGCACGAATTTATTGGTTAGCAGAATTTGGGAACGTTTCCTGTTTACAGTTTAACTATCCGAGAGTGGAGATCTCACTCCGATCTGGGAGGATTTTGTCCGACGATTTTAAGAGTGAAGTCCAACAAAACTCTGTGTCCGACCTGAGAGAATGATCGTTGATACATTTGGAGGGATCTGTAGGTGTTGTAAGGATGTCTCGGTTCTTTCTGGACCTGATGTTTCAACTGTTTGTATTTCTCTTTATATTTGTTTGTCCTTTTTCATTCTGAAGAATAATTTGTTCCTTTTATTAATGATCTTTCATAGTTTATTATGGACCCAAGGTTTTGTATGTTAGCATTTTATGCGAGATGTTTTTATAAATTTATTCTGCGACATCTGAAATTTCAGACAGCGAACCCATCTCTCCATCAAATAAGCTAACTGCCACTTAAATGTCCTATTACGAGGCGGCACTTTCTCTAACTAACAAAACAACATGTCTTGTTAGTATTTTTACCCGCTACGTAGGAGGTACAGATCACCATCATTTTACGAAGGAAACTTACTTAACTGCAACAAATACACTATACGATATCACGGGAATATATATGAGTTTAGTTTAAGAATAAAAGAGCGCTTTATTGACCATAAATAAAGAAGATGATGGTTGATTTTAAAGAGAAAGGCATGACACTTGCCTAAAGTTTAATGGCCGACGATAGAAAGGACGAAAAAACGTTAAACTCTCGTTATAAACGAAGTTTCATATTTATAACACCAAACACATATCAGGTGAAAACAACGAATAATTTCCGGTGTTGATTTACGAATTCTAATAAGTAATAACTTTATTTCAAGACTTACAGAGTAACACAGTCAGGCTAGCAACAATATGCTAATCTTTCCCGTGTCCCTCAAAACAGTAATAATTAAAAATAACAAATAAAATATCAAACAATACATACATCTTCAGGGGTTTCAAAGTGGGCCGGTACCCGGTACTTTTACCCGCCTGAGATCGTGTATAGTACCGGCAGAAATTACTGAACCCCCCCAAAATTAGCGGTGGTCAAAACCAAAAGTACGATGTCGATAGGCTTGTGGAATATTTTTTATTAAAAAATTAATGATCACGTCAATTGCTGAATTCTCGCATTCAAATCGAACAACTGCGTCACGACCAAGTTGATGGGATATTCCCTGTTTTAAAAATAACTTTACCTTAGAATCGTAAATAGCAGTTTGCGCATGCGGTAAATAGGTATGTTTTCGCCCCAATATCTTTTCATTCTTGTGTAAACCTCGGACCGGAACAAAGCTGACATCATTTCAAATTAAAAAAATGACCGATTACAAATTATGTTCAAACACAATTTAGTGTAATCTCCAGTAATATAAGTATGATCATTATGTATTATGAATACATGACTACACAATATTTTGTGCGATTTTTTTATCCATTTAAAACCCAGGGTCGAATCATTCTGGGGCGTACTGTCTTGTTGCTTAACTCCGTCCATATTGTTTAACTTCCGGTATAAAAAAATAAAAACCTATGGCTAATTTATTTACATATCTTGACAGGGCCCTACCGCGGTTCACAGAAATGAAAGTGTGCTGAAAAACATTTTTAAAAGGAGGTACGAGGAGATAAGGGATAGAAAATTACTAGAAATCTTGAAAAAGGACCGGACATGGCTCAAATACGAATTACATTGTTTTTCCCCCCTTTTTTTCCAAAATAATTTAACTTTTGTGATTCAAATGTTAATAAATGGCTTCCCGCGAATCGTTTTTGTTCGAACATTTTTTTTTGTACATAAGTCGTGAAAGTAACAATATATATTGTTTTTGTTTAATTATATTTGTATTGGTCTATTAAAATTATAAATTTTATTGCAAATTAAATTTATATGTTTCATCCAGGCATTATGTATGGTATTCACTCTTGGTGAAATCTGAACTCTAAAGTTAATGGGATTTTTCTTTCAAAAACACTTAATGTTTTGCAGTCTCTGAAGTACATTTTTTGGTCCACAAAATGCTAGATTTCTGGAGCCCTTACGGCCCTCAGCCTAATTTTTTAGGTACCTCCTAAAATTTCAGAAGTACCTCCTATTATAAATAACTTTGAAACCCCTGCATTTTCACAACAACATATCACAATCTGAGTATAATGAATATAATGTCACTTGTTGACTGATTTTGTCTGTTTATATATCGTCACGGTATGTGTTTTCGTGTGTCATCTGTTTTCGTTTTATCCATTTTATTTTGATTTTCACAGCGCACGCATTATTTTTGACGTGTCTGCCGGTTTCTATTTATGGAACATAAACAAGACTACAGCGTGACATCTGTAAAAGATGTTAAAGTTTGCTTTTAAAGACGTAAGTACCAAGAACAGTGAACCTACCTACTGAACCATACTTTCTGTAATGCTAAAAATTTACTTCATTTATAAAGTACTTGAAAAAAAATCCAGAAGGGCTAAATAAAATTTAACTATGTCATCTGCCTCTCAGACACCTGCTCTTCCTGTCATGTAACTGTCATGGGATCACTGATCGTACTTGTAAACAAAATAGCTGACTGAAATGTGCCTGTTTCTTATATAAAATGCATGTCACTTTGCAGTGCATTGTGGTTTCAGCACTGAAAAAAAACATCAAAAGTAAACACAATTTTTAAAGTGGTCATTTTCAAACATTCTGTTATTTTATTTAGATGTAGTATGATTTGGTAGATGGCCAGAACCATGAAATTTTAAAACTAGCCATTTCCGGATTATATATTCGTTTCCATCCCGTATATCGGCCTTGTTTTTACTTCACACGAAAACAAATGACGCCATTTTACTGACAACAAAAGTTGCCAGATAATCGAGAGTATATTAAAATACAAGAATGGTTTTAAAAACAATCTTATGTACAAAGAAATATTTAACTAGCCATTCTTTGAAAATTCCATTCGTCATATGAATGAAGGGTTAACACTGTTAATCGCTATATCTGAAAATCGATAATAGCACGAAAACCGATAACACGAAGCTACTTATGAGTTTTGACTTTCCCTTTGTAAAATTGGTCGGAGTTCGGCAATTTTGTTATTACCCTTATTGTAATCATTCGTTATTTTGCTTTGACATTAAATAATCTGTATCCTCGTCTGACAATAAGTCGGTCAGTCATTGGATAATGTTTGATTATTTTTTTCATGTTTGAAAAGTAAACATTTTTTTCTTTTTAATTATGTTCCTCATCTATTCTTGCTCACATGTGTAAAGTTCCATGGAAAAAAGATCGGTAATAATAACACACTGACCTGTATTTGTTTACCATCCATTTTCCAACTGGCGTCGTATGACGTCACATAAAGCCGGTCAAAGTTCAATAAAGCACATGATTTTGTCATAGGCCAACCAAACTTAAAAAGTAAACCAGATTAAGAAAGTACAGTATTTTAGCTTTTTCAGTGTAATTGATTTGTCTGAAAAATTTTAAAAGATGTTTTTTTTAAATAGTTTGAAATTGAAGTATTAAAAATTAATTATTTGATGCAAATATTAAACTTGCTTACCCACATAAAAAGTATTTAATCCCGTGAATTTGGTGTTTTTGCTTTTGTCAATACAATCTATTAGACCAACATATTTTGGTAAAACAATTAATGACGGATTTCAATTTATTTTAATCACATTTATTATCACAGAGTGGTAACAATACAGTTTTGTTGATGCTATTTGTAATAATGACAGGTTTTTCTACCCAGACAATCTCATTTTTCTGTCTGGTTTAATTTAATTCTCTGTTCAATTTATGCTATAAATTTTGATTATTGCTGTTAAATTAATTCTTTTTCTATCTTCCCTGTGAATTTCATTTCATTACCCCAAGAAGTAAGGGGTATATTTGTTATTAAAGCAGCAGTGGAAATGCAAAATAATCTGCCATTTTGTGATGTATTTTCCCGGTAAAATCGGCCATTTTCTAGAAAATGGTGGAATCTGAATGATCAATCATCATATTTTCAAAGTATTTTAAAATACAATATGCTTGGCCTACATTCCAGAAACGGTCATGAACTGTGATGTCGATTATGTCAACAAACCGGAAAAATATAAATGTTTGGGGAATACCATCGATGGAAACATATTTAACAAGCATAATGATCAGGAAAAAAAGACATTAGTAAAAAGGATCTTTTTTACTTGCATGGAATTTATTCAATTCAAACTTCTCTGTTTTAATCTCATCTTGTAATTTTGACGTTGAAAAGTATTCCCTCTGTGTTTATGTACGCTATGAATATACAAAATGACGTCATTGGTCTCGTGCTGCGCGAGAATTGTAAATCAAAACAAATGACCTACATTATTGCATGACCGCATAGCCAGAAATGATAGGTGATTTGCTCATTTGCATATTCAAAATGGCGACTCAAAGAGAATTTGGATTTTAACATATAGTTGAATGGGAAACTTTCTGTTAGCTTGGGCCGGACAATTTGCCGGGATAAAAAAATTAAACTATGCACCGGTTTGAACAATATCTCAAAATATTACAGCTGTACCATGAAAACTCAAGGTTCCCACCTAGTTTCAAATTTTGAAGCGTAAGCCTCATTGAAAAGCATTGAGAAGAAGTGAAAAAATGCATCCTGCACGGTTTTCAAGACCTAAAAGCACTTAGGTTTTCAAGACCTAAAAGCACTTTTAGGTTTTCAAGACCTAAAAGCACTTTTCTTACAATCCCCATTCTAGTTGCCGGGACAAATTCGGTCAGTTCCGGTAACATTGTTGAGGAATCTTTCTTCGATAAATATTTTGCTGAAAAATTAAAGGTTCCCACGATAATTTAAAAGATGGCTTCACAAGTTTGTTATACCTTTCTAGTAGAGATTCAATAGGGGTTCACGCCAAAAAATCTACTATTTCGTCAAACTGCTTCTGCTAGACATATCAATATTTGAGTAAGCACCGTATTTCATTGTAAATATAAATAAACAATTAAAAAAAGGCTCCACAAGGTTATTTTTTTTATTTCGACAAAACAACAGAAGAAGTAACTATAATACAATTGGTAACAATACTGCTGATATATAAAGTTCAAAAAATTTAACAATATATATACTAAACGATTTCAATGACATACTAATACTTATGTGGGGCAGAAATTGAAAAAAAATGCACAATATATTTTTTATTTACATATTTTTATTTCGTGGAAAAAAAGGGGGGGGGGGGGTGCGGTGCATTATATATATTTTCGATCTTTTACACACATCATCGGATTCCTAATAAACATATCATGACAATTAATTTTGATACGATCACAAAAAATTATGAAGTTATTTATATTTATGTGATCAAAACTGTGATGAAATATTATTTAAAAAAAAATAGATACGAATTTTCATCAGCGTCTTCCAAATATGGTTCAACGTTTATTTGCTGACGTCATACATGACGCGATTTGGTTTATGAATATTCATGAGCAAAATCACCCATGATTTCTGGCTATGGAGCAGATGTCACGGTAGGATATATTTCTTTTTGAATAGATTTTGGATTTGAACAAATTTTGAATTAATCTTGTTAAGACTTAAGCCAGTAGGTAAAGAATTCCATAAAATAGTTCAGGAGTAATGAAAAGTGATTTTCATAAATTAGAATTTGGTCTAGTGGAACGAAGAAGTCAAGTTTCCCTTTACCATAGGATAGAAATAGGAACTACAGTGGACGCTGGCTTGTTGCCACTATGTCCGCCTCTAAATCCACATCATTGATGCGCGACTTTACGTCACTTTCGGAATTTGATCTTATGTTTATGTTTGCCGTAAAGTCATATTTGCACTCTTGGTGCTTCCAGTGCTCATCTAGGCCGATTTCAAATTGTTTAACTGTTTTTGCCGGTATAACTGATTCTGTAGATGATCTTAATGAATAAACATCATAATTTGTATTCATATCAAATAAATTATCTTATTCAGGAGAAGAATTATTGATGCATTAAAACACTTTTATTATATTCTAATCTATTTTGAATAGACAGCAAAGTTTTTTTTAATAATTGAAGAATAGGTACATCATATTTAGCATTACGAATATAGTTCTTGCTTCATTCATTCCTTGTATTCTACTTCTACCAATTATTGGCCTACTTCAACAATTTGAAGATTATGCCAGGGGAATTGCATTACGAAAAAGAAAAATATCAGAACACTCTGTAAAAGTAAGGTCCAGTATTCATAGGGCCAAGCCAGACTTTTAGCAATTTTCTCTCAAACTGGACAATATATGAATCCACTTCTTTTTCCAAAATAGGTGGAACATATCTGATGGGGGTCAGACCTATAATCCGATATCCCGATAGTCTGACAGACTAAATACATTTAATAGCGTTTCTATGAAAATAAAATGTACGATTTTTAGAAGAAATATTCGCTTAGTCAAGATGCGTCGTCAAAAGCTGGCGTTGCAAGATTCCTATGTGGTTTACTGCTGCATATATTAAAAACAGGCTTTGAAAGATTCTTATGTGGTTTAATGAAGCATATATTAAAAATATTTTCGTCAAATTAATTTTCAAGACATTTACTTTAGACAATTCAAAGAATAAAAGGTGTTAATATATTGCCTAGATCCGAAATAGCATTTGCCTATTGTTCCGGTCGGATAATCTAGCCAAGACAGTCTTTTCAGTCCGGAACAAATTGCCTGCTACATCAGCTCTGTCGGGAAGAAAAAATAACGGCGAAGAAGACGAAAAGATTTAATTTGATCAAAAATAATCGCCCCTCAAAAATCGTATGATCGTCACTTTAAGATTATCATTGAATTAAAGAAGTTTAGTATTTCTTCATTTAAGTGAGTGTAAATTCCGTCATACAAGTACAAATTCAAACAAATATTCAAAAAAATTGGTCAAACTAAAGCTTTATATCGTATTCCCACGAATGTTTACGTTGTTGCTGTTCTTTCTTGAACGATGAAAGTGAAAAACAAACATCTCTTTCGGACTATCGAACTGTAGGATTATCGGGCTGTCGGATTATAGCTACGCTCCCATCTGATGTATTTCATAACATCAAATTTATTTTGCACTGAAGGCAACACCAACGACACTGTTTCCTCTTTTTCTTTGGAAAGCCTATATTGTTCAAGCTCAAGTTCTTTCATTTTTAATTGCACTTGCATTTCTTAAGCTCTTCTCTTTTCTTGTACTTGCATATCTTCCTTTTCTATTTCTTTTAATCTATTTTTTCGACCTAAAGAAAGCTCTTCTATTACATGTATTTGGGAACGAAGTACAGGACATTTATGAAACTCTCCTGGAAGATGGCACGAAATATGCATGATGATGTAGTTGAAACGCTAAGTAACTACATGTGTACTTCAAACCAAAGAAAAACCTTTCCTATGAAAGACATTTGTTTAGAAAAACAAAACAAGGTGAACCCCGTTTGTGGTGAGGTGTACTCGATACACCATTATGTGATAAAGTTTGTCAGTGACTTTGGAGTTTATGATGAGGTGTAAACTCAATACAACATTATGGGATAAAGTTTGTCAGTGACTTGGAGTTTATGGTGAGGTGTACTGAATACAACATTATGTGATAAAGTTTGTCAGTGACTTGGAGTTTATGGTGAGGTGTACTCGATACAACATTATGTGATAAAGTTTGTCAGTGACTTGGAGTTTATGGTGAGGTGTATTCGATACACCATTATGTGATAAAGTTTGTCAGTGACTTTGGAGTTTATGATGAGGTGTAAACTCAATACAACATTATGGGATAAAGTTTGTCAGTGACTTGGAGTTTATGGTGAGGTGTACTGAATACAACATTATGTGATAAAGTTTGTCAGTGACTTGGAGTTTATGGTGAGGTGTACTCGATACAACATTATGTGATAAAGTTTGTCAGTGACTTGGAGTTTATGGTGAGGTGTATTCGATACAACATTATGTGATAAAGTTTGTCAGTGGCTTTGAGTTTATGGTGAGGTGTACTGAATACAACATTATGTGATAAAGTTTGTCAGTGACTTGGAGTTTATGGTGAGGTGTACTGAATACAACATTATGTGATAAAGTTTGTCAGTGACTTGGAGTTTATGGTGAGGTGTACTCGATACAACATTATGTGATAAAGTTTGTCAGTGACTTGGAGTTTATGGTGAGGTGTACTCGATACAACATTATGTGATAAAGTTTGTCAGTGACTTGGAGTTTATGGTGAGGTGTACTCGATACAACATTATGTGATTAAGTTTGTCAGTGACTTGGAGTTGATGGTGAGGTGTACTCGATACAACATTATGTGATTAAGTTTGTCAGTGACTTGGAGTTGATGGTGAGGTGTACTGAATACAACATTATGTGATAAAGTTTGTCAGTGACTTGGAGTTTATGGTGAGGTGTACTCGATACAACATTATGTGATTAAGTTTGTCAGTGACTTGGAGTTGATGGTGAGGTGTACTCGATACAACATTATGTGATATAGTTTGTCAATGACTTGAAGTTTATGGTGAGGTGTATTCGGTACAACATTATGTGATAAAGTTTGTCAGTGACTTGGACAGGTTGATGGTTTTCACCGGTTTCCTCCACCAAAAAAAAATGAGCTGTCACCATAGAACTGAAATAACTGAAAGTGGTGTTAAACCCTGTAACCTTAGCACTCATACATTCAATCTGAGAGGGCATTTTCAAAAACCAGATTAAAAACTTCTATATATTTTAGAAAGCTAAATACAGAATACATTTGTACGTGTATTCTTTTTGGCGGTTTTTCTCAACCAATAAAACCAACGGCCATGATATAACTGAAATATTGTTGGAAGTGGCATTGAACACTATAAGCTATAAACCATGAACCAATCATCTCCCTGTGTAATCAGTGGCCATCACCACCTTAAGTTGTCTGCTTGATTCCACTCATAGTAGTGTACTAGATACGACCTTAATATGTGATGTTTGTAAATGATAGACTTAATATGTGATAATGTTTGTAAATGATAGGCTTGATATGTGATAATGTTTGTAAATGATAGGCTTAATATGTGATGTTTGTAAATGATTCGCTTGATATGTGATAATGTTTGTAAATGATAGGGTCACTACGACCTGAATATGTGATAATGTTTGTAAGTGATAGGCTTAATATGTGATAATGTTTGTAAATGATAGGGTCACTGGTTTTTTTTACTGTTTTGTAAATGATAGGGTCACTGGTTTTTCACTGTTTTGTAAATGATAGGGTCACTGGTTTTTCACTGTTTTGTAAATGATAGGGTCACTGGTTTTTCACTGGATAATCCAGTTTCCACCATCAATAAAAATGACAACGATGATACAACTGAAATTTTGTTGAAGTGGTGATAAATACCATTAAGAATAATTCGGATATTTTGCCTTTGATTTCACCGATCAGTATCAATGAACTGAATATTATCACTGACTAAGTTCTCTATATACATGATCACTAGTATCATAGCTTGTCAAACCATAATGGTTATCATGCTCGCCTCGAGTGCAGTATATTGTGGGTTCGAGCCAAAGACTATAAAATTGGTATTTGTTGCTTCTCCGCTAAGCACGCAGCATTAAGGAGAAAGAGCAAATACTATTTGGCTCAGAATCAGGATAATGTGTCCGAGTGGAGCGACATGTCTGCCCGCAGACTGCTCTTTCAGTGAGCTAGCACTATACAAATCCAACTCAGCGTGCTGGTCTAGAACAATGTAGATCTCATCATCATCTCATTGAAAATTAACTTGTTCTAGCAATGATATAGCTGAAAAATTGCTGAACAATCACTCACTCACTCATAGATGGTCATATGGGACTCTCTGTGATACTACTGATGTCTGCTTAGATCTTCAAAACTTCTGTTATTCTATATATAACACTGATATACACACGGCTGGTAATCGGCACAAGCAGAACAGTCGGTTCTGCAAAGAAACTTGTGAGGATAACTTCCGGTTTTGGTGGAGGAGAGTTCACGAAGACGCTTCGCAAGGTATGTATATGTCAAAATTTGAAATTTGCTTTTTTACTGCTCGAATATTGCAAAATCAGAGAATGCTATGCTGTGGCGAATGCTTTCACGATTAGAAACATGCATAGTTTATTGTTGTATATGAAGTGTAACTCTCGCAAAATCAATCGTCCCACGAAAAACATGACCAAAATTGTGACACTCTCACATTTCTAAGTTGTTCTTGACAAAGATGCAAGTTAAATTTTCAATATTTTTTCATCTGGGAGTTTAAATGTAATCGGGGATAAATTCCGATTCGTCAGAAGTAAATTGAAGTCTAGATAAATCTACAAACTGTCAATTTTCTCGTTTTCCTGCTTGAGGAGATCGGTTCTGATAGAGCACATTGCGAATGCATGAGGAGATTTGCTAGTTTTGTAAATTGTTTTCTGCAAAATTGATCAATTGACACTTTTAAGCATAAAACTGATAAATACTCTGTCCACTTTCAGGAGATGTCAGAATTCAAGGGAAAGAGGAAAGGGGGACTGACATTGACTCTTTACAAAAAAACATTTCGATATACAATGTTTGTATATTGCCTGTATCACCGCCAAGGAAACGAACAAAAACCTATTCGGCCTTGAAGATCCTGTTAAAATGTCACTTTCATTTTTTGGGCCAGACATAAACCGAATGAAGCGACCACCAAATAACTTTCTCCCTAACCAAAAAAATTGGAGAGTTGATGGCGAATATCTCATTTGACGTGATTCATCTTTGTCAAACCATTGTACAATGTCCAAAAACAACTCAAATGCAATGTTATTCAAAGGGAATTTTCCACCTTGTACTAATTTAAAGAATTTCAATAGCTTGTCCTTTTTCCCAACATCAGAAAGTTAGTCAAGAACATCTTGGAAAACTTCAACTACTGAAGCTTCTTCCTTCGGGTCAACTTCTATCTTGCCTATACTTTCATCAAGACTCAAAAAAGGAAACATTTTGTAGATCTGCGGTGAAGTTTCCGTCATCTTTAGTAAAAAAGTTGCGCCGAATAGGTGTGGAAACCCGTTTGAAAGGATATAAATATTTTGAAATTGAAAGAGATTTTTTTAATAAACTTGGTGTCCTGATTGATGGGGATTTTAAATTTGATGTACTGCTACTTGTTTTTGTTCGTTTCCTTGGCGGTGATACAGGCAATCTATATCGAAATGTTTTTTTTTTGTAGTCAATATCAGTCCCCTTTTCCTCTTTCCCTTGAATCCTGGCATCTCCTGAAAGTGGACAGAGAATAGTTTATTTTGATTAGAGTATTTAGTAGTTTTATGAAATACGAAATACTTTAAAAGAAAGCTCAATTTTGCAGAAAACAATTAACCAAACTAGCAAATCTCCTCATGCATTCGCAATGTGCTCTATCAGAACCGATCTCCTCAAGCAGGAAAACGAGAAAATTGACAGTTTGTAGATTTATCTAGACTTCAATTTACTTCTGACGAATCGGAATTTATCCCCGATTACATTTAGACTCCCACGATGAAAAAATATTGAAAATTTAACTTGCATCTTTGTCAAGAACAACTTAGAAATGTAAGAGTGTCACAATTTTGGTCATGTTTTTCGTGGGACGATTGATTTTGCGAGAGTTACACTTCATATACAACAATAAACTATGCATGTTTCTAATCGTGAAAGGATTCGCCACAGCATAGCATTCTCTGATTTTGCAATATTCGAGCAGTAATAAAGCAAATTTCAATTTTTGACATGTACATACCTTGCGAAGCGTCTTCGTGAACTCTCCTCCACCAAAACCGGAAGTTATCCTCATGAATTTCTTTGCAGAACCAACTGTTCTGCTTGTGTGGATTACCAGCCGTGTGTATATCAGTGTTATATATAGAATAACCGTCGATTACCAACCGTGATACATTGCTTGTTATTTTTGACTATATTTATTCTTCATGAAATATTGTTATAATTAAAACCAGAATCAGACTGTAATAACCAGGCTGAGCAACAATACTTCATTCGTACAAAAAAAAGTATTGATAAAACAATTTAAATAAAATGAAAAAAAAAAAACACATTGTCAGAACAAATCCTTTAAAAACCACCACATTGTCTGAACAAATCCTTTTAAAGGTCACCACATTGTCTGAACAAATCCTTTAAAAACCACCACATTGTCTGAACAAATCCTTTAAAAGGCCACTACATTGTCTGAACACATCCTTTAAAAACCACCACATTGTCTGAACAAATCGTTTAAAAGGCCACCACATTGTCTGAACAAATCCTTTAAAAGGCCACCACATTGTCTGAACAAATCCTTTAAAAACCACCACATTGTCTGAACAAATCCTTCAAAAGGTCACCACATTGTCTAAAGAAATCGTTTAAAAGGCCACCAGATTGTCTGAACAAATCGTTTAAAAGGCCACCAGATTGTATGAACAAATCCTTTAAAAACCACCACATTGTCTGAACAAGTCGTTTAAAAGGCCACCACATTGTCTGAACAAATCCTTTAAAAGGCCACCACATTGTCTGAACAAATCCTTTAAAAACCACCACATTGTCTGAACAAATCCTTCAAAAGGTCACCACATTGTCTAAAGAAATCGTTTAAAAGGCCACCAGATTGTCTGAACAAATCCTATAAAAATCACCACATTGTCTGAACAAATCCTTTAAAAGGCCACCACATTGTCTGAACAAATCCTTTAAAAACCACCACATCGTCTGAACAAATCCTTTAAAAGGTCACCACATTGTCTGAACAAATCCTTTAAAAGGTCACCACATTGTCTGAACAAATCGTTTAAAAGGCCACCAGATTGTCTGAACAAATCCTTTAAAAATCACCACATTGTCTGAACAAATCCTTTAAAAGGTCACCACATTGTCTAAACAAATCGTTTAAAAGGCCACCAGATTGTCTGAACAAATCCTTTAAAAACCACCACATTGTCTGAACAAATCCTTTAAAAGGCCACCACATTGTCTGAACAAATCCTTTAAAAGGCCACCACATTGTCTGAACAAATCCTTTAAAAACCACCACATTGTCTGAACAAATCCTTTAAAAGGCCACCACATTGTCTGAACAAATCCTTTAAAAAGCCACCACATTGTCTGAACAAATCCTTTAAAAACCACCACATTGTCTGAACAAATCCTTTTAAAGGCCACCACATTGTCTGAACAAATCGTTTAAAAGGCCACCAGATTGTCTAAACAAATTCTTTAAAAACCACCACATTGTCTGAACAAATCGTTTAAAAGGCCACCACATTGTCTGAACAAATCCTTTAAAAACCACCACATTGTCTGAACAAATCCTTTAAAAGGCCACCACATTGTCTGAACAAATCCTTTAAAAGGCCACCAGATTGTCTGAACAAATCCTTTAAAAACCACCACATTTTCTGAACAAATCCTTTAAAAGGTCACCACATTATCTGAACAAATCGTTTAAAAGGCCACCAGATTGTCTGAACAAATTCTTTAAAAACCACCACATTGTCTGAACAAATCGTTTAAAAGGCCACCACATTGTCTGAACAAATCCTTTAAAAACCACCACATTGTCTGAACAAATCCTTTAAAAGGCCACCACATTGTCTGAACAAATCCTTTAAAAGGCCACCACATTGTCTGAACAAATCCTTTAAAAACCACCACATTGTCTGAACAAATCCTTTAAAAAGCCACTACATTGTATGAACAAATCCTTTAAAAGGTCACCACATTGTCTGAACAAATCGTTTAAAAGGCCACCAGATTGTCTGAACAAATCGTTTAAAAGGCCATCACATTGACTGAACAAATCCTTTTAAAGGCCACCACATTGTCTGAACAAATCCTTTAAAAGGCCACAACATTGAACAAATCCTTTAAAAACCACCACATTGTCTGAACAAATCCTTTAAAAGGTCACCACATTGTCTGAACAAATCCTTTAAAAGGTCACCACATTGTCTGATCAAATCCTTTAAAAACCACCACATTGTCTGAACAAATCCTTTAAAAGGTCACCACATTGTCTGAACAAATCGTTTAAAAGGCCACCACATTGTCTGAACAAATCCTTTAAAAGGTCACCACATTGTCTGAACAAATCCTTTAAAAACCACCACATTGTCTGAACAAATCCTTTAAAAACCACCACATTGTCTGAACAAATCCTTTAAAAGGTCACCACATTGTCTGAACAAATCCTTTAAAAACCACCACATTGTCTGAACAAATCCTTTAAAAGGCCACCAGATTGTCTGAACAAATCCTTTAAAAGGCCACCAGATTGTCTGAACAAATCCTTTAAAAACCACCAAATTGTCTGAACAAATCCTTTTAAAGGCCACCACATTGTCTGAACAAATCCTTTAAAAGGCCACCACATTGTCTGAACAAATTCTTTAAAAACCACCAGATTGTCTGAACAAATCCTTTTAAAGGCCACCACATTGTCTGAACAAATCCTTTAAAAGGCCACCATATTGTCTGAACAAATCCTTTAAAAGGCCACCACATTGTCTGAACAAATCCTTTAAAAGGTCACCACATTGTCTGAACAAATCGTTTAAAAGGCCACCAGATTGTCTGAACAAATCCTTTAAAAGGCCACCACATTGTCTGAACAAATCCTTTAAAAGGTCACCACATTGTCTGAACAAATCCTTTAAAAGGTCACCACATTGTCTGAACAAATCGTTTAAAAGGCCACCAGATTGTCTGAACAAATCCTTTAAAAACCACCACATTGTCTGAACAAATCCTTTAAAAGGTCACCACATTGTCTGAACAAATCGTTTAAAAGGCCACCACATTGTCTGAACAAATCCTTTAAAAACCACCACATTGTCTGAACAAATCCTTTAAAAGGCCACCACATTGTCTGAACAAATCCTTTAAAAGGTCACCACATTGTCTGAACAAATCCTTTAAAAGGTCACCACATTGTCTGAACAAATCATTTAAAAGGCCACCAGATTGTCTGAACAAATCCTTTAAAAACCACCACATTGTCTGAACAAATCCTTTAAAAGGTCACCACATTGTCTGAACAAATCGTTTAAAAGGCCACCACATTGTCTGAACAAATCCTTTAAAAACCACCACATTGTCTGAACAAATCCTTTAAAAGGCCACCACATTGTCTGAACAAATCCTTTAAAAACCATCACATTGTCTGAACAAATCCTTTTAAAGGCCACCACATTGTCTGAACAAATCCTTTAAAAACCACCACATTGTCTGAACAAATCGTTTAAAAGGTCACCAGATTGTCTGAACAAATCCTTTAAAAACCACCACATTGTCTGAACAAATCCTTTTAAAGGCCACCACATTGTCTGAACAAATCCTTTAAAAGGCCACCACATTGTCTGAACAAATCCTTTAAAAACCACCACATTGTCTGAACAAATCCTTTAAAAGGTCACCACATTGTCTGAACAAATCCTTTAAAAGGTCACCACATTGTCTGAACAAATCGTTTAAAAGGCCACCACATTGTCTGAACAAATCCTTTTAAAGGCCACCACATTGTCTGCACAAATCCTTTAAAAGGCCACCACATTGTCTGAACAAATCCTTTAAAAACCACCACATTGTCTGAACAAATCCTTTAAAAGGCCACCACATTGTCTGAACAAATCCTTTAAAAGGCCACCACATTGTCTGAACAAATCCTTTAAAAACCACCACATTGTCTGAACAAATCCTTTTAAAGGCCACCACATTGTCTCAACAAATCCTTTAAAAGGCCACCACATTGTCTGAACAAATCCTTTAAAAACCACCACATTGTCTGAACAAATCCTTTAAAAGGTCACCACATTGTCTGAACAAATCGTTTAAAAGGCCACCAGATTGTCTGAACAAATCCTTTAAAAACCACCACATTGTCTAAACAAATCCTTTTAAAGGCCACCACATTGTCTGAACAAATCCTTTAAAAGGCCACCACATTGTCTGAACAAATCCTTTAAAAGGCCACCACATTGTCTGAACAAATCCTTTAAAAACCACCAGATTGTCTGAACAAATCCTTTAAAAACCACCACATTGTCTGAACAAATCCTTTAAAAGGTCACCACATTGTCTGAACAAATCGTTTAAAAGGCCACCAGATTGTCTGAACAAATCCTTTAAAAACCACCACATTGTCTGAACAAATCCTTTTAAAGGCCACCACATTGTCTGAACAAATCCTTTAAAAGGCCACCACATTGTCTGAACAAATCATTTAAAAGGCCACCACATTGTCTGAACAAATCCTTTAAAAACCACCACATTGTCTGAACAAATCCTTTAAAAGGTCACCACATTGTCTGAACAAATCGTTTAAAAGGCCACCAGATTGTCTGAACAAATCCTTTTAAAGGCCACCACATTGTTTGAACAAATCCTTTAAAAGGCCACCACATTGTCTGAACAAATCCTTTAAAAGGCCACCACATTGTCTGAACAAATCGTTTAAAAGGCCACCAGATTGTCTGAACAAATCCTTTAAAAGGCCACCACATTGTCTGAACAAATCCTTTAAAAACCACCACATTGTCTGAACAAATCCTTTAAAAGGCCACCACATTGTATGAACAAATCCTTTAAAAGGTCACCACATTGTCTGAACAAATCGTTTAAAAGGCCACCAGATTGTCTGAACAAATCGCTTAAAAGGCCACCACATTGTCTGAACAAATCCTTTTAAAGGCCACCACATTGTCTGAACAAATCCTTTAAAAGGCCACAACATTGTCTGAACAAATCCTTTAAAAACCACCACATTGTCTGAACAAATCCTTTAAAAGGTCACCACATTGTCTGAACAAATCGCTTAAAAGGCCACCACATTGTCTGAACAAATCCTTTAAAAACCACCACATTGTCTGAACAAATCCTTTAAAAGGTCACCACATTGTCTGAACAAATCGTTTAAAAGGCCACCACATTGTCTGAACAAATCCTTTAAAAACCACCACATTGTCTGAACAAATCCTTTAAAAGGCCACCACATTGTCTGAACAAATCCTTTAAAAACCATCACATTGTCTGAACAAATCCTTTTAAAGGCCACCACATTGTCTGAACAAATCCTTTAAAAACCACCACATTGTCTGAACAAATCGTTTAAAAGGTCACCAGATTGTCTGAACAAATCCTTTAAAAACCACCACATTGTCTGAACAAATCCTTTTAAAGGCCACCACATTGTCTGAACAAATCCTTTAAAAGGCCACCACATTGTCTGAACAAATCCTTTAAAAACCACCACATTGTCTGAACAAATCCTTTAAAAGGTCACCACATTGTCTGAACAAATCCTTTAAAAGGTCACCACATTGTCTGAACAAATCGTTTAAAAGGCCACCACATTGTCTGAACAAATCCTTTTAAAGGCCACCACATTGTCTGCACAAATCCTTTAAAAGGCCACCACATTGTCTGAACAAATCCTTTAAAAACCACCACATTGTCTGAACAAATCCTTTAAAAGGCCACCACATTGTCTGAACAAATCCTTTAAAAGGCCACCACATTGTCTGAACAAATCCTTTAAAAACCACCACATTGTCTGAACAAATCCTTTTAAAGGCCACCACATTGTCTCAACAAATCCTTTAAAAGGCCACCACATTGTCTGAACAAATCCTTTAAAAACCACCACATTGTCTGAACAAATCCTTTAAAAGGTCACCACATTGTCTGAACAAATCGTTTAAAAGGCCACCAGATTGTCTGAACAAATCCTTTAAAAACCACCACATTGTCTAAACAAATCCTTTTAAAGGCCACCACATTGTCTGAACAAATCCTTTAAAAGGCCACCACATTGTCTGAACAAATCCTTTAAAAGGCCACCACATTGTCTGAACAAATCCTTTAAAAACCACCAGATTGTCTGAACAAATCCTTTAAAAACCACCACATTGTCTGAACAAATCCTTTAAAAGGTCACCACATTGTCTGAACAAATCGTTTAAAAGGCCACCAGATTGTCTGAACAAATCCTTTAAAAACCACCACATTGTCTGAACAAATCCTTTTAAAGGCCACCACATTGTCTGAACAAATCCTTTAAAAGGCCACCACATTGTCTGAACAAATCATTTAAAAGGCCACCACATTGTCTGAACAAATCCTTTAAAAACCACCACATTGTCTGAACAAATCCTTTAAAAGGTCACCACATTGTCTGAACAAATCGTTTAAAAGGCCACCAGATTGTCTGAACAAATCCTTTTAAAGGCCACCACATTGTTTGAACAAATCCTTTAAAAGGCCACCACATTGTCTGAACAAATCCTTTAAAAGGCCACCACATTGTCTGAACAAATCGTTTAAAAGGCCACCAGATTGTCTGAACAAATCCTTTAAAAGGCCACCACATTGTCTGAACAAATCCTTTAAAAACCACCACATTGTCTGAACAAATCCTTTAAAAGGCCACCACATTGTATGAACAAATCCTTTAAAAGGTCACCACATTGTCTGAACAAATCGTTTAAAAGGCCACCAGATTGTCTGAACAAATCGCTTAAAAGGCCACCACATTGTCTGAACAAATCCTTTTAAAGGCCACCACATTGTCTGAACAAATCCTTTAAAAGGCCACAACATTGTCTGAACAAATCCTTTAAAAACCACCACATTGTCTGAACAAATCCTTTAAAAGGTCACCACATTGTCTGAACAAATCGCTTAAAAGGCCACCACATTGTCTGAACAAATCCTTTAAAAACCACCACATTGTCTGAACAAATCCTTTAAAAGGCCACCACATTGTCTGAACAAATCCTTTAAAAACCACCACATTGTCTGAACAAATCCTTTTAAAGGCCACCACATTGTCTGAACAAATCCTTTAAAAACCACCACATTGTCTGAACAAATCGTTTAAAAGGCCACCAGATTTTCTGAAGAAATCCTTTAAAAACCACCACATTGTCTGAACAAATCCTTTAAAAGGCCACAACATTGTCTGAACAAATCCTTTAAAAACCACCAGATTGTCTGAACAAATCCTTTAAAAGGTCACCACATTGTCTGAACAAATCCTTTAAAAGGTCACCACATTGTCTGAACAAATCGTTTAAAAGGCCACCAGATTGTCTGAACAAATCCTTTAAAAACCACCACATTGTCTGAACAAATCCTTTTAAAGGCCACCACATTGTCTGAACAAATCCTTTAAAAGGCCACTACATTGTCTGAACAAATCCTTTAAAAACCACCACATTGTCTGAACAAATCCTTTAAAAGGCCACCACATTGTCTGAACAAATCCTTTAAAAGGCCACCACATTGTCTGAACAAATCCTTTAAAAACCACCACATTGTCTGAACAAATCCTTTTAAAGGCCACCACATTGTCTGAACAAATCCTTTAAAAGGCCACCATATTGTCTGAACAAATCCTTTAAAAGGCCACCACATTGTCTGAACAAATCCTTTAAAAGGTCACCACATTGTCTGAAAAAATCGTTTAAAAGGCCACCAGATTGTCTGAACAAATCCTTTAAAAGGTCACCACATTGTCTGAACAAATCGCTTAAAAGGCCACCAGATTGTCTGAACAAATCCTTTAAAAGGCCACCACATTGTCTGAACAAATCCTTTAAAAGGCCACCACATTGTCTGAACAAATCCTTTAAAAGGTCACCACATTGTCTGAACAAATCTTTTAAAAGGTCACCACATTGTCTGAACAAATCGTTTAAAAGGCCACCAGATTGTCTGAACAAATCCTTTAAAAAGCCACCACATTGTCTGAACAAATCCTTTAAAAACCACCACATTGTCTGAACAAATCCTTTTAAAGGCCACCACATTGTCTGAACAAATCGTTTAAAAGGCCACCAGATTGTCTGAACAAATTCTTTAAAAACCACCACATTGTCTGAACAAATCCTTTAAAAGGCCACCACATTGTCTGAACAAATCCTTTAAAAGGCCACCACATTGTCTGAACAAATCCTTTAAAAACCACCACATTGTCTGAACAAATCCTTTAAAAAGCCACCACATTGTATGAACAAATCCTTTAAAAGGTCACCACATTGTCTGAACAAATCGTTTAAAAGGCCACCAGATTGTCTGAACAAATCGTTTAAAAGGCCACAACATTGTCTGAACAAATCCTTTAAAAGACCACCACATTGTCTGAACAAATCGTTTAAAAGGCCACCAGATTGTCTGAACAAATTCTTTAAAAACCACCACATTGTCTGAACAAATCGTTTAAAAGGCCACCACATTGTCTGAACAAATCCTTTAAAAACCACCACATTGTCTGAACAAATCCTTTAAAAGGCCACCACATTGTCTGAACAAATCCTTTAAAAAGCCACTACATTGTATAAACAAATCCTTTAAAAGGTCACCACATTGTCTGAACAAATCGTTTAAAAGGCCACCAGATTGTCTGAACAAATCGTTTAAAAGGCCACCACATTGTCTGAACAAATCCTTTTAAAGGCCACCACATTGTCTGAACAAATCCTTTATAAGGCCACAACATTGAACAAATCCTTTAAAAACCACCACATTATCTGAACAAATCCTTTAAAAGGTCACCACATTGTCTGAACAAATCGTTTAAAAGGCCACCACATTGTCTGAACAAATCGTTTAAAAGGCCACAACATTGTCTGAACAAATCCTTTAAAAGACCACCACATTGTCTGAACAAATCGTTTAAAAGGCCACCAGATTGTCTGAACAAATTCTTTAAAAACCACCACATTGTCTGAACAAATCGTTTAAAAGGCCACCACATTGTCTGAACAAATCCTTTAAAAACCACCACATTGTCTGAACAAATCCTTTAAAAGGCCACCACATTGTCTGAACAAATCTTTTAAAAGGCCACCACATTGTCTGAACAAATCCTTTAAAAACCACCACAATGTCTGAACAAATCCTTTAAAAAGCCACTACATTGTATAAACAAATCCTTTAAAAGGTCACCACATTGTCTGAACAAATCGTATAAAAGGCCACCAGATTGTCTGAACAAATCGTTTAAAAGGCCACCACATTGTCTGAACAAATCCTTTTAAAGGCCACCACATTGTCTGAACAAATCCTTTATAAGGCCACAACATTGAACAAATCCTTTAAAAACCACCACATTGTCTGAACAAATCCTTTAAAAGGTCACCACATTGTCTGAACAAATCGTTTAAAAGACCACCACATTGTCTGAACAAATCCTTTAAAAACCACCACATTGTCTGAACAAATCCTTTAAAAGGCAACCACATTGTCTGAACAAATCCTTTAAAAGGCCACCACATTGTCTGAACAAATCCTTTAAAAACCACCACATTGTCTGAACAAATCCTTTAAAAAGCCACCACATTGTATGAACAAATCCTTTAAAAGGTCACCACATTGTCTGAACAAATCGTTTAAAAGGCCACCAGATTGTCTGAACAAATCGTTTAAAAGGCCACCACATTGTCTGAACAAATCCTTTAAAAGACCACCACATTGTCTGAACAAATCGTTTAAAAGGCCACCAGATTGTCTGAACAAATTCTTTAAAAACCACCACATTGTCTGAACAAATCGTTTAAAAGGCCACCACATTGTCTGAACAAATCCTTTAAAAACCACCAGATTGTCTGAACAAATCCTTTAAAAGGCCACCACATTGTCTGAACAAATCCTTTAAAAGGCCACCACATTGTCTGAACAAATCCTTTTAAAGGCCACCACATTGTCTGAACAAATCCTTTATAAGGCCACAACATTGAACAAATCCTTTAAAAACCACCACATTGTCTGAACAAATCCTTTAAAATGCCACCACATTGTCTGAACAAATCCTTTAAAAACCACCACATTGTCTGAACAAATCCTTTTAAAGGCCACCACATTGTCCGAACAAATCCTTTAAAAACCACCACATTGTCTGAACAAATCCTTTAAAAGGCCACCACATTGTCTGAACAAATCCTTTAAAAACCACCACATTGTCTGAAGAAATCCTTTAAAAGGCCACCACATTGTCTGAACAAATCCTTTAAAAACCACCACATTGTCTGAACAAATCCTTTAAAAACCACCACATTGTCTGAACAAATCCTTTAAAAGGCCACAACATTGTCTGAACAAATCCTTTAAAAACCACCACATTGTCTGAACAAATCGTTTAAAAGGCCACCACATTGTCTGAACAAATCCTTTAAAAGGTCACCACATGGTCTGAACAAATCCTTTAAAAACCACCACATTGTCTGAACAAATCCTTTAAAAGGCCACCACATTGTCTGAACAAATCCTTTAAAAACCACCACATTGTCTGAACAAATCGTTTAAAAGGCCACCAGATTGTCTGAACAAATCCTTTAAAAACCACCACATTGTCTGAACAAATCCTTTAAAAGGTCACCACATTGTCTGAACAAATCCTTTAAAAACCACCACATTGTCTGAACAAATCCTTTAAAAACCACCACATTATCTGAACAAATCCTTTAAAAGGTCACCACATTGTCTGAACAAATCGTTTAAAAGGCCACCACATTGTCTGAACAAATCGTTTAAAAGGCCACAACATTGTCTGAACAAATCCTTTAAAAGACCACCACATTGTCTGAACAAATCGTTTAAAAGGCCACCAGATTGTCTGAACAAATTCTTTAAAAACCACCACATTGTCTGAACAAATCGTTTAAAAGGCCACCACATTGTCTGAACAAATCCTTTAAAAACCACCACATTGTCTGAACAAATCCTTTAAAAGGCCACCACATTGTCTGAACAAATCCTTTAAAAGGCCACCACATTGTCTGAACAAATCCTTTAAAAACCACCACAATGTCTGAACAAATCCTTTAAAAAGCCACTACATTGTATAAACAAATCCTTTAAAAGGTCACCACATTGTCTGAACAAATCGTATAAAAGGCCACCAGATTGTCTGAACAAATCGTTTAAAAGGCCACCACATTGTCTGAACAAATCCTTTTAAAGGCCACCACATTGTCTGAACAAATCCTTTATAAGGCCACAACATTGAACAAATCCTTTAAAAACCACCACATTGTCTGAACAAATCCTTTAAAAGGTCACCACATTGTCTGAACAAATCGTTTAAAAGACCACCACATTGTCTGAACAAATCCTTTAAAAACCACCACATTGTCTGAACAAATCCTTTAAAAGGCAACCACATTGTCTGAACAAATCCTTTAAAAGGCCACCACATTGTCTGAACAAATCCTTTAAAAACCACCACATTGTCTGAACAAATCCTTTAAAAAGCCACCACATTGTATGAACAAATCCTTTAAAAGGTCACCACATTGTCTGAACAAATCGTTTAAAAGGCCACCAGATTGTCTGAACAAATCGTTTAAAAGGCCACCACATTGTCTGAACAAATCCTTTAAAAGACCACCACATTGTCTGAACAAATCGTTTAAAAGGCCACCAGATTGTCTGAACAAATTCTTTAAAAACCACCACATTGTCTGAACAAATCGTTTAAAAGGCCACCACATTGTCTGAACAAATCCTTTAAAAACCACCAGATTGTCTGAACAAATCCTTTAAAAGGCCACCACATTGTCTGAACAAATCCTTTAAAAGGCCACCACATTGTCTGAACAAATCCTTTTAAAGGCCACCACATTGTCTGAACAAATCCTTTATAAGGCCACAACATTGAACAAATCCTTTAAAAACCACCACATTGTCTGAACAAATCCTTTAAAATGCCACCACATTGTCTGAACAAATCCTTTAAAAACCACCACATTGTCTGAACAAATCCTTTTAAAGGCCACCACATTGTCCGAACAAATCCTTTAAAAACCACCACATTGTCTGAACAAATCCTTTAAAAGGCCACCACATTGTCTGAACAAATCCTTTAAAAACCACCACATTGTCTGAAGAAATCCTTTAAAAGGCCACCACATTGTCTGAACAAATCCTTTAAAAACCACCACATTGTCTGAACAAATCCTTTAAAAACCACCACATTGTCTGAACAAATCCTTTAAAAGGCCACAACATTGTCTGAACAAATCCTTTAAAAACCACCACATTGTCTGAACAAATCGTTTAAAAGGCCACCACATTGTCTGAACAAATCCTTTAAAAGGTCACCACATGGTCTGAACAAATCCTTTAAAAACCACCACATTGTCTGAACAAATCCTTTAAAAGGCCACCACATTGTCTGAACAAATCCTTTAAAAACCACCACATTGTCTGAACAAATCGTTTAAAAGGCCACCAGATTGTCTGAACAAATCCTTTAAAAACCACCACATTGTCTGAACAAATCCTTTAAAAGGTCACCACATTGTCTGAACAAATCCTTTAAAAACCACCACATTGTCTGAACAAATCCTTTAAAAACCACCACATTGTCTGAACAAATCCTTTAAAAGGCCACAACATTGTCTGAACAAATCCTTTAAAAACCACCACATTGTCTGAACAAATCGTTTAAAAGGCCACCACATTGTCTGAACAAATCCTTTAAAAGGTCACCACATGGTCTGAACAAATCCTTTAAAAACCACCACATTGTCTGAACAAATCCTTTAAAAGGCCACCACATTGTCTGAACAAATCCTTTAAAAACCACCACATTGTCTGAACAAATCGTTTAAAAGGCCACCAGATTGTCTGAACAAATCCTTTAAAAACCACCACATTGTCTGAACAAATCCTTTAAAAGGTCACCACATTGTCTGAACAAATCGTTTAAAAGGTCACCACATTGTCTGAACAAATCGTTTAAAAGGCCACCAGATTGTCTGAACAAATCCTTTAAAAACCACCACATTGTCTGAACAAATCCTTTTAAAGGCCACCACATTGTCTGAACAAATCCTTTAAAAGGCCACTACATTGTCTGAACAAATCCTTTAAAAACCACCACATTGTCTGAACAAATCCTTTAAAAGGCCACCACATTGTCTGAACAAATCCTTTAAAAACCACCACATTGTCTGAACAAATCCTTTTAAAGGCCACCACATTGTCTGAACAAATCCTTTAAAAACCACCACATTGTCTGAACAAATCCTTTAAAAGGTCACCACATTGTCTGAACAAATCGCTTAAAAGGCCACCAGATTGTCTGAACAAATCCTTTAAAAGGCCACCAGATTGTCTGAACAAATCCTTTAAAAACCACCACATTGTCTGAACAAATCCTTTTAAAGGCCACCACATTGTCTGAACAAATCCTTTAAAAGGCCACCACATTGTCTGAACAAATCCTTTAAAAGGTCACCACATTGTCTGAACAAATCGTTTAAAAGGCCACCAGATTGTCTGAACAAATCCTTTAAAAGGTCACCACATTGTCTGAACAAATCCTTTAAAAGGTCACCACATTGTCTGAACAAATCGTTTAAAAGGCCACCAGATTGTCTGAACAAATCCTTTAAAAACCACCACATTGTCTGAACAAATCCTTTGAAAGGCCACCACATTGTCTGAACAAATCCTTTAAAAGGCCACCACATTGTCTGAACAAATCATTTAAAAGGCCACCACATTGTCTGAACAAATCCTTTAAAAACCACCACATTGTCTGAACAAATCCTTTAAAAGGTCACCACATTGTCTGAACAAATCGTTTAAAAGGCCACCAGATTGTCTGAACAAATCCTTTAAAAACCACCACATTGTCTAAACAAATCCTTTTAAAGGCCACCACATTGTTTGAACAAATCCTTTAAAAGGCCACCACATTGTCTGAACAAATCCTTTAAAAGGCCACCACATTGTCTGAACAAATCGTTTAAAAGGCCACCAGATTGTCTGAACAAATCCTTTAAAAGGCCACCACATTGTCTGAACAAATCCTTTAAAAACCACCACATTGTCTGAACAAATCCTTTAAAAGGCCACCACATTGTATGAACAAATCCTTTAAAAGGTCACCACATTGTCTGAACAAATCGTTTAAAAGGCCACCAGATTGTCTGAACAAATCGTTTAAAAGGCCACCACATTGTCTGAACAAATCCTTTTAAAGGCCACCACATTGTCTGAACAAATCCTTTAAAAGGCCACAACATTGTCTGAACAAATCCTTTAAAAACCACCACATTGTCTGAACAAATCCTTTAAAAGGTCACCACATTGTCTGAACAAATCGCTTAAAAGGCCACCACATTGTCTGAACAAATCCTTTAAAAACCACCACATTGTCTGAACAAATCCTTTAAAAGGCCACCACATTGTCTGAACAAATCCTTTTAAAGGCCACCACATTGTCTGAACAAATCCTTTAAAAACCACCACATTGTCTGAACAAATCGTTTAAAAGGCCACCAGATTTTCTGAAGAAATCCTTTAAAAACCACCACATTGTCTGAACAAATCCTTTAAAAGGCCACAACATTGTCTGAACAAATCCTTTAAAAACCACCAGATTGTCTGAACAAATCCTTTAAAAGGTCACCACATTGTCTGAACAAATCCTTTAAAAGGTCACCACATTGTCTGAACAAATCGTTTAAAAGGCCACCAGATTGTCTGAACAAATCCTTTAAAAACCACCACATTGTCTGAACAAATCCTTTTAAAGGCCACCACATTGTCTGAACAAATCCTTTAAAAGGCCACTACATTGTCTGAACAAATCCTTTAAAAACCACCACATTGTCTGAACAAATCGTTTAAAAGGCCACCACATTGTCTGAACAAATCCTTTAAAAGGCCACCACATTGTCTGAACAAATCCTTTAAAAACCACCACATTGTCTGAACAAATCCTTTTAAAGGCCACCACATTGTCTGAACAAATCCTTTAAAAGGCCACCATATTGTCTGAACAAATCCTTTAAAAGGCCACCACATTGTCTGAACAAATCCTTTAAAAGGTCACCACATTGTCTGAAAAAATCGTTTAAAAGGCCACCAGATTGTCTGAACAAATCCTTTAAAAGGTCACCACATTGTCTGAACAAATCGCTTAAAAGGCCACCAGATTGTCTGAACAAATCCTTTAAAAGGCCACCACATTGTCTGAACAAATCCTTTAAAAGGCCACCACATTGTCTGAACAAATCCTTTAAAAGGTCACCACATTGTCTGAACAAATCGTTTAAAAGGCCACCAGATTGTCTGAACAAATCGTTTAAAAGGCCACCACATTGTCTGAACAAATCCTTTTAAAGGCCACCACATTGTCTGAACAAATCCTTTAAAAGGCCACCACATTGTCTGAACAAATCCTTTAAAAACCACCAGATTGTCTGAACAAATCCTTTAAAAGGCCACCACATTGTCTGAACAAATCCTTTAAAAGGCCACCACATTGTCTGAACAAATCCTTTTAAAGGCCACCACATTGTCTGAACAAATCCTTTATAAGGCCACAACATTGAACAAATCCTTTAAAAACCACCACATTGTCTGAACAAATCCTTTAAAATGCCACCACATTGTCTGAACAAATCCTTTAAAAACCACCACATTGTCTGAACAAATCCTTTTAAAGGCCACCACATTGTCCGAACAAATCCTTTAAAAACCACCACATTGTCTGAACAAATCCTTTAAAAGGCCACCACATTGTCTGAACAAATCCTTTAAAAACCACCACATTGTCTGAAGAAATCCTTTAAAAGGCCACCACATTGTCTGAACAAATCCTTTAAAAACCACCACATTGTCTGAACAAATCCTTTAAAAACCACCACATTGTCTGAACAAATCCTTTAAAAGGCCACAACATTGTCTGAACAAATCCTTTAAAAACCACCACATTGTCTGAACAAATCGTTTAAAAGGCCACCACATTGTCTGAACAAATCCTTTAAAAGGTCACCACATGGTCTGAACAAATCCTTTAAAAACCACCACATTGTCTGAACAAATCCTTTAAAAGGCCACCACATTGTCTGAACAAATCCTTTAAAAACCACCACATTGTCTGAACAAATCGTTTAAAAGGCCACCAGATTGTCTGAACAAATCCTTTAAAAACCACCACATTGTCTGAACAAATCCTTTAAAAGGTCACCACATTGTCTGAACAAATCCTTTAAAAACCACCACATTGTCTGAACAAATCCTTTAAAAACCACCACATTATCTGAACAAATCCTTTAAAAGGTCACCACATTGTCTGAACAAATCGTTTAAAAGGCCACCACATTGTCTGAACAAATCGTTTAAAAGGCCACAACATTGTCTGAACAAATCCTTTAAAAGACCACCACATTGTCTGAACAAATCGTTTAAAAGGCCACCAGATTGTCTGAACAAATTCTTTAAAAACCACCACATTGTCTGAACAAATCGTTTAAAAGGCCACCACATTGTCTGAACAAATCCTTTAAAAACCACCACATTGTCTGAACAAATCCTTTAAAAGGCCACCACATTGTCTGAACAAATCCTTTAAAAGGCCACCACATTGTCTGAACAAATCCTTTAAAAACCACCACAATGTCTGAACAAATCCTTTAAAAAGCCACTACATTGTATAAACAAATCCTTTAAAAGGTCACCACATTGTCTGAACAAATCGTATAAAAGGCCACCAGATTGTCTGAACAAATCGTTTAAAAGGCCACCACATTGTCTGAACAAATCCTTTTAAAGGCCACCACATTGTCTGAACAAATCCTTTATAAGGCCACAACATTGAACAAATCCTTTAAAAACCACCACATTGTCTGAACAAATCCTTTAAAAGGTCACCACATTGTCTGAACAAATCGTTTAAAAGACCACCACATTGTCTGAACAAATCCTTTAAAAACCACCACATTGTCTGAACAAATCCTTTAAAAGGCAACCACATTGTCTGAACAAATCCTTTAAAAGGCCACCACATTGTCTGAACAAATCCTTTAAAAACCACCACATTGTCTGAACAAATCCTTTAAAAAGCCACCACATTGTATGAACAAATCCTTTAAAAGGTCACCACATTGTCTGAACAAATCGTTTAAAAGGCCACCAGATTGTCTGAACAAATCGTTTAAAAGGCCACCACATTGTCTGAACAAATCCTTTAAAAGACCACCACATTGTCTGAACAAATCGTTTAAAAGGCCACCAGATTGTCTGAACAAATTCTTTAAAAACCACCACATTGTCTGAACAAATCGTTTAAAAGGCCACCACATTGTCTGAACAAATCCTTTAAAAACCACCAGATTGTCTGAACAAATCCTTTAAAAGGCCACCACATTGTCTGAACAAATCCTTTAAAAGGCCACCACATTGTCTGAACAAATCCTTTTAAAGGCCACCACATTGTCTGAACAAATCCTTTATAAGGCCACAACATTGAACAAATCCTTTAAAAACCACCACATTGTCTGAACAAATCCTTTAAAATGCCACCACATTGTCTGAACAAATCCTTTAAAAACCACCACATTGTCTGAACAAATCCTTTTAAAGGCCACCACATTGTCCGAACAAATCCTTTAAAAACCACCACATTGTCTGAACAAATCCTTTAAAAGGCCACCACATTGTCTGAACAAATCCTTTAAAAACCACCACATTGTCTGAAGAAATCCTTTAAAAGGCCACCACATTGTCTGAACAAATCCTTTAAAAACCACCACATTGTCTGAACAAATCCTTTAAAAACCACCACATTGTCTGAACAAATCCTTTAAAAGGCCACAACATTGTCTGAACAAATCCTTTAAAAACCACCACATTGTCTGAACAAATCGTTTAAAAGGCCACCACATTGTCTGAACAAATCCTTTAAAAGGTCACCACATGGTCTGAACAAATCCTTTAAAAACCACCACATTGTCTGAACAAATCCTTTAAAAGGCCACCACATTGTCTGAACAAATCCTTTAAAAACCACCACATTGTCTGAACAAATCGTTTAAAAGGCCACCAGATTGTCTGAACAAATCCTTTAAAAACCACCACATTGTCTGAACAAATCCTTTAAAAGGTCACCACATTGTCTGAACAAATCCTTTAAAAACCACCACATTGTCTGAACAAATCCTTTAAAAACCACCACATTGTCTGAACAAATCCTTTAAAAGGCCACAACATTGTCTGAACAAATCCTTTAAAAACCACCACATTGTCTGAACAAATCGTTTAAAAGGCCACCACATTGTCTGAACAAATCCTTTAAAAGGTCACCACATGGTCTGAACAAATCCTTTAAAAACCACCACATTGTCTGAACAAATCCTTTAAAAGGCCACCACATTGTCTGAACAAATCCTTTAAAAACCACCACATTGTCTGAACAAATCGTTTAAAAGGCCACCAGATTGTCTGAACAAATCCTTTAAAAACCACCACATTGTCTGAACAAATCCTTTAAAAGGTCACCACATTGTCTGAACAAATCCTTTAAAAGGTCACCACATTGTCTGAACAAATCGTTTAAAAGGCCACCAGATTGTCTGAACAAATCCTTTAAAAACCACCACATTGTCTGAACAAATCCTTTTAAAGGCCACCACATTGTCTGAACAAATCCTTTAAAAGGCCACTACATTGTCTGAACAAATCCTTTAAAAACCACCACATTGTCTGAACAAATCCTTTAAAAGGCCACCACATTGTCTGAACAAATCCTTTAAAAACCACCACATTGTCTGAACAAATCCTTTTAAAGGCCACCACATTGTCTGAACAAATCCTTTAAAAACCACCACATTGTCTGAACAAATCCTTTAAAAGGTCACCACATTGTCTGAACAAATCGCTTAAAAGGCCACCAGATTGTCTGAACAAATCCTTTAAAAGGCCACCACATGGTCTGAACAAATCCTTTAAAAACCACCACATTGTCTGAACAAATCCTTTAAAAGGCCACCACATTGTCTGAACAAATCCTTTAAAAACCACCACATTGTCTGAACAAATCGTTTAAAAGGCCACCAGATTGTCTGAACAAATCCTTTAAAAACCACCACATTGTCTGAACAAATCCTTTAAAAGGTCACCACATTGTCTGAACAAATCCTTTAAAAGGTCACCACATTGTCTGAACAAATCGTTTAAAAGGCCACCAGATTGTCTGAACAAATCCTTTAAAAACCACCACATTGTCTGAACAAATCCTTTTAAAGGCCACCACATTGTCTGAACAAATCCTTTAAAAGGCCACTACATTGTCTGAACAAATCCTTTAAAAACCACCACATTGTCTGAACAAATCCTTTAAAAGGCCACCACATTGTCTGAACAAATCCTTTAAAAACCACCACATTGTCTGAACAAATCCTTTTAAAGGCCACCACATTGTCTGAACAAATCCTTTAAAAACCACCACATTGTCTGAACAAATCCTTTAAAAGGTCACCACATTGTCTGAACAAATCGCTTAAAAGGCCACCAGATTGTCTGAACAAATCCTTTAAAAGGCCACCAGATTGTCTGAACAAATCCTTTAAAAACCACCACATTGTCTGAACAAATCCTTTTAAAGGCCACCACATTGTCTGAACAAATCCTTTAAAAGGCCACCACATTGTCTGAACAAATCCTTTAAAAGGTCACCACATTGTCTGAACAAATCGTTTAAAAGGCCACCAGATTGTCTGAACAAATCCTTTAAAAGGTCACCACATTGTCTGAACAAATCCTTTAAAAGGTCACCACATTGTCTGAACAAATCGTTTAAAAGGCCACCAGATTGTCTGAACAAATCCTTTAAAAACCACCACATTGTCTGAACAAATCCTTTTAAAGGCCACCACATTGTCTGAACAAATCCTTTAAAAGGCCACCACATTGTCTGAACAAATCATTTAAAAGGCCACCACATTGTCTGAACAAATCCTTTAAAAACCACCACATTGTCTGAACAAATCCTTTAAAAGGTCACCACATTGTCTGAACAAATCGTTTAAAAGGCCACCAGATTGTCTGAACAAATCCTTTAAAAACCACCACATTGTCTAAACAAATCCTTTTAAAGGCCACCACATTGTTTGAACAAATCCTTTAAAAGGCCACCACATTGTCTGAACAAATCCTTTAAAAGGCCACCACATTGTCTGAACAAATCGTTTAAAAGGCCACCAGATTGTCTGAACAAATCCTTTAAAAGGCCACCACATTGTCTGAACAAATCCTTTAAAAACCACCACATTGTCTGAACAAATCCTTTAAAAGGCCACCACATTGTATGAACAAATCCTTTAAAAGGTCACCACATTGTCTGAACAAATCGTTTAAAAGGCCACCAGATTGTCTGAACAAATCGTTTAAAAGGCCACCACATTGTCTGAACAAATCCTTTTAAAGGCCACCACATTGTCTGAACAAATCCTTTAAAAGGCCACAACATTGTCTGAACAAATCCTTTAAAAACCACCACATTGTCTGAACAAATCCTTTAAAAGGTCACCACATTGTCTGAACAAATCGCTTAAAAGGCCACCACATTGTCTGAACAAATCCTTTAAAAACCACCACATTGTCTGAACAAATCCTTTAAAAGGCCACCACATTGTCTGAACAAATCCTTTAAAAACCACCACATTGTCTGAACAAATCCTTTTAAAGGCCACCACATTGTCTGAACAAATCCTTTAAAAACCACCACATTGTCTGAACAAATCGTTTAAAAGGCCACCAGATTTTCTGAAGAAATCCTTTAAAAACCACCACATTGTCTGAACAAATCCTTTAAAAGGCCACAACATTGTCTGAACAAATCCTTTAAAAACCACCAGATTGTCTGAACAAATCCTTTAAAAGGTCACCACATTGTCTGAACAAATCCTTTAAAAGGTCACCACATTGTCTGAACAAATCGTTTAAAAGGCCACCAGATTGTCTGAACAAATCCTTTAAAAACCACCACATTGTCTGAACAAATCCTTTTAAAGGCCACCACATTGTCTGAACAAATCCTTTAAAAGGCCACTACATTGTCTGAACAAATCCTTTAAAAACCACCACATTGTCTGAACAAATCCTTTAAAAGGCCACCACATTGTCTGAACAAATCCTTTAAAAGGCCACCACATTGTCTGAACAAATCCTTTAAAAACCACCACATTGTCTGAACAAATCCTTTTAAAGGCCACCACATTGTCTGAACAAATCCTTTAAAAGGCCACCATATTGTCTGAACAAATCCTTTAAAAGGCCACCACATTGTCTGAACAAATCCTTTAAAAGGTCACCACATTGTCTGAAAAAATCGTTTAAAAGGCCACCAGATTGTCTGAACAAATCCTTTAAAAGGTCACCACATTGTCTGAACAAATCGCTTAAAAGGCCACCAGATTGTCTGAACAAATCCTTTAAAAGGCCACCACATTGTCTGAGCAAATCCTTTAAAAGGCCACCACATTGTCTGAACAAATCCTTTAAAAGGTCACCACATTGTCTGAACAAATCTTTTAAAAGGTCACCACATTGTCTGAACAAATCGTTTAAAAGGCCACCAGATTGTCTGAACAAATCCTTTAAAACGCCACCACATTGTCTGAACAAATCCTTTAAAAACCACCACATTGTCTGAACAAATCCTTTTAAAGGCCACCACATTGTCTGAACAAATCGTTTAAAAGGCCACCAGATTGTCTGAACAAATTCTTTAAAAACCACCACATTGTCTGAACAAATCCTTTAAAAGGCCACCACATTGTCTGAACAAATCCTTTAAAAGGCCACCACATTGTCTGAACAAATCCTTTAAAAACCACCACATTGTCTGAACAAATCCTTTAAAAAGCCACCACATTGTATGAACAAATCCTTTAAAAGGTCACCACATTGTCTGAACAAATCGTTTAAAAGGCCACCAGATTGTCTGAACAAATCGTTTAAAAGGCCACAACATTGTCTGAACAAATCCTTTAAAAGACCACCACATTGTCTGAACAAATCGTTTAAAAGGCCACCAGATTGTCTGAACAAATTCTTTAAAAACCACCACATTGTCTGAACAAATCGTTTAAAAGGCCACCACATTGTCTGAACAAATCCTTTAAAAACCACCACATTGTCTGAACAAATCCTTTAAAAGGCCACCACATTGTCTGAACAAATCCTTTAAAAAGCCACTACATTGTATAAACAAATCCTTTAAAAGGTCACCACATTGTCTGAACAAATCGTTTAAAAGGCCACCAGATTGTCTGAACAAATCGTTTAAAAGGCCACCACATTGTCTGAACAAATCCTTTTAAAGGCCACCACATTGTCTGAACAAATCCTTTATAAGGCCACAACATTGAACAAATCCTTTAAAAACCACCACATTATCTGAACAAATCCTTTAAAAGGTCACCACATTGTCTGAACAAATCGTTTAAAAGGCCACCACATTGTCTGAACAAATCGTTTAAAAGGCCACAACATTGTCTGAACAAATCCTTTAAAAGACCACCACATTGTCTGAACAAATCGTTTAAAAGGCCACCAGATTGTCTGAACAAATTCTTTAAAAACCACCACATTGTCTGAACAAATCGTTTAAAAGGCCACCACATTGTCTGAACAAATCCTTTAAAAACCACCACATTGTCTGAACAAATCCTTTAAAAGGCCACCACATTGTCTGAACAAATCCTTTAAAAGGCCACCACATTGTCTGAACAAATCCTTTAAAAACCACCACAATGTCTGAACAAATCCTTTAAAAAGCCACTACATTGTATAAACAAATCCTTTAAAAGGTCACCACATTGTCTGAACAAATCGTATAAAAGGCCACCAGATTGTCTGAACAAATCGTTTAAAAGGCCACCACATTGTCTGAACAAATCCTTTTAAAGGCCACCACATTGTCTGAACAAATCCTTTATAAGGCCACAACATTGAACAAATCCTTTAAAAACCACCACATTGTCTGAACAAATCCTTTAAAAGGTCACCACATTGTCTGAACAAATCGTTTAAAAGACCACCACATTGTCTGAACAAATCCTTTAAAAACCACCACATTGTCTGAACAAATCCTTTAAAAGGCAACCACATTGTCTGAACAAATCCTTTAAAAGGCCACCACATTGTCTGAACAAATCCTTTAAAAACCACCACATTGTCTGAACAAATCCTTTAAAAAGCCACCACATTGTATGAACAAATCCTTTAAAAGGTCACCACATTGTCTGAACAAATCGTTTAAAAGGCCACCAGATTGTCTGAACAAATCGTTTAAAAGGCCACCACATTGTCTGAACAAATCCTTTAAAAGACCACCACATTGTCTGAACAAATCGTTTAAAAGGCCACCAGATTGTCTGAACAAATTCTTTAAAAACCACCACATTGTCTGAACAAATCGTTTAAAAGGCCACCACATTGTCTGAACAAATCCTTTAAAAACCACCAGATTGTCTGAACAAATCCTTTAAAAGGCCACCACATTGTCTGAACAAATCCTTTAAAAGGCTACCACATTGTCTGAACAAATCCTTTTAAAGGCCACCACATTGTCTGAACAAATCCTTTATAAGGCCACAACATTGAACAAATCCTTTAAAAACCACCACATTGTCTGAACAAATCCTTTAAAATGCCACCACATTGTCTGAACAAATCCTTTAAAAACCACCACATTGTCTGAACAAATCCTTTTAAAGGCCACCACATTGTCCGAACAAATCCTTTAAAAACCACCACATTGTCTGAACAAATCCTTTAAAAGGCCACCACATTGTCTGAACAAATCCTTTAAAAACCACCACATTGTCTGAACAAATCCTTTAAAAGGCCACCACATTGTCTGAACAAATCCTTTAAAAACCACCACATTGTCTGAACAAATCCTTTAAAAACCACCACATTGTCTGAACAAATCCTTTAAAAGGCCACAACATTGTCTGAACAAATCCTTTAAAAACCACCACATTGTCTGAACAAATCGTTTAAAAGGCCACCACATTGTCTGAACAAATCCTTTAAAAGGTCACCACATGGTCTGAACAAATCCTTTAAAAACCACCACATTGTCTGAACAAATCCTTTAAAAGGCCACCACATTGTCTGAACAAATCCTTTAAAAACCACCACATTGTCTGAACAAATCGTTTAAAAGGCCACCAGATTGTCTGAACAAATCCTTTAAAAACCACCACATTGTCTGAACAAATCCTTTAAAAGGTCACCACATTGTCTGAACAAATCCTTTAAAAACCACCACATTGTCTGAACAAATCCTTTAAAAACCACCACATTGTCTGAACAAATCCTTTAAAAGGCCACAACATTGTCTGAACAAATCCTTTAAAAACCACCACATTGTCTGAACAAATCGTTTAAAAGGCCACCACATTGTCTGAACAAATCCTTTAAAAGGTCACCACATGGTCTGAACAAATCCTTTAAAAACCACCACATTGTCTGAACAAATCCTTTAAAAGGCCACCACATTGTCTGAACAAATCCTTTAAAAACCACCACATTGTCTGAACAAATCGTTTAAAAGGCCACCAGATTGTCTGAACAAATCCTTTAAAAACCACCACATTGTCTGAACAAATCCTTCAAAAGGTCACCACATTGTCTGAACAAATCCTTTAAAAGGTCACCACATTGTCTGAACAAATCGTTTAAAAGGCCACCAGATTGTCTGAACAAATCCTTTAAAAACCACCACATTGTCTGAACAAATCCTTTTAAAGGCCACCACATTGTCTGAACAAATCCTTTAAAAGACCACTACATTGTCTGAACAAATCCTTTAAAAACCACCACATTGTCTGAACAAATCCTTTAAAAGGCCACCACATTGTCTGAACAAATCCTTTAAAAACCACCACATTGTCTGAACAAATCCTTTTAAAGGCCACCACATTGTCTGAACAAATCCTTTAAAAACCACCACATTGTCTGAACAAATCCTTTAAAAGGTCACCACATTGTCTGAACAAATCGCTTAAAAGGCCACCAGATTGTCTGAACAAATCCTTTAAAAGGCCACCAGATTGTCTGAACAAATCCTTTAAAAACCACCACATTGTCTGAACAAATCCTTTTAAAGGCCACCACATTGTCTGAACAAATCCTTTAAAAGGCCACCACATTGTCTGAACAAATCCTTTAAAAGGTCACTACATTGTCTGAACAAATCGTTTAAAAGGCCACCAGATTGTCTGAACAAATCCTTTAAAAGGTCACCACATTGTCTGAACAAATCGTTTAAAAGGCCACCAGATTGTCTGAACAAATCCTTTAAAAGGCCACCACATTGTCTGAACAAATCCTTTAAAAGGCCACCACATTGTCTGAACAAATCCTTTAAAAGGCCACCAGATTGTCTGAACAAATCCTTTAAAAACCACCACATTGTCTGAACAAATCCTTTAAAAGGCCACCACATTGTCTGAACAAATCCTTTTAAAGGCCACCACATTGTCTGAACAAATCCTTTAAAAACCACCACATTGTCTGAACAAATCCTTTTAAAGGCCACCACATTGTCTGAACAAATCCTTTAAAAACCACCACATTGTCTGAACAAATCCTTTAAAAGGCCACCACATTGTCTGAACAAATCCTTTAAAAACCACCACATTGTCTGAACAAATCCTTTAAAAGGCCACCACATTGTCTGAACAAATCCTTTAAAAACCACCACATTGTCTGAACAAATCCTTTAAAAACCACCACATTGTCTGAACAAATCCTTTAAAAGGCCACAACATTGTCTGAACAAATCCTTTAAAAAACCACCATATTGTCTGAACAAATCGTTTAAAAGGCCACCACATTGTCTGAACAAATCCTTTAAAAGGTCACCACATTGTCTGAACAAATCCTTTAAAAACCACCACATTGTCTGAACAAATCCTTTAAAAGGCCACCACATTGTCTGAACAAATCCTTTAAAAGGCCACCACATTGTCTGAACAAATCCTTTAAAAACCACCACATTGTCTGAACAAATCCTTTTAAAACCACCACATTGTGTGAACAAATCGTTTAAAAACCACCACATTGTCTGAACAAATCCTTTAAAAACCACCACATTGTCTGAACAAATCCTTTAAAAACCACCACATTGTCTGAACAAATCCTTTAAAAGGTCACCACATTGTCTGAACAAATCCTTTAAAAGGTCACCACATTGTCTGAACAAATCCTTTAAAAACCACCACATTGTCTGAACAAATCCTTTAAAAACCACCACATTGTCTGAACAAATCCTTTAAAAGGTCACCACATTGTCTGAACAAATCCTTTAAAAGGTCACCACATTGTCTGATCAAATCCTTTAAAAACCACCACATTGTCTGAACAAATCCTTTAAAAGGTCACCACATTGTCTGAACAAATCCTTTAAAAGGCCACCACATTGTCTGAACAAATCCTTTAAAAGGTCACCACATTGTCTGAACAAATCCTTTAAAAACCACCACATTGTCTGAACAAATCCTTTAAAAACCACCACATTGTCTGAACAAATCCTTTAAAAGGTCACCACATTGTCTGAACAAATCGTTTAAAAGGCCACCAGATTGTCTGAACAAATCCTTTAAAAGGCCACCAGATTGTCTGAACAAATCCTTTAAAAACCACCAAATTGTCTGAACAAATCCTTTTAAAGGCCACCACATTGTCTGAACAAATCCTTTAAAAGGCCACCACATTGTCTGAACAAATTCTTTAAAAACCACCAGATTGTCTGAACAAATCCTTTTAAAGGCCACCACATTGTCTGAACAAATCCTTTAAAAGGCCACCATATTGTCTGAACAAATCCTTTAAAAGGCCACCACATTGTCTGAACAAATCCTTTAAAAGGTCACCACATTGTCTGAACAAATCGTTTAAAAGGCCACCAGATTGTCTGAACAAATCCTTTAAAAGGCCACCACATTGTCTGAACAAATCCTTTAAAAGGCCACCACATTGTCTGAACAAATCCTTTAAAAGGTCACCACATTGTCTGAACAAATCCTTTAAAAGGTCACCACATTGTCTGAACAAATCGTTTAAAAGGCCACCAGATTGTCTGAACAAATCCTTTAAAAACCACCACATTGTCTGAACAAATCCTTTTAAAAACCACCACATTGTCTGAACAAATCCTTTAAAAGGTCACCACATTGTCTGAACAAATCGTTTAAAAGGCCACCAGATTGTCTGAACAAATCCTTTAAAAACCATCACATTGTCTGAACAAATCCTTTAAAAGGCCACCACATTGTCTGAACAAATCCTTTAAAATGCCACCACATTGTCTGAACAAATCCTTTAAAAACCACCACATTGTCTGAACAAATCCTTTTAAAGGCCACCACATTGTCTGAACAAATCCTTTAAAAACCACCACATTGTCTGAACAAATCCTTTTAAAGGCCACCACATTGTCTGAACAAATCCTTTAAAAACCACCACATTGTCTGAACAAATCCTTTAAAAGGCCACCACATTGTCTGAACAAATCCTTTAAAAACCATCACATTGTCTGAAAAAATCCTTTAAAAACCACCACATTGTCTGAACAAATCCTTTAAAAGGCCACAACATTGTCTGAACAAATCCTTTAAAAACCACCACATTGTCTGAACAAATCGTTTAAAAGGCCACCACATTGTCTGAACAAATCCTTTAAAAGGTCACCACATTGTCTGAACAAATCCTTTAAAAACCACCACATTGTCTGAACAAATCCTTTAAAAGGCCACCACATTGTCTGAACAAATCCTTTAAAAGGCCACCACATTGTCTGAACAAATCCTTTAAAAACCACCACATTGTCTGAACAAATCCTTTAAAAACCACCACATTGTCTGAACAAATCGTTTAAAAACCACCACATTGTCTGAACAAATCCTTTAAAAACCACCACATTGTCTGAACAAATTCTTTAAAAACCACCACATTGTCTGAACAAATCCTTTAAAAGGTCACCACATTGTCTGAACAAATTCTTTAAAAGGCCACCACATTGTCTGAACAAATCCTTTAAAAGGTCACCACATTGTCTGAACAAATCCTTTAAAAACCACCACATTGTCTGAACAAATCCTTTAAAAACCACCACATTGTCTGAACAAATCCTTTAAAAGGTCACCACATTGTCTGAACAAATCCTTTAAAAGGTCACCACATTGTCTGAACAAATCGTTTAAAAGGCCACCAGATTGTCTGAACAAATCCTTTAAAAACCACCACATTGTCTGAACAAATCCTTTTAAAGGCCACCACATTGTCTGAACAAATCCTTTAAAAGGCCACTACATTGTCTGAACAAATCCTTTAAAAACCACCACATTGTCTGAACAAATCCTTTAAAAGGCCACCACATTGTCTGAACAAATCCTTTAAAAACCACCACATTGTCTGAACAAATCCTTTTAAAGGCCACCACATTGTCTGAACAAATCCTTTAAAAGGCCACCACATTGTCTGAACAAATTCTTTAAAAACCACCAGATTGTCTGAACAAATCCTTTTAAAGGCCACCACATTGTCTAAACAAATCCTTTAAAAGGCCACCTTATTGTCTGAAAAATTCCTTTAAAAGGCCACCACATTGTCTGAACAAATCCTTTAAAAGGTCACCACATTGTCTGAACAAATCGTTTAAAAGGCCACCAGATTGTCTGAACAAATCCTTTAAAAGGTCACCACATTGTCTGAACAAATCGTTTAAAAGGCCACCAGATTGTCTGAACAAATCCTTTAAAAGGCCACCACATTGTCTGAACAAATCCTTTAAAAGGCCACCACATTGTCAGAACAAATCCTTTAAAAGGTCACCACATTGTCTGAACAAATCCTTTAAAAGGTCACCACATTGTCTGAACAAATCCTTTAAAAGGCCACCAGATTGTCTGAACAAATCCTTTAAAAATCACCACATTGTCTGAACAAATCCTTTTATAAACCACCACATTGTCTGAACCAATCCTTTAAAAGGTCACCACATTGTCTGAACAAATCGTTTAAAAGGCCACCAGATTGTCTGAACAAATCCTTTAAAAACCACCACATTGTCTGAACAAATCCTTTAAAAGGCCACCACATTGTCTGAACAAATCCTTTTAAAGGCCACCACATTGTCTGAACAAATCCTTTAAAAACCACCACATTGTCTGAACAAATCCTTTTAAAGGCCACCACATTGTCTGAACAAATCCTTTAAAAACCACCACATTGTCTGAACAAATCCTTTAAAAGGCCACCACATTGTATGAACAAATCCTTTAAAAACCACCACATTGTCTGAACAAATCCTTTAAAAGGCCACCACATTGTCTGAACAAATCCTTTAAAAATCACCACATTGTCTGAACAAATCTTTTAAAAACCACCACATTGTCTGAACAAATCCTTTAAAAGGCCACCACATTGTCTGAACAAATCCTTTAAAAGGCCACCACATTGTCTGAACAAATCCTTTAAAAACCACCACATTGTCTGAACAAATCGTTTAAAAACCACCACATTGTGTGAACAAATCGTTTAAAAACCACCACATTGTCTGAACAAATTCTTTAAAAACCACCACATTGTCTGAACAAATCCTTTAAAAGGTCACCACATTGTCTGAACAAATTCTTTAAAAGGCCACCACATTGTCTGAACAAATCCTTTAAAAGGTCACCACATTGTCTGAACAAATCCTTTAAAAACCACCACATTGTCTGAACAAATCCTTTAAAAACCACCACATTGTCTGAACAAATCCTTTAAAAGGTCACCACATTGTCTGAACAAATCCTTTAAAAGGTCACCACATTGTCTGAACAAATCGTTTAAAAGGCCACCAGATTGTCTGAACAAATCCTTTAAAAACCACCACATTGTCTGAACAAATCCTTTTAAAGGCCACCACATTGTCTGAACAAATCCTTTAAAAGGCCACTACATTGTCTGAACAAATCCTTTAAAAACCACCACATTGTCTGAACAAATCCTTTAAAAGGCCACCACATTGTCTGAACAAATCCTTTAAAAACCACCACATTGTCTGAACAAATCCTTTTAAAGGCCACCACATTGTCTGAACAAATCCTTTAAAAGGCCACCACATTGTCTGAACAAATTCTTTAAAAACCACCAGATTGTCTGAACAAATCCTTTTAAAGGCCACCACATTGTCTAAACAAATCCTTTAAAAGGCCACCTTATTGTCTGAACAATTCCTTTAAAAGGCCACCACATTGTCTGAACAAATCCTTTAAAAGGTCACCACATTGTCTGAACAAATCCTTTAAAAGGCCACCAGATTGTCTGAACAAATCCTTTAAAAGGTCACCACATTGTCTGAACAAATCGTTTAAAAGGCCACCAGATTGTCTGAACAAATCCTTTAAAAGGCCACCACATTGTCTGAACAAATCCTTTAAAAGGCCACCACATTGTCTGAACAAATCCTTTAAAAGGTCACCACATTGTCTGAACAAATCCTTTGAAAGGTCACCACATTGTCTGAACAAATCCTTTAAAAGGCCACCAGATTGTCTGAACAAATCCTTTAAAAACCACCACATTGTCTGAACAAATCCTTTTAAAAACCACCACATTGTCTGAACAAATCCTTTAAAAGGTCACCACATTGTCTGAACAAATCGTTTAAAAGGCCACCAGATTGTCTGAACAAATCCTTTAAAAACCATCACATTGTCTGAACAAATCCTTTAAAAGGCCACCACATTGTCTGAACAAATCCTTTAAAATGCCACCACATTGTCTGAACAAATCCTTTAAAAACCACCACATTGTCTGAACAAATCCTTTTAAAGGCCACCACATTGTCTGAACAAATCCTTTAAAAACCACCACATTGTCTGAACAAATCCTTTAAAAGGCCACCACATTGTCTGAACAAATCCTTTAAAAACCACCACATTGTCTGAACAAATCCTTTAAAAGGCCACCACATTGTCTGAACAAATCCTTTAAAAACCATCACATTGTCTGAAAAAATCCTTTAAAAACCACCACATTGTCTGAACAAATCCTTTAAAAGGCCACAACATTGTCTGAACAAATCCTTTAAAAACCACCACATTGTCTGAACAAATCGTTTAAAAGGCCACCACATTGTCTGAACAAATCCTTTAAAAGGTCACCACATTGTCTGAACAAATCCTTTAAAAACCACCACATTGTCTGAACAAATCCTTTAAAAGGCCACCACATTGTCTGAACAAATCCTTTAAAAGGCCACCACATTGTCTGAACAAATCCTTTAAAAACCACCACATTGTCTGAACAAATCCTTTAAAAACCACCACATTGTCTGAACAAATCGTTTAAAAACCACCACATTGTCTGAACAAATCCTTTAAAAACCACCACATTGTCTGAACAAATTCTTTAAAAACCACCACATTGTCTGAACAAATCCTTTAAAAGGTCACCACATTGTCTGAACAAATTCTTTAAAAGGCCACCACATTGTCTGAACAAATCCTTTAAAAGGTCACCACATTGTCTGAACAAATCCTTTAAAAACCACCACATTGTCTGAACAAATCCTTTAAAAACCACCACATTGTCTGAACAAATCCTTTAAAAGGTCACCACATTGTCTGAACAAATCCTTTAAAAGGTCACCACATTGTCTGAACAAATCGTTTAAAAGGCCACCAGATTGTCTGAACAAATCCTTTAAAAACCACCACATTGTCTGAACAAATCCTTTTAAAGGCCACCACATTGTCTGAACAAATCCTTTAAAAGGCCACTACATTGTCTGAACAAATCCTTTAAAAACCACCACATTGTCTGAACAAATCCTTTAAAAGGCCACCACATTGTCTGAACAAATCCTTTAAAAACCACCACATTGTCTGAACAAATCCTTTTAAAGGCCACCACATTGTCTGAACAAATCCTTTAAAAGGCCACCACATTGTCTGAACAAATTCTTTAAAAACCACCAGATTGTCTGAACAAATCCTTTTAAAGGCCACCACATTGTCTAAACAAATCCTTTAAAAGGCCACCTTATTGTCTGAAAAATTCCTTTAAAAGGCCACCACATTGTCTGAACAAATCCTTTAAAAGGTCACCACATTGTCTGAACAAATCGTTTAAAAGGCCACCAGATTGTCTGAACAAATCCTTTAAAAGGTCACCACATTGTCTGAACAAATCGTTTAAAAGGCCACCAGATTGTCTGAACAAATCCTTTAAAAGGCCACCACATTGTCTGAACAAATCCTTTAAAAGGCCACCACATTGTCAGAACAAATCCTTTAAAAGGTCACCACATTGTCTGAACAAATCCTTTAAAAGGTCACCACATTGTCTGAACAAATCCTTTAAAAGGCCACCAGATTGTCTGAACAAATCCTTTAAAAATCACCACATTGTCTGAACAAATCCTTTTAAAAACCACCACATTGTCTGAACCAATCCTTTAAAAGGTCACCACATTGTCTGAACAAATCGTTTAAAAGGCCACCAGATTGTCTGAACAAATCCTTTAAAAACCACCACATTGTCTGAACAAATCCTTTAAAAGGCCACCACATTGTCTGAACAAATCCTTTTAAAGGCCACCACATTGTCTGAACAAATCCTTTAAAAACCACCACATTGTCTGAACAAATCCTTTTAAAGGCCACCACATTGTCTGAACAAATCCTTTAAAAACCACCACATTGTCTGAACAAATCCTTTAAAAGGCCACCACATTGTATGAACAAATCCTTTAAAAACCACCACATTGTCTGAACAAATCCTTTAAAAGGCCACCACATTGTCTGAACAAATCCTTTAAAAACCACCACATTGTCTGAACAAATCCTTTAAAAACCACCACATTGTCTGAACAAATCCTTTAAAAGGCCACAACATTGTCTGAACAAATCCTTTAAAAACCACCACATTGTCTGAACAAATCGTTTAAAAGGCCACCACATTGTCTGAACAAATCCTTTAAAAGGTCACCACATTGTCTGAACAAATCTTTTAAAAACCACCACATTGTCTGAACAAATCCTTTAAAAGGTCACCACATTGTCTGAACAAATTCTTTAAAAGGCCACCACATTGTCTGAACAAATCCTTTAAAAGGTCACCACATTGTCTGAACAAATCCTTTAAAAACCACCACATTGTCTGAACAAATCCTTTAAAAACCACCACATTGTCTGAACAAATCCTTTAAAAGGTCACCACATTGTCTGAACAAATCCTTTAAAAGGTCACCACATTGTCTGAACAAATCGTTTAAAAGGCCACCAGATTGTCTGAACAAATCCTTTAAAAACCACCACATTGTCTGAACAAATCCTTTTAAAGGCCACCACATTGTCTGAACAAATCCTTTAAAAGGCCACTACATTGTCTGAACAAATCCTTTAAAAACCACCACATTGTCTGAACAAATCCTTTAAAAGGCCACCACATTGTCTGAACAAATCCTTTAAAAACCACCACATTGTCTGAACAAATCCTTTTAAAGGCCACCACATTGTCTGAACAAATCCTTTAAAAGGCCACCACATTGTCTGAACAAATTCTTTAAAAACCACCAGATTGTCTGAACAAATCCTTTTAAAGGCCACCACATTGTCTAAACAAATCCTTTAAAAGGCCACCTTATTGTCTGAAAAATTCCTTTAAAAGGCCACCACATTGTCTGAACAAATCCTTTAAAAGGTCACCACATTGTCTGAACAAATCGTTTAAAAGGCCACCAGATTGTCTGAACAAATCCTTTAAAAGGTCACCACATTGTCTGAACAAATCGTTTAAAAGGCCACCAGATTGTCTGAACAAATCCTTTAAAAGGCCACCACATTGTCTGAACAAATCCTTTAAAAGGCCACCACATTGTCAGAACAAATCCTTTAAAAGGTCACCACATTGTCTGAACAAATCCTTTAAAAGGTCACCACATTGTCTGAACAAATCCTTTAAAAGGCCACCAGATTGTCTGAACAAATCCTTTAAAAATCACCACATTGTCTGAACAAATCCTTTTAAAAACCACCACATTGTCTGAACCAATCCTTTAAAAGGTCACCACATTGTCTGAACAAATCGTTTAAAAGGCCACCAGATTGTCTGAACAAATCCTTTAAAAACCACCACATTGTCTGAACAAATCCTTTAAAAGGCCACCACATTGTCTGAACAAATCCTTTTAAAGGCCACCACATTGTCTGAACAAATCCTTTAAAAACCACCACATTGTCTGAACAAATCCTTTTAAAGGCCACCACATTGTCTGAACAAATCCTTTAAAAACCACCACATTGTCTGAACAAATCCTTTAAAAGGCCACCACATTGTATGAACAAATCCTTTAAAAACCACCACATTGTCTGAACAAATCCTTTAAAAGGCCACCACATTGTCTGAACAAATCCTTTAAAAACCACCACATTGTCTGAACAAATCCTTTAAAAACCACCACATTGTCTGAACAAATCCTTTAAAAGGCCACAACATTGTCTGAACAAATCCTTTAAAAACCACCACATTGTCTGAACAAATCGTTTAAAAGGCCACCACATTGTCTGAACAAATCCTTTAAAAGGTCACCACATTGTCTGAACAAATCTTTTAAAAACCACCACATTGTCTGAACAAATCCTTTAAAAGGCCACCACATTGTCTGAACAAATCCTTTAAAAGGCCACCACATTGTCTGAACAAATCGTTTAAAAACCACCACATTGTGTGAACAAATCGTTTAAAAACCACCACATTGTGTGAACAAATCGTTTAAAAACCACCACATTGTCTGAACAAATTCTTTAAAAACCACCACATTGTCTGAACAAATCCTTTAAAAGGTCACCACATTGTCTGAACAAATTCTTTAAAAGGCCACCACATTGTCTGAACAAATCCTTTAAAAGGTCACCACATTGTCTGAACAAATCCTTTAAAAACCACCACATTGTCTGAACAAATCCTTTAAAAACCACCACATTGTCTGAACAAATCCTTTAAAAGGTCACCACATTGTCTGAACAAATCCTTTAAAAGGTCACCACATTGTCTGAACAAATCGTTTAAAAGGCCACCAGATTGTCTGAACAAATCCTTTAAAAACCACCACATTGTCTGAACAAATCCTTTTAAAGGCCACCACATTGTCTGAACAAATCCTTTAAAAGGCCACTACATTGTCTGAACAAATCCTTTAAAAACCACCACATTGTCTGAACAAATCCTTTAAAAGGCCACCACATTGTCTGAACAAATCCTTTAAAAACCACCACATTGTCTGAACAAATCCTTTTAAAGGCCACCACATTGTCTGAACAAATCCTTTAAAAGGCCACCACATTGTCTGAACAAATTCTTTAAAAACCACCAGATTGTCTGAACAAATCCTTTTAAAGGCCACCACATTGTCTAAACAAATCCTTTAAAAGGCCACCTTATTGTCTGAACAATTCCTTTAAAAGGCCACCACATTGTCTGAACAAATCCTTTAAAAGGCCACCACATTGTCTGAACAAATCCTTTTAAAGGCCACCACATTGTCTGAACAAATCCTTTAAAAACCACCACATTGTCTGAACAAATCCTTTTAAAGGCCACCACATTGTCTGAACAAATCCTTTAAAAACCACCACATTGTCTGAACAAATCCTTTAAAAGGCCACCACATTGTCTGAACAAATCCTTTAAAAACCACCACATTGTCTGAACAAATCCTTTAAAAGGCCACCACATTGTCTGAACAAATCCTTTAAAAACCACCACATTGTCTGAACAAATCCTTTAAAAACCACCACATTGTCTGAACAAATCCTTTAAAAGGCCACAACATTGTCTGAACAAATCCTTTAAAAAACCACCATATTGTCTGAACAAATCGTTTAAAAGGCCACCACATTGTCTGAACAAATCCTTTAAAAGGTCACCACATTGTCTGAACAAATCCTTTAAAAACCACCACATTGTCTGAACAAATCCTTTAAAAGGCCACCACATTGTCTGAACAAATCCTTTAAAAGGCCACCACATTGTCTGAACAAATCCTTTAAAAACCACCACATTGTCTGAACAAATCCTTTTAAAACCACCACATTGTGTGAACAAATCGTTTAAAAACCACCACATTGTCTGAACAAATCCTTTAAAAACCACCACATTGTCTGAACAAATCCTTTAAAAACCACCACATTGTCTGAACAAATCCTTTAAAAGGTCACCACATTGTCTGAACAAATCCTTTAAAAGGTCACCACATTGTCTGAACAAATCCTTTAAAAACCACCACATTGTCTGAACAAATCCTTTAAAAACCACCACATTGTCTGAACAAATCCTTTAAAAGGTCACCACATTGTCTGAACAAATCCTTTAAAAGGTCACCACATTGTCTGATCAAATCCTTTAAAAACCACCACATTGTCTGAACAAATCCTTTAAAAGGTCACCACATTGTCTGAACAAATCCTTTAAAAGGCCACCACATTGTCTGAACAAATCCTTTAAAAGGTCACCACATTGTCTGAACAAATCCTTTAAAAACCACCACATTGTCTGAACAAATCCTTTAAAAACCACCACATTGTCTGAACAAATCCTTTAAAAGGTCACCACATTGTCTGAACAAATCGTTTAAAAGGCCACCAGATTGTCTGAACAAATCCTTTAAAAGGCCACCAGATTGTCTGAACAAATCCTTTAAAAACCACCAAATTGTCTGAACAAATCCTTTTAAAGGCCACCACATTGTCTGAACAAATCCTTTAAAAGGCCACCACATTGTCTGAACAAATTCTTTAAAAACCACCAGATTGTCTGAACAAATCCTTTTAAAGGCCACCACATTGTCTGAACAAATCCTTTAAAAGGCCACCATATTGTCTGAACAAATCCTTTAAAAGGCCACCACATTGTCTGAACAAATCCTTTAAAAGGTCACCACATTGTCTGAACAAATCGTTTAAAAGGCCACCAGATTGTCTGAACAAATCCTTTAAAAGGCCACCACATTGTCTGAACAAATCCTTTAAAAGGCCACCACATTGTCTGAACAAATCCTTTAAAAGGTCACCACATTGTCTGAACAAATCCTTTAAAAGGTCACCACATTGTCTGAACAAATCGTTTAAAAGGCCACCAGATTGTCTGAACAAATCCTTTAAAAACCACCACATTGTCTGAACAAATCCTTTTAAAAACCACCACATTGTCTGAACAAATCCTTTAAAAGGTCACCACATTGTCTGAACAAATCGTTTAAAAGGCCACCAGATTGTCTGAACAAATCCTTTAAAAACCATCACATTGTCTGAACAAATCCTTTAAAAGGCCACCACATTGTCTGAACAAATCCTTTAAAATGCCACCACATTGTCTGAACAAATCCTTTAAAAACCACCACATTGTCTGAACAAATCCTTTTAAAGGCCACCACATTGTCTGAACAAATCCTTTAAAAACCACCACATTGTCTGAACAAATCCTTTTAAAGGCCACCACATTGTCTGAACAAATCCTTTAAAAACCACCACATTGTCTGAACAAATCCTTTAAAAGGCCACCACATTGTCTGAACAAATCCTTTAAAAACCATCACATTGTCTGAAAAAATCCTTTAAAAACCACCACATTGTCTGAACAAATCCTTTAAAAGGCCACAACATTGTCTGAACAAATCCTTTAAAAACCACCACATTGTCTGAACAAATCGTTTAAAAGGCCACCACATTGTCTGAACAAATCCTTTAAAAGGTCACCACATTGTCTGAACAAATCCTTTAAAAACCACCACATTGTCTGAACAAATCCTTTAAAAGGCCACCACATTGTCTGAACAAATCCTTTAAAAGGCCACCACATTGTCTGAACAAATCCTTTAAAAACCACCACATTGTCTGAACAAATCCTTTAAAAACCACCACATTGTCTGAACAAATCGTTTAAAAACCACCACATTGTCTGAACAAATCCTTTAAAAACCACCACATTGTCTGAACAAATTCTTTAAAAACCACCACATTGTCTGAACAAATCCTTTAAAAGGTCACCACATTGTCTGAACAAATTCTTTAAAAGGCCACCACATTGTCTGAACAAATCCTTTAAAAGGTCACCACATTGTCTGAACAAATCCTTTAAAAACCACCACATTGTCTGAACAAATCCTTTAAAAACCACCACATTGTCTGAACAAATCCTTTAAAAGGTCACCACATTGTCTGAACAAATCCTTTAAAAGGTCACCACATTGTCTGAACAAATCCTTTAAAAGGTCACCACATTGTCTGATCAAATCCTTTAAAAACCACCACATTGTCTGAACAAATCCTTTAAAAGGTCACCACATTGTCTGAACAAATCCTTTAAAAGGCCACCACATTGTCTGAACAAATCCTTTAAAAGGTCACCACATTGTCTGAACAAATCCTTTAAAAACCACCACATTGTCTGAACAAATCCTTTAAAAACCACCACATTGTCTGAACAAATCCTTTAAAAGGTCACCACATTGTCTGAACAAATCGTTTAAAAGGCCACCAGATTGTCTGAACAAATCCTTTAAAAGGCCACCAGATTGTCTGAACAAATCCTTTAAAAACCACCAAATTGTCTGAACAAATCCTTTTAAAGGCCACCACATTGTCTGAACAAATCCTTTAAAAGGCCACCACATTGTCTGAACAAATTCTTTAAAAACCACCAGATTGTCTGAACAAATCCTTTTAAAGGCCACCACATTGTCTGAACAAATCCTTTAAAAGGCCACCATATTGTCTGAACAAATCCTTTAAAAGGCCACCACATTGTCTGAACAAATCCTTTAAAAGGTCACCACATTGTCTGAACAAATCGTTTAAAAGGCCACCAGATTGTCTGAACAAATCCTTTAAAAGGCCACCACATTGTCTGAACAAATCCTTTAAAAGGCCACCACATTGTCTGAACAAATCCTTTAAAAGGTCACCACATTGTCTGAACAAATCCTTTAAAAGGTCACCACATTGTCTGAACAAATCGTTTAAAAGGCCACCAGATTGTCTGAACAAATCCTTTAAAAACCACCACATTGTCTGAACAAATCCTTTTAAAAACCACCACATTGTCTGAACAAATCCTTTAAAAGGTCACCACATTGTCTGAACAAATCGTTTAAAAGGCCACCAGATTGTCTGAACAAATCCTTTAAAAACCATCACATTGTCTGAACAAATCCTTTAAAAGGCCACCACATTGTCTGAACAAATCCTTTAAAATGCCACCACATTGTCTGAACAAATCCTTTAAAAACCACCACATTGTCTGAACAAATCCTTTTAAAGGCCACCACATTGTCTGAACAAATCCTTTAAAAACCACCACATTGTCTGAACAAATCCTTTTAAAGGCCACCACATTGTCTGAACAAATCCTTTAAAAACCACCACATTGTCTGAACAAATCCTTTAAAAGGCCACCACATTGTCTGAACAAATCCTTTAAAAACCATCACATTGTCTGAAAAAATCCTTTAAAAACCACCACATTGTCTGAACAAATCCTTTAAAAGGCCACAACATTGTCTGAACAAATCCTTTAAAAACCACCACATTGTCTGAACAAATCGTTTAAAAGGCCACCACATTGTCTGAACAAATCCTTTAAAAGGTCACCACATTGTCTGAACAAATCCTTTAAAAACCACCACATTGTCTGAACAAATCCTTTAAAAGGCCACCACATTGTCTGAACAAATCCTTTAAAAGGCCACCACATTGTCTGAACAAATCCTTTAAAAACCACCACATTGTCTGAACAAATCCTTTAAAAACCACCACATTGTCTGAACAAATCGTTTAAAAACCACCACATTGTCTGAACAAATCCTTTAAAAACCACCACATTGTCTGAACAAATTCTTTAAAAACCACCACATTGTCTGAACAAATCCTTTAAAAGGTCACCACATTGTCTGAACAAATTCTTTAAAAGGCCACCACATTGTCTGAACAAATCCTTTAAAAGGTCACCACATTGTCTGAACAAATCCTTTAAAAACCACCACATTGTCTGAACAAATCCTTTAAAAACCACCACATTGTCTGAACAAATCCTTTAAAAGGTCACCACATTGTCTGAACAAATCCTTTAAAAGGTCACCACATTGTCTGAACAAATCGTTTAAAAGGCCACCAGATTGTCTGAACAAATCCTTTAAAAACCACCACATTGTCTGAACAAATCCTTTTAAAGGCCACCACATTGTCTGAACAAATCCTTTAAAAGGCCACTACATTGTCTGAACAAATCCTTTAAAAACCACCACATTGTCTGAACAAATCCTTTAAAAGGCCACCACATTGTCTGAACAAATCCTTTAAAAACCACCACATTGTCTGAACAAATCCTTTTAAAGGCCACCACATTGTCTGAACAAATCCTTTAAAAGGCCACCACATTGTCTGAACAAATTCTTTAAAAACCACCACATTGTCTGAACAAATCCTTTTAAAGGCCACCACATTGTCTAAACAAATCCTTTAAAAGGCCACCTTATTGTCTGAAAAATTCCTTTAAAAGGCCACCACATTGTCTGAACAAATCCTTTAAAAGGTCACCACATTGTCTGAACAAATCGTTTAAAAGGCCACCAGATTGTCTGAACAAATCCTTTAAAAGGTCACCACATTGTCTGAACAAATCGTTTAAAAGGCCACCAGATTGTCTGAACAAATCCTTTAAAAGGCCACCACATTGTCTGAACAAATCCTTTAAAAGGCCACCACATTGTCAGAACAAATCCTTTAAAAGGTCACCACATTGTCTGAACAAATCCTTTAAAAGGTCACCACATTGTCTGAACAAATCCTTTAAAAGGCCACCAGATTGTCTGAACAAATCCTTTAAAAATCACCACATTGTCTGAACAAATCCTTTTATAAACCACCACATTGTCTGAACCAATCCTTTAAAAGGTCACCACATTGTCTGAACAAATCGTTTAAAAGGCCACCAGATTGTCTGAACAAATCCTTTAAAAACCACCACATTGTCTGAACAAATCCTTTAAAAGGCCACCACATTGTCTGAACAAATCCTTTTAAAGGCCACCACATTGTCTGAACAAATCCTTTAAAAACCACCACATTGTCTGAACAAATCCTTTTAAAGGCCACCACATTGTCTGAACAAATCCTTTAAAAACCACCACATTGTCTGAACAAATCCTTTAAAAGGCCACCACATTGTATGAACAAATCCTTTAAAAACCACCACATTGTCTGAACAAATCCTTTAAAAGGCCACCACATTGTCTGAACAAATCCTTTAAAAACCACCACATTGTCTGAACAAATCCTTTAAAAACCACCACATTGTCTGAACAAATCCTTTAAAAGGCCACAACATTGTCTGAACAAATCCTTTAAAAACCACCACATTGTCTGAACAAATCGTTTAAAAGGCCACCACATTGTCTGAACAAATCCTTTAAAAGGTCACCACATTGTCTGAACAAATCTTTTAAAAACCACCACATTGTCTGAACAAATCCTTTAAAAGGCCACCACATTGTCTGAACAAATCCTTTAAAAGGCCACCACATTGTCTGAACAAATCCTTTAAAAACCACCACATTGTCTGAACAAATCGTTTAAAAACCACCACATTGTGTGAACAAATCGTTTAAAAACCACCACATTGTCTGAACAAATTCTTTAAAAACCACCACATTGTCTGAACAAATCCTTTAAAAGGTCACCACATTGTCTGAACAAATTCTTTAAAAGGCCACCACATTGTCTGAACAAATCCTTTAAAAGGTCACCACATTGTCTGAACAAATCCTTTAAAAACCACCACATTGTCTGAACAAATCCTTTAAAAACCACCACATTGTCTGAACAAATCCTTTAAAAGGTCACCACATTGTCTGAACAAATCCTTTAAAAGGTCACCACATTGTCTGAACAAATCGTTTAAAAGGCCACCAGATTGTCTGAACAAATCCTTTAAAAACCACCACATTGTCTGAACAAATCCTTTTAAAGGCCACCACATTGTCTGAACAAATCCTTTAAAAGGCCACTACATTGTCTGAACAAATCCTTTAAAAACCACCACATTGTCTGAACAAATCCTTTAAAAGGCCACCACATTGTCTGAACAAATCCTTTAAAAACCACCACATTGTCTGAACAAATCCTTTTAAAGGCCACCACATTGTCTGAACAAATCCTTTAAAAGGCCACCACATTGTCTGAACAAATTCTTTAAAAACCACCAGATTGTCTGAACAAATCCTTTTAAAGGCCACCACATTGTCTAAACAAATCCTTTAAAAGGCCACCTTATTGTCTGAACAATTCCTTTAAAAGGCCACCACATTGTCTGAACAAATCCTTTAAAAGGTCACCACATTGTCTGAACAAATCCTTTAAAAGGCCACCAGATTGTCTGAACAAATCCTTTAAAAGGTCACCACATTGTCTGAACAAATCGTTTAAAAGGCCACCAGATTGTCTGAACAAATCCTTTAAAAGGCCACCACATTGTCTGAACAAATCCTTTAAAAGGCCACCACATTGTCTGAACAAATCCTTTAAAAGGTCACCACATTGTCTGAACAAATCCTTTGAAAGGTCACCACATTGTCTGAACAAATCCTTTAAAAGGCCACCAGATTGTCTGAACAAATCCTTTAAAAACCACCACATTGTCTGAACAAATCCTTTTAAAAACCACCACATTGTCTGAACAAATCCTTTAAAAGGTCACCACATTGTCTGAACAAATCGTTTAAAAGGCCACCAGATTGTCTGAACAAATCCTTTAAAAACCATCACATTGTCTGAACAAATCCTTTAAAAGGCCACCACATTGTCTGAACAAATCCTTTAAAATGCCACCACATTGTCTGAACAAATCCTTTAAAAACCACCACATTGTCTGAACAAATCCTTTTAAAGGCCACCACATTGTCTGAACAAATCCTTTAAAAACCACCACATTGTCTGAACAAATCCTTTAAAAGGCCACCACATTGTCTGAACAAATCCTTTAAAAACCACCACATTGTCTGAACAAATCCTTTAAAAGGCCACCACATTGTCTGAACAAATCCTTTAAAAACCATCACATTGTCTGAAAAAATCCTTTAAAAACCACCACATTGTCTGAACAAATCCTTTAAAAGGCCACAACATTGTCTGAACAAATCCTTTAAAAACCACCACATTGTCTGAACAAATCGTTTAAAAGGCCACCACATTGTCTGAACAAATCCTTTAAAAGGTCACCACATTGTCTGAACAAATCCTTTAAAAACCACCACATTGTCTGAACAAATCCTTTAAAAGGCCACCACATTGTCTGAACAAATCCTTTAAAAGGCCACCACATTGTCTGAACAAATCCTTTAAAAACCACCACATTGTCTGAACAAATCCTTTAAAAACCACCACATTGTCTGAACAAATCGTTTAAAAACCACCACATTGTCTGAACAAATCCTTTAAAAACCACCACATTGTCTGAACAAATTCTTTAAAAACCACCACATTGTCTGAACAAATCCTTTAAAAGGTCACCACATTGTCTGAACAAATTCTTTAAAAGGCCACCACATTGTCTGAACAAATCCTTTAAAAGGTCACCACATTGTCTGAACAAATCCTTTAAAAACCACCACATTGTCTGAACAAATCCTTTAAAAACCACCACATTGTCTGAACAAATCCTTTAAAAGGTCACCACATTGTCTGAACAAATCCTTTAAAAGGTCACCACATTGTAACAAATCGTTTAAAAGGCCACCAGATTGTCTGAACAAATCCTTTAAAAACCACCACATTGTCTGAACAAATCCTTTTAAAGGCCACCACATTGTCTGAACAAATCCTTTAAAAGGCCACTACATTGTCTGAACAAATCCTTTAAAAACCACCACATTGTCTGAACAAATCCTTTAAAAGGCCACCACAACATTGTCTGAACAAATCCTTTAAAAACCACCACATTGTCTGAACAAATCCTTTTAAAGGCCACCACATTGTCTGAACAAATCCTTTAAAAGGCCACCACATTGTCTGAACAAATTCTTTAAAAACCACCAGATTGTCTGAACAAATCCTTTTAAAGGCCACCACATTGTCTAAACAAATCCTTTAAAAGGCCACCTTATTGTCTGAAAAATTCCTTTAAAAGGCCACCACATTGTCTGAACAAATCCTTTAAAAGGTCACCACATTGTCTGAACAAATCGTTTAAAAGGCCACCAGATTGTCTGAACAAATCCTTTAAAAGGTCACCACATTGTCTGAACAAATCGTTTAAAAGGCCACCAGATTGTCTGAACAAATCCTTTAAAAGGCCACCACATTGTCTGAACAAATCCTTTAAAAGGCCACCACATTGTCAGAACAAATCCTTTAAAAGGTCACCACATTGTCTGAACAAATCCTTTAAAAGGTCACCACATTGTCTGAACAAATCCTTTAAAAGGCCAGCAGATTGTCTGAACAAATCCTTTAAAAATCACCACATTGTCTGAACAAATCCTTTTAAAAACCACCACATTGTCTGAACCAATCCTTTAAAAGGTCACCACATTGTCTGAACAAATCGTTTAAAAGGCCACCAGATTGTCTGAACAAATCCTTTAAAAACCACCACATTGTCTGAACAAATCCTTTAAAAGGCCACCACATTGTCTGAACAAATCCTTTTAAAGGCCACCACATTGTCTGAACAAATCCTTTAAAAACCACCACATTGTCTGAACAAATCCTTTTAAAGGCCACCACATTGTCTGAACAAATCCTTTAAAAACCACCACATTGTCTGAACAAATCCTTTAAAAGGCCACCACATTGTATGAACAAATCCTTTAAAAACCACCACATTGTCTGAACAAATCCTTTAAAAGGCCACCACATTGTCTGAACAAATCCTTTAAAAACCACCACATTGTCTGAACAAATCCTTTAAAAACCACCACATTGTCTGAACAAATCCTTTAAAAGGCCACAACATTGTCTGAACAAATCCTTTAAAAACCACCACATTGTCTGAACAAATCGTTTAAAAGGCCACCACATTGTCTGAACAAATCCTTTAAAAGGTCACCACATTGTCTGAACAAATCTTTTAAAAACCACCACATTGTCTGAACAAATCCTTTAAAAGGCCACCACATTGTCTGAACAAATCCTTTAAAAGGCCACCACATTGTCTGAACAAATCGTTTAAAAACCACCACATTGTGTGAACAAATCGTTTAAAAACCACCACATTGTGTGAACAAATCGTTTAAAAACCACCACATTGTCTGAACAAATTCTTTAAAAACCACCACATTGTCTGAACAAATCCTTTAAAAGGTCACCACATTGTCTGAACAAATTCTTTAAAAGGCCACCACATTGTCTGAACAAATCCTTTAAAAGGTCACCACATTGTCTGAACAAATCCTTTAAAAACCACCACATTGTCTGAACAAATCCTTTAAAAACCACCACATTGTCTGAACAAATCCTTTAAAAGGTCACCACATTGTCTGAACAAATCCTTTAAAAGGTCACCACATTGTCTGAACAAATCGTTTAAAAGGCCACCAGATTGTCTGAACAAATCCTTTAAAAACCACCACATTGTCTGAACAAATCCTTTTAAAGGCCACCACATTGTCTGAACAAATCCTTTAAAAGGCCACTACATTGTCTGAACAAATCCTTTAAAAACCACCACATTGTCTGAACAAATCCTTTAAAAGGCCACCACATTGTCTGAACAAATCCTTTAAAAACCACCACATTGTCTGAACAAATCCTTTTAAAGGCCACCACATTGTCTGAACAAATCCTTTAAAAGGCCACCACATTGTCTGAACAAATTCTTTAAAAACCACCAGATTGTCTGAACAAATCCTTTTAAAGGCCACCACATTGTCTAAACAAATCCTTTAAAAGGCCACCTTATTGTCTGAACAATTCCTTTAAAAGGCCACCACATTGTCTGAACAAATCCTTTAAAAGGTCACCACATTGTCTGAACAAATCCTTTAAAAGGCCACCAGATTGTCTGAACAAATCCTTTAAAAGGTCACCACATTGTCTGAACAAATCGTTTAAAAGGCCACCAGATTGTCTGAACAAATCCTTTAAAAGGCCACCACATTGTCTGAACAAATCCTTTAAAAGGCCACCACATTGTCTGAACAAATCCTTTAAAAGGTCACCACATTGTCTGAACAAATCCTTTAAAAGGTCACCACATTGTCTGAACAAATCCTTTAAAAGGCCACCAGATTGTCTGAACAAATCCTTTAAAAACCACCACATTGTCTGAACAAATCCTTTTAAAAACCACCACATTGTCTGAACCAATCCTTTAAAAGGTCACCACATTGTCTGAACAAATCGTTTAAAAGGCCACCAGATTGTCTGAACAAATCCTTTAAAAACCACCACATTGTCTGAACAAATCCTTTAAAAGACCACCACATTGTCTGAACAAATCCTTTTAAAGGCCACCACATTGTCTGAACAAATCCTTTAAAAACCACCACATTGTCTGAACAAATCCTTTAAAAGGCCACCACATTGTCTGAACAAATCCTTTAAAAACCACCACATTGTCTGAACAAATCCTTTAAAAGGCCACCACATTGTCTGAACAAATCCTTTAAAAACCACCACATTGTCTGAACAAATCCTTTAAAAGGCCACCACATTGTCTGAACAAATCCTTTAAAAACCACCACATTGTCTGAACAAATCCTTTAAAAACCACCACATTGTCTGAACAAATCCTTTAAAAGGCCACAACATTGTCTGAACAAATCCTTTAAAAACCACCACTTGTCTGAACAAATCGTTTAAAAGGCCACCACATTGTCTGAACAAATCCTTTAAAAGGTCACCACATTGTCTGAACAAATCCTTTAAAAACCACCACATTGTCTGAACAAATCCTTTAAAAGGCCACCACATTGTCTGAACAAATCCTTTAAAAGGCCACCACATTGTCTGAACAAATCCTTTAAAAACCACCACATTGTCTGAACAAATTGTTTAAAAACCACCACATTGTCTGAACAAATCCTTTAAAAACCACCACATTGTCTGAACAAATCCTTTAAAAACCACCACATTGTCTGAACAAATCCTTTAAAAGGTCACCACATTGTCTGAACAAATCCTTTAAAAGGCCACCACATTGTCTGAACAAATCCTTTAAAAGGTCACCACATTGTCTGAACAAATCCTTTAAAACCACCACATTGTCTGAACAAATCCTTTAAAAACCACCACATTGTCTGAACAAATCCTTTAAAAGGTCACCACATTGTCTGAGCAAATCCTTCAAAAGGTCACCACATTGTCTGATCAAATCCTTTAAAAACCACCACATTGTCTGAACAAATCCTTTAAAAGGTCACCACATTGTCTGAACAAATCCTTTAAAAGGCCACCACATTGTCTGAACAAATCCTTTAAAAGGTCACCACATTGTCTGAACAAATCCTTTAAAAACCACCACATTGTCTGAACAAATCCTTTAAAAACCACCACATTGTCTGAACAAATCCTTTAAAAGGTCACCACATTGTCTGAACAAATCGTTTAAAAGGCCACCAGATTGTCTGAACAAATCCTTTAAAAGGCCACCAGATTGTCTGAACAAATCCTTTAAAAACCACCACATTGTCTGAACAAATCCTTTTAAAGGCCACCACATTGTCTGAACAAATCCTTTAAAAGGCCACCACATTGTCTGAACAAATTCTTTAAAAACCACCAGATTGTCTGAACAAATCCTTTTAAAGGCCACCACATTGTCTGAACAAATCCTTTAAAAACCACCACATTGTCTGAACAAATCCTTTTAAAGGCCACCACATTGTCTGAACAAATCCTTTAAAAGGCCACCACATTGTCTGAACAAATCCTTTAAAAGGCCACCACATTGTCTGAACAAATCCTTTAAAAACCACCACATTGTCTGAACAAATCCTTTAAAAGGTCACCACATTGTCTGAACAAATCGTTTAAAAGGCCACCAGATTGTCTGAACAAATCCTTTAAAAACCACCACATTGTCTAAACAAATCCTTTTAAAGGCCACCACATTGTTTGAACAAATCCTTTAAAAGGCCACCACATTGTCTGAACAAATCCTTTAAAAGGCCACCACATTGTCTGAACAAATCGTTTAAAAGGCCACCAGATTGTCTGAACAAATCCTTTAAAAGGCCACCACATTGTCTGAACAAATCCTTTAAAAACCACCACATTGTCTGAACAAATCCTTTAAAAGGCCACCACATTGTATGAACAAATCCTTTAAAAGGTCACCACATTGTCTGAACAAATCGTTTAAAAGGCCACCAGATTGTCTGAACAAATCGTTTAAAAGGCCACCACATTGTCTGAACAAATCCTTTTAAAGGCCACCACATTGTCTGAACAAATCCTTTAAAAGGCCACAACATTGTCTGAACAAATCCTTTAAAAACCACCACATTGTCTGAACAAATCCTTTAAAAGGTCACCACATTGTCTGAACAAATCGCTTAAAAGGCCACCACATTGTCTGAACAAATCCTTTAAAAACCACCACATTGTCTGAACAAATCCTTTAAAAGGCCACCACATTGTCTGAACAAATCCTTTAAAAACCACCACATTGTCTGAACAAATCCTTTTAAAGGCCACCACATTGTCTGAACAAATCCTTTAAAAACCACCACATTGTCTGAACAAATCGTTTAAAAGGCCACCAGATTTTCTGAAGAAATCCTTTAAAAACCACCACATTGTCTGAACAAATCCTTTAAAAGGCCACAACATTGTCTGAACAAATCCTTTAAAAACCACCAGATTGTCTGAACAAATCCTTTAAAAGGTCACCACATTGTCTGAACAAATCCTTTAAAAGGTCACCACATTGTCTGAACAAATCGTTTAAAAGGCCACCAGATTGTCTGAACAAATGCTTTAAAAACCACCACATTGTCTGAACAAATCCTTTTAAAGGCCACCACATTGTCTGAACAAATCCTTTAAAAGGCCACTACATTGTCTGAACAAATCCTTTAAAAACCACCACATTGTCTGAACAAATCCTTTAAAAGGCCACCACATTGTCTGAACAAATCCTTTAAAAGGCCACCACATTGTCTGAACAAATCCTTTAAAAACCACCACATTGTCTGAACAAATCCTTTTAAAGGCCACCACATTGTCTGAACAAATCCTTTAAAAGGCCACCATATTGTCTGAACAAATCCTTTAAAAGGCCACCACATTGTCTGAACAAATCCTTTAAAAGGTCACCACATTGTCTGAAAAAATCGTTTAAAAGGCCACCAGATTGTCTGAACAAATCCTTTAAAAGGTCACCACATTGTCTGAACAAATCGCTTAAAAGGCCACCAGATTGTCTGAACAAATCCTTTAAAAGGCCACCACATTGTCTGAACAAATCCTTTAAAAGGCCACCACATTGTCTGAACAAATCCTTTAAAAGGTCACCACATTGTCTGAACAAATCTTTTAAAAGGTCACCACATTGTCTGAACAAATCGTTTAAAAGGCCACCAGATTGTCTGAACAAATCCTTTAAAAAGCCACCACATTGTCTGAACAAATCCTTTAAAAACCACCACATTGTCTGAACAAATCCTTTTAAAGGCCACCACATTGTCTGAACAAATCGTTTAAAAGGCCACCAGATTGTCTGAACAAATTCTTTAAAAACCACCACATTGTCTGAACAAATCCTTTAAAAGGCCACCACATTGTCTGAACAAATCCTTTAAAAGGCCACCACATTGTCTGAACAAATCCTTTAAAAACCACCACATTGTCTGAACAAATCCTTTAAAAAGCCACCACATTGTATGAACAAATCCTTTAAAAGGTCACCACATTGTCTGAACAAATCGTTTAAAAGGCCACCAGATTGTCTGAACAAATCGTTTAAAAGGCCACAACATTGTCTGAACAAATCCTTTAAAAGACCACCACATTGTCTGAACAAATCGTTTAAAAGGCCACCAGATTGTCTGAACAAATTCTTTAAAAACCACCACATTGTCTGAACAAATCGTTTAAAAGGCCACCACATAGTCTGAACAAATCCTTTAAAAACCACCACATTGTCTGAACAAATCCTTTAAAAGGCCACCACATTGTCTGAACAAATCCTTTAAAAAGCCACTACATTGTATAAACAAATCCTTTAAAAGGTCACCACATTGTCTGAACAAATCGTTTAAAAGGCCACCAGATTGTCTGAACAAATCGTTTAAAAGGCCACCACATTGTCTGAACAAATCCTTTTAAAGGCCACCACATTGTCTGAACAAATCCTTTATAAGGCCACAACATTGAACAAATCCTTTAAAAACCACCACATTATCTGAACAAATCCTTTAAAAGGTCACCACATTGTCTGAACAAATCGTTTAAAAGGCCACCACATTGTCTGAACAAATCGTTTAAAAGGCCACAACATTGTCTGAACAAATCCTTTAAAAGACCACCACATTGTCTGAACAAATCGTTTAAAAGGCCACCAGATTGTCTGAACAAATTCTTTAAAAACCACCACATTGTCTGAACAAATCGTTTAAAAGGCCACCACATTGTCTGAACAAATCCTTTAAAAACCACCACATTGTCTGAACAAATCCTTTAAAAGGCCACCACATTGTCTGAACAAATCCTTTAAAAGGCCACCACATTGTCTGAACAAATCCTTTAAAAACCACCACAATGTCTGAACAAATCCTTTAAAAAGCCACTACATTGTATAAACAAATCCTTTAAAAGGTCACCACATTGTCTGAACAAATCGTATAAAAGGCCACCAGATTGTCTGAACAAATCGTTTAAAAGGCCACCACATTGTCTGAACAAATCCTTTTAAAGGCCACCACATTGTCTGAACAAATCCTTTATAAGGCCACAACATTGAACAAATCCTTTAAAAACCACCACATTGTCTGAACAAATCCTTTAAAAGGTCACCACATTGTCTGAACAAATCGTTTAAAAGACCACCACATTGTCTGAACAAATCCTTTAAAAACCACCACATTGTCTGAACAAATCCTTTAAAAGGCAACCACATTGTCTGAACAAATCCTTTAAAAGGCCACCACATTGTCTGAACAAATCCTTTAAAAACCACCACATTGTCTGAACAAATCCTTTAAAAAGCCACCACATTGTATGAACAAATCCTTTAAAAGGTCACCACATTGTCTGAACAAATCGTTTAAAAGGCCACCAGATTGTCTGAACAAATCGTTTAAAAGGCCACCACATTGTCTGAACAAATCCTTTAAAAGACCACCACATTGTCTGAACAAATCGTTTAAAAGGCCACCAGATTGTCTGAACAAATTCTTTAAAAACCACCACATTGTCTGAACAAATCCTTTTAAAGGCCACCACATTGTCTGAACAAATCCTTTATAAGGCCACAACATTGAACAAATCCTTTAAAAACCACCACATTGTCTGAACAAATCCTTTAAAATGCCACCACATTGTCTGAACAAATCCTTTAAAAACCACCACATTGTCTGAACAAATCCTTTTAAAGGCCACCACATTGTCCGAACAAATCCTTTAAAAACCACCACATTGTCTGAACAAATCCTTTAAAAGGCCACCACATTGTCTGAACAAATCCTTTAAAAACCACCACATTGTCTGAAGAAATCCTTTAAAAGGCCACCACATTGTCTGAACAAATCCTTTAAAAACCACCACATTGTCTGAACAAATCCTTTAAAAACCACCACATTGTCTGAACAAATCCTTTAAAAGGCCACAACATTGTCTGAACAAATCCTTTAAAAACCACCACATTGTCTGAACAAATCGTTTAAAAGGCCACCACATTGTCTGAACAAATCCTTTAAAAGGTCACCACATGGTCTGAACAAATCCTTTAAAAACCACCACATTGTCTGAACAAATCCTTTAAAAGGCCACCACATTGTCTGAACAAATCCTTTAAAAACCACCACATTGTCTGAACAAATCGTTTAAAAGGCCACCAGATTGTCTGAACAAATCCTTTAAAAACCACCACATTGTCTGAACAAATCCTTTAAAAGGTCACCACATTGTCTGAACAAATCCTTTAAAAACCACCACATTGTCTGAACAAATCCTTTAAAAACCACCACATTGTCTGAACAAATCCTTTAAAAGGCCACAACATTGTCTGAACAAATCCTTTAAAAACCACCACATTGTCTGAACAAATCGTTTAAAAGGCCACCACATTGTCTGAACAAATCCTTTAAAAGGTCACCACATGGTCTGAACAAATCCTTTAAAAACCACCACATTGTCTGAACAAATCCTTTAAAAGGCCACCACATTGTCTGAACAAATCCTTTAAAAACCACCACATTGTCTGAACAAATCGTTTAAAAGGCCACCAGATTGTCTGAACAAATCCTTTAAAAACCACCACATTGTCTGAACAAATCCTTTAAAAGGTCACCACATTGTCTGAACAAATCCTTTAAAAGGTCACCACATTGTCTGAACAAATCGTTTAAAAGGCCACCAGATTGTCTGAACAAATCCTTTAAAAACCACCACATTGTCTGAACAAATCCTTTTAAAGGCCACCACATTGTCTGAACAAATCCTTTAAAAGGCCACTACATTGTCTGAACAAATCCTTTAAAAACCACCACATTGTCTGAACAAATCCTTTAAAAGGCCACCACATTGTCTGAACAAATCCTTTAAAAACCACCACATTGTCTGAACAAATCCTTTTAAAGGCCACCACATTGTCTGAACAAATTCTTTAAAAACCACCACATTGTCTGAACAAATCCTTTAAAAGGTCACCACATTGTCTGAACAAATCGCTTAAAAGGCCACCAGATTGTCTGAACAAATCCTTTAAAAGGCCACCAGATTGTCTGAACAAATCCTTTAAAAACCACCACATTGTCTGAACAAATCCTTTTAAAGGCCACCACATTGTCTGAACAAATCCTTTAAAAGGCCACCACATTGTCTGAACAAATCCTTTAAAAGGTCACCACATTGTCTGAACAAATCGTTTAAAAGGCCACCAGATTGTCTGAACAAATCCTTTAAAAGGTCACCACATTGTCTGAACAAATCGTTTAAAAGGCCACCAGATTGTCTGAACAAATCCTTTAAAAGGCCACCACATTGTCTGAACAAATCCTTTAAAAGGCCACCACATTGTCTGAACAAATCCTTTAAAAGGCCACCAGATTGTCTGAACAAATCCTTTAAAAACCACCACATTGTCTGAACAAATCCTTTAAAAGGCCACCACATTGTCTGAACAAATCCTTTTAAAGGCCACCACATTGTCTGAACAAATCCTTTAAAAACCACCACATTGTCTGAACAAATCCTTTTAAAGGCCACCACATTGTCTGAACAAATCCTTTAAAAACCACCACATTGTCTGAACAAATCCTTTAAAAGGCCACCACATTGTCTGAACAAATCCTTTAAAAACCACCACATTGTCTGAACAAATCCTTTAAAAGGCCACCACATTGTCTGAACAAATCCTTTAAAAACCACCACATTGTCTGAACAAATCCTTTAAAAACCACCACATTGTCTGAACAAATCCTTTAAAAGGCCACAACATTGTCTGAACAAATCCTTTAAAAAACCACCATATTGTCTGAACAAATCGTTTAAAAGGCCACCACATTGTCTGAACAAATCCTTTAAAAGGTCACCACATTGTCTGAACAAATCCTTTAAAAACCACCACATTGTCTGAACAAATCCTTTAAAAGGCCACCACATTGTCTGAACAAATCCTTTAAAAGGCCACCACATTGTCTGAACAAATCCTTTAAAAACCACCACATTGTCTGAACAAATCCTTTTAAAACCACCACATTGTGTGAACAAATCGTTTAAAAACCACCACATTGTCTGAACAAATCCTTTAAAAACCACCACATTGTCTGAACAAATCCTTTAAAAACCACCACATTGTCTGAACAAATCCTTTAAAAGGTCACCACATTGTCTGAACAAATCCTTTAAAAGGTCACCACATTGTCTGAACAAATCCTTTAAAAACCACCACATTGTCTGAACAAATCCTTTAAAAACCACCACATTGTCTGAACAAATCCTTTAAAAGGTCACCACATTGTCTGAACAAATCCTTTAAAAGGTCACCACATTGTCTGATCAAATCCTTTAAAAACCACCACATTGTCTGAACAAATCCTTTAAAAGGTCACCACATTGTCTGAACAAATCCTTTAAAAGGCCACCACATTGTCTGAACAAATCCTTTAAAAGGTCACCACATTGTCTGAACAAATCCTTTAAAAACCACCACATTGTCTGAACAAATCCTTTAAAAACCACCACATTGTCTGAACAAATCCTTTAAAAGGTCACCACATTGTCTGAACAAATCGTTTAAAAGGCCACCAGATTGTCTGAACAAATCCTTTAAAAGGCCACCAGATTGTCTGAACAAATCCTTTAAAAACCACCAAATTGTCTGAACAAATCCTTTTAAAGGCCACCACATTGTCTGAACAAATCCTTTAAAAGGCCACCACATTGTCTGAACAAATTCTTTAAAAACCACCAGATTGTCTGAACAAATCCTTTTAAAGGCCACCACATTGTCTGAACAAATCCTTTAAAAGGCCACCATATTGTCTGAACAAATCCTTTAAAAGGCCACCACATTGTCTGAACAAATCCTTTAAAAGGTCACCACATTGTCTGAACAAATCGTTTAAAAGGCCACCAGATTGTCTGAACAAATCCTTTAAAAGGCCACCACATTGTCTGAACAAATCCTTTAAAAGGCCACCACATTGTCTGAACAAATCCTTTAAAAGGTCACCACATTGTCTGAACAAATCCTTTAAAAGGTCACCACATTGTCTGAACAAATCGTTTAAAAGGCCACCAGATTGTCTGAACAAATCCTTTAAAAACCACCACATTGTCTGAACAAATCCTTTTAAAAACCACCACATTGTCTGAACAAATCCTTTAAAAGGTCACCACATTGTCTGAACAAATCGTTTAAAAGGCCACCAGATTGTCTGAACAAATCCTTTAAAAACCATCACATTGTCTGAACAAATCCTTTAAAAGGCCACCACATTGTCTGAACAAATCCTTTAAAATGCCACCACATTGTCTGAACAAATCCTTTAAAAACCACCACATTGTCTGAACAAATCCTTTTAAAGGCCACCACATTGTCTGAACAAATCCTTTAAAAACCACCACATTGTCTGAACAAATCCTTTAAAAGGCCACCACATTGTCTGAACAAATCCTTTAAAAACCACCACATTGTCTGAACAAATCCTTTAAAAGGCCACCACATTGTCTGAACAAATCCTTTAAAAACCATCACATTGTCTGAAAAAATCCTTTAAAAACCACCACATTGTCTGAACAAATCCTTTAAAAGGCCACAACATTGTCTGAACAAATCCTTTAAAAACCACCACATTGTCTGAACAAATCGTTTAAAAGGCCACCACATTGTCTGAACAAATCCTTTAAAAGGTCACCACATTGTCTGAACAAATCCTTTAAAAACCACCACATTGTCTGAACAAATCCTTTAAAAGGCCACCACATTGTCTGAACAAATCCTTTAAAAGGCCACCACATTGTCTGAACAAATCCTTTAAAAACCACCACATTGTCTGAACAAATCCTTTAAAAACCACCACATTGTCTGAACAAATCGTTTAAAAACCACCACATTGTCTGAACAAATCCTTTAAAAACCACCACATTGTCTGAACAAATTCTTTAAAAACCACCACATTGTCTGAACAAATCCTTTAAAAGGTCACCACATTGTCTGAACAAATTCTTTAAAAGGCCACCACATTGTCTGAACAAATCCTTTAAAAGGTCACCACATTGTCTGAACAAATCCTTTAAAAACCACCACATTGTCTGAACAAATCCTTTAAAAACCACCACATTGTCTGAACAAATCCTTTAAAAGGTCACCACATTGTCTGAACAAATCCTTTAAAAGGTCACCACATTGTCTGAACAAATCGTTTAAAAGGCCACCAGATTGTCTGAACAAATCCTTTAAAAACCACCACATTGTCTGAACAAATCCTTTTAAAGGCCACCACATTGTCTGAACAAATCCTTTAAAAGGCCACTACATTGTCTGAACAAATCCTTTAAAAACCACCACATTGTCTGAACAAATCCTTTAAAAGGCCACCACATTGTCTGAACAAATCCTTTAAAAACCACCACATTGTCTGAACAAATCCTTTTAAAGGCCACCACATTGTCTGAACAAATCCTTTAAAAGGCCACCACATTGTCTGAACAAATTCTTTAAAAACCACCAGATTGTCTGAACAAATCCTTTTAAAGGCCACCACATTGTCTAAACAAATCCTTTAAAAGGCCACCTTATTGTCTGAACAATTCCTTTAAAAGGCCACCACATTGTCTGAACAAATCCTTTAAAAGGTCACCACATTGTCTGAACAAATCGTTTAAAAGGCCACCAGATTGTCTGAACAAATCCTTTAAAAGGTCACCACATTGTCTGAACAAATCGTTTAAAAGGCCACCAGATTGTCTGAACAAATCCTTTAAAAGGCCACCACATTGTCTGAACAAATCCTTTAAAAGGCCACCACATTGTCTGAACAAATCCTTTAAAAGGTCACCACATTGTCTGAACAAATCCTTTAAAAGGTCACCACATTGTCTGAACAAATCCTTTAAAAGGCCACCAGATTGTCTGAACAAATCCTTTAAAAATCACCACATTGTCTGAACAAATCCTTTTAAAAACCACCACATTGTCTGAACCAATCCTTTAAAAGGTCACCACATTGTCTGAACAAATCGTTTAAAAGGCCACCAGATTGTCTGAACAAATCCTTTAAAAACCACCACATTGTCTGAACAAATCCTTTAAAAGGCCACCACATTGTCTGAACAAATCCTTTTAAAGGCCACCACATTGTCTGAACAAATCCTTTAAAAACCACCACATTGTCTGAACAAATCCTTTTAAAGGCCACCACATTGTCTGAACAAATCCTTTAAAAACCACCACATTGTCTGAACAAATCCTTTAAAAGGCCACCACATTGTATGAACAAATCCTTTAAAAACCACCACATTGTCTGAACAAATCCTTTAAAAGGCCACCACATTGTCTGAACAAATCCTTTAAAAACCACCACATTGTCTGAACAAATCCTTTAAAAACCACCACATTGTCTGAACAAATCCTTTAAAAGGCCACAACATTGTCTGAACAAATCCTTTAAAAACCACCACATTGTCTGAACAAATCGTTTAAAAGGTCACCACATTGTCTGAACAAATCTTTTAAAAACCACCACATTGTCTGAACAAATCCTTTAAAAGGCCACCACATTGTCTGAACAAATCCTTTAAAAGGCCACCACATTGTCTGAACAAATCCTTTAAAAACCACCACATTGTCTGAACAAATCGTTTAAAAACCACCACATTGTGTGAACAAATCGTTTAAAAACCACCACATTGTCTGAACAAATTCTTTAAAAACCACCACATTGTCTGAACAAATCCTTTAAAAGGTCACCACATTGTCTGAACAAATTCTTTAAAAGGCCACCACATTGTCTGAACAAATCCTTTAAAAGGTCACCACATTGTCTGAACAAATCCTTTAAAAACCACCACATTGTCTGAACAAATCCTTTAAAAACCACCACATTGTCTGAACAAATCCTTTAAAAGGTCACCACATTGTCTGAACAAATCCTTTAAAAGGTCACCACATTGTCTGAACAAATCGTTTAAAAGGCCACCAGATTGTCTGAACAAATCCTTTAAAAACCACCACATTGTCTGAACAAATCCTTTTAAAGGCCACCACATTGTCTGAACAAATCCTTTAAAAGGCCACTACATTGTCTGAACAAATCCTTTAAAAACCACCACATTGTCTGAACAAATCCTTTAAAAGGCCACCACATTGTCTGAACAAATCCTTTAAAAACCACCACATTGTCTGAACAAATCCTTTTAAAGGCCACCACATTGTCTGAACAAATCCTTTAAAAGGCCACCACATTGTCTAAACAAATCCTTTTAAAGGCCACCACATTGTCTAAACAAATCCTTTAAAAGGCCACCTTATTGTCTGAACAATTCCTTTAAAAGGCCACCACATTGTCTGAACAAATCCTTTAAAAGGTCACCACATTGTCTGAACAAATCCTTTAAAATGCCACCAGATTGTCTGAACAAATCCTTTAAAAGGTCACCACATTGTCTGAACAAATCGTTTAAAAGGCCACCAGATTGTCTGAACAAATCCTTTAAAAGGCCACCACATTGTCTGAACAAATCCTTTAAAAGGCCACCACATTGTCTGAACAAATCCTTTAAAAGGTCACCACATTGTCTGAACAAATCCTTTAAAAGGTCACCACATTGTCTGAACAAATCCTTTAAAAGGCCACCAGATTGTCTGAACAAATCCTTTAAAAACCACCACATTGTCTGAACAAATCCTTTTAAAAACCACCACATTGTCTGAACCAATCCTTTAAAAGGTCACCACATTGTCTGAACAAATCGTTTAAAAGGCCACCAGATTGTCTGAACAAATCCTTTAAAAACCACCACATTGTCTGAACAAATCCTTTAAAAGGCCACCACATTGTCTGAACAAATCCTTTTAAAGGCCACCACATTGTCTGAACAAATCCTTTAAAAACCACCACATTGTCTGAACAAATCCTTTAAAAGGCCACCACATTGTCTGAACAAATCCTTTAAAAACCACCACATTGTCTGAACAAATCCTTTAAAAGGCCACCACATTGTCTGAACAAATCCTTTAAAAACCACCACATTGTCTGAACAAATCCTTTAAAAACCACCACATTGTCTGAACAAATCCTTTAAAAGGCCACAACATTGTCTGAACAAATCCTTTAAAAACCACCACATTGTCTGAACAAATCGTTTAAAAGGCCACCACATTGTCTGAACAAATCCTTTAAAAGGTCACCACATTGTCTGAACAAATCCTTTAAAAACCACCACATTGTCTGAACAAATCCTTTAAAAGGCCACCACATTGTCTGAACAAATCCTTTAAAAGGCCACCACATTGTCTGAACAAATCCTTTAAAAACCACCACATTGTCTGAACAAATTGTTTAAAAACCACCACATTGTCTGAACAAATCCTTTAAAAACCACCACATTGTCTGAACAAATCCTTTAAAAACCACCACATTGTCTGAACAAATCCTTTAAAAGGTCACCACATTGTCTGAACAAATCCTTTAAAAGGCCACCACATTGTCTGAACAAATCCTTTAAAAGGTCACCACATTGTCTGAACAAATCCTTTAAAACCACCACATTGTCTGAACAAATCCTTTAAAAACCACCACATTGTCTGAACAAATCCTTTAAAAGGTCACCACATTGTCTGAGCAAATCCTTCAAAAGGTCACCACATTGTCTGATCAAATCCTTTAAAAACCACCACATTGTCTGAACAAATCCTTTAAAAGGTCACCACATTGTCTGAACAAATCCTTTAAAAGGCCACCACATTGTCTGAACAAATCCTTTAAAAGGTCACCACATTGTCTGAACAAATCCTTTAAAAACCACCACATTGTCTGAACAAATCCTTTAAAAACCACCACATTGTCTGAACAAATCCTTTAAAAGGTCACCACATTGTCTGAACAAATCGTTTAAAAGGCCACCAGATTGTCTGAACAAATCCTTTAAAAGGCCACCAGATTGTCTGAACAAATCCTTTAAAAACCACCACATTGTCTGAACAAATCCTTTTAAAGGCCACCACATTGTCTGAACAAATCCTTTAAAAGGCCACCACATTGTCTGAACAAATTCTTTAAAAACCACCAGATTGTCTGAACAAATCCTTTTAAAGGCCACCACATTGTCTGAACAAATCCTTTAAAAGGCCACCATATTGTCTGAACAAATCATTTAAAAGGCCACCACATTGTCTGAACAAATCCTTTAAAAGGTCACCACATTGTCTGAACAAATCGTTTAAAAGGCCACCAGATTGTCTGTACAAATCCTTTAAAAGGCCACCACATTGTCTGAACAAATCCTTTAAAAGGCCACCACATTGTCTGAACAAATCCTTTAAAAGGTCACCACATTGTCTGAACAAATCCTTTAAAAGGTCACCACATTGTCTGAACAAATCGTTTAAAAGGCCACCAGATTGTCTGAACAAATCCTTTAAAAACCACCACATTGTCTGAACAAATCCTTTTAAAAACCACCACATTGTCTGAACAAATCCTTTAAAAGGTCACCACATTGTCTGAACAAATCGTTTAAAAGGCCACCAGATTGTCTGAACAAATCCTTTAAAAACCATCACATTGTCTGAACAAATCCTTTAAAAGGCCACCACATTGTCTGAACAAATCCTTTAAAATGCCACCACATTGTCTGAACAAATCCTTTAAAAACCACCACATTGTCTGAACAAATCCTTTTAAAGGCCACCACATTGTCTGAACAAATCCTTTAAAAACCACCACATTGTCTGAACAAATCCTTTAAAAGGCCACCACATTGTCTGAACAAATCCTTTAAAAACCACCACATTGTCTGAACAAATCCTTTAAAAACCACCACATTGTCTGAACAAATCCTTTAAAAGGCCACAACATTGTCTGAACAAATCCTTTAAAAACCACCAGATTGTCTGAACAAATCGTTTAAAAGGCCACCACATTGTCTGAACAAATCCTTTAAAAGGTCACCACATTGTCTGAACAAATCCTTTAAAAACCACCACATTGTCTGAACAAATCCTTTAAAAGGCCACCACATTGTCTGAACAAATCCTTTAAAAGGCCACCACATTGTCTGAACAAATCCTTTAAAAACCACCACATTGTCTGAACAAATCCTTTAAAAACCACCACATTGTCTGAACAAATCGTTTAAAAACCACCACATTGTCTGAACAAATCCTTTAAAAACTACCACATTGTCTGAACAAATCCTTTAAAAACCACCACATTGTCTGAACAAATCCTTTAAAAGGTCACCACATTGTCTGAACAAATTCTTTAAAAGGCCACCACATTGTCTGAACAAATCCTTTAAAAGGTCACCACATTGTCTGAACAAATCCTTTAAAAACCACCACATTGTCTGAACAAATCCTTTAAAAACCACCACATTGTCTGAACAAATCCTTTAAAAACCACCACATTGTCTGAACAAATCGTTTAAAAGGTCACCACATTGTCTGAACAAATCCTTTAAAAACCACCACATTGTCTGAACAAATCCTTTAAAAACCACCACATTGTCTGAACAAATCCTTTAAAAGGTCACCACATTGTCTGAACAAATCCTTTAAAAGCTCACCACATTGTCTGAACAAATCGTTTAAAAACCACCACATTGTCTGAACAAATCCTTTAAAAGCTCACCACATTGTCTGAACAAATCCTTTAAAAACCACCACATTGTCTGAACAAATCCTTTAAAAGGTCACCACATTGTCTGACGGTAGTTGAATTCATAAATACCTATGCAATCAGTTCCTACCACCACTGATGTTGTGAGTTCGAATCTCGATCAGGGCGAGGTGCACAACATTATGTGATAAAGTTTGTCAGTGACTTGCGACAGGTCGGTGGTTTTCTCCGTTTCCTCCACCAATAAAACTGACTGCCACATATAACTGAAATATTGTTGAAAGTGGTGCCAAGCACCACCAAACAAACAAACATACATACATACATACATACATACATACATACATACATACATACATACAAGTAAAAATCAATTGGATTGCAAAACGATTATGATGAATTTGACTATTAATATTTGTTGTGAAATGTGTGGCATTGGTCCTCAATAAATATAGTGTTAAACAAGGTATGACTGATGATTAAATAAACTATATGCACTTAACATAAATCATGAACACACATGTACATGTACATATTTAATTTTAATACAAGCATCTTGTTTATATAAAATGTGATATTTGTAAGGGAGGTATAATCCATTACAAATATATTTTGTTATTTAAAATACTTTAATGAAATAAAAAAATCAATGATGTTTTTGGATTACACACAGAATTATGTATATGACTTGATACACATAACATGTCTATGGTACACATTTTCAATAAATAATATACGTGTAGTATTGTGCAGTTAATCCTATGATTTTGATATCAATTAAACAATTGATACAGTAATCTATAGTTACAAATTTAAAATTCACAGCAAAATTATGAAACAAAATTCCTCAATTTTTAAAAAGGCTCAACTGTATATGTTTTAACAGACTACCCGCCCCTTTGAATTCTTAGAAAGTTATAATATACTGTGGTACATGTAAATAATATTCTGGTACATGTATATAATATACTGATACCTGTATATCATATACTGGTATATGTATATCATATACTGGTACATGTATATAATATACTGGTACATGTATACCATATACTGGTACATGTATATCATATATTGCAGGGATAGAAATTAACGATCGCCCGGGGCGAGTAAAATTTCAGCTGGGCGATCAAATATTACTTTGCGGTCGTCCAGTTGGCGAATGAAATTTATTCATCACTCCAAGTTTCTGCTGCCAACGCAGTTTATAGAAACCGCATTAAACTCCATTTCAGTTTTATTAAAATGTCAGACAGAACCTTGAAATTTGTTTATTTATTCTGTCAGACCTGCACATTCCTATTTTTACTAAATAGAACGTCTCCTTCTTCTTCGTATTGTAAACATCCTTTTAGTAGGAACGAGCACCTGCAATACATGGAGCCTTAAAACTGAAATATATTACTGAGCACAGAAATAAGTTGACTTCCAAACTACCAAAGTATCAAAGATTGTTTGTATTTAATTAAATTTGCTTTGAGATGCTCATATATTGAAGATGACAACAGATTCATGTTCTTAACTGAAATTAAAAATGTAGGGAAACCTGATGTTGAAATTGATGTAAAATATTCGGAACGGGATCGGACAGTGAAATACGGATTGTTGGCCATATCTGCCTTATCTTATACAGTAAAACATTTAATTGAAAAAAAATATTTACATGGAAATTGATTGATACTTGTAATCCAAACTAAGGTGAATAACTTGTCTATTGAAATTGTACATTTTAGTGTATATTTATTTTCAATTGATATCCTAAAATTTTCCAAAAGAATAGATGTGTATTGGATACTTTTATAGTTTATTTTATACCATACTATAGAATATATTTCAAATTTATAATCCTATGAAATAAAGATTATCTGCTACATTTTACTTGTTTACAAATAAAAAACCCCAATATAAAATAAAATATCTGTATGCACACATATAATAATATACAGCATACAGTAAAAGGAATAATTAAATACAGATATTTACATATATGCTGTATTCATTACATCCACTGGATGCTGTGCACTATATATGTATGCCGACTGACATAATTTAGCTCACAGTCACATAAAGACTGCTTACTAAATTGCCATCAAACGTCATTATAGACAAGTTTGACATCACAAAAAATGCATTCCTAACAAAATTAGGATTTTTTTTTTTAGATCAGATCAGGACAAGACCTGATTAAATTTAATTATTGCTGGATCTATCACACAAATTAATTCAAATTATCTGGAAACCTTTTTTGCATGCCCATTCCTCTTTAAGAGTTTAAATTTCAAGTAGGTAGTTAATTCCTGTTTAGAAAATGTGGGAGTTTATCAGTGGCAATGGCATAAAACCTCCACAAAAGAGGAAGACAGACGAAGATACAAATGTATACTGCTACAAGTATTTAAAAAGCCTGTATTACCTGACTAAATGGGTTTTTAAAATGAATAATTATTCATTTATGTCCGAATGTTTTGATTTTTCTTTTTCATCGACTGAAAAATAAAACTGGGCCCCTAACAATTTAGCTGGGCCCCTAGAAATTAGAAGTCAGTGGCCCAGTTGGTTACTGGGAAAAAATAGTTAATTTCTGTCCCTGTACTGGTACATATATATCATATACTGGTACATGTATATAATATACTGGTATATATATATACGTCTGAAAATTAAACCAAAGTGTTAGAATTAGATTTTAGAGCTGGCAAATTTTTGCTCTTCCCTCGACGGGATTTGAACCCACACCATTGATACACTGCATCACCATTCGCTTAGCCTTACGTCTAGCGCCCTAGACCACTCGACCACATCCACTCCCTAAAAAAGGAGCTTCAATAATCGTAGTGTTACCTTTTCTCGTAAGGCCAATCTAGGGATAGATGTAAGACATGTATATAAGCGTGTGTAGATGGTATATATATACTTAATATTATAATTTAACAGCAATCTAACTCAGTAATTTTTAATATATTGTATAGGATAATGAAGAATTCATAATACAGTCAAAGGAAATAAAGTATATTATACAAACATCTAATCAAGTGACAACCATACAATATATCTGTCCTACTGGATCTCAAAGTTACTTTAAAGGATACTAGGTTAATACTAAATATTATATATGTCTGAAAATTAAACCAAACAGTGTTAGAATTAGATTTTAGAGCTGTCAAATTTTTGTTCTTCCCTCGACGGGATTTGATCCCACACCATTGATACACTGCAACACCATTCGCTTAGCCTTACGTCCAGCGCCCTAGACCACTCGACCACATCCACTCCCTAAAAAAGGAGCTTCAATAATCGTAGTGTTACCTTTTCTCGTAAGGCAAATCTAGGGATAGCCGCAAGACATGTGTAATATATATATATATATATATATCTATCATATACTGGTACATGTATATCATATACTGGTAGATGTATATAATATTCTGGTACGTGTATATCATATACTGGTACACATATATCATATATCTTACTTCTTACAAACTTCTAGGAATATCATTGGTTTAGAGTGATCACGTGGAAACCGTGTACACTGTAAGTAGATTCTTAATACATGGTTAGTAGTAGAGTTATCTCCCCTTTTTCCTTCAAAACAATGACGACATTGAACAACGACACGCCGGAGCATTTCGCCCTGACAACAGACGTTGAAATTATAAACAAATGTATTCATTTTGTCTTCTTCAAATATTACAATAACTAGAGGCTCCCAGGAGCCTGTAATCGCTCACCTGGTTTTCAATTTGACATCTAAAGTTGATAGAAAATGGGGGTGTTACACATAATTTTGAAAGTGGGCCACCCAAAGATCATTTCAACTCAAATTTCTGAGCAAAAGATTTTGATGTGATTTTTATCTCATAATATTCCTAAACGGAATAAACTGGCTGAAAAAATCTCACAGAAAAATCCAGAATATATGTTAAACTACTCATTGCCATATAGCTGCAGTTAAAATTTGAGTTCATTTTGATTTGTAATAAAGCGGAAATTGACAACTAAAGAAATTTATATTTTTAGTAACAGCAGCCATTTTGAATGGAGGGCGGGGCTGTCGGACACAATATTGAAAGGGGACCACCCAAGGACCATCCCAGCCAAATTTCCTTTAATTTGGTTCAGCGGTTTCAGAGGAGAAGATTTAAATGTGATCTTTTATCAAAATATGTCTAATTTGTATAATCAGTATAAATCGGTTGAAAGAAAAAATCTCACAGAAAAATCCAGAATATATGTTAATCTACTCATCGTCATATAGCTGCAGTTAAAATTTGAGCTCATTTTGATTTATAATAAAGCAGCAATGAGACAATTGAAGAAATTTCTATTTTTAGTGACAGCAGCCATCTTGAATGGAGGGCGGGGCTGTCGGACACAATTTGAAAGGGACCCACCCAAGGACCATCCGTGCCAGTTTTAGTGTAATTTGGTTCAGCGGTTTCAGAGGAGAAGATTTAAATGTGATCTTTTATCAAAATATGCCTAATTTGCATTATCAGTGTAAATCGGCTGAAAGAAAAATTTCACAAAAAAACACGGAATATATGTTAAACTACTTCTTACCATGTAGCTGCAGTTAAAATTTAATCCTATTTTGACTTATGCTAAAGCAGCAATGGACAATTGAAGAAATTTTTATTTTTAGTAACAGCAGCCATCTTGAATGAAGGGCGGGGCTGTCGGACACATTTTTGAAAGGGACCCACCCAAGGACCATCCCTGCCAGGTTTGGTTTAATTTGGTTCAGCGATTTCAGAGGAGAAGATTTAAATGTGATCTTTTATCAAAATATGCATAATTTGCATAATCGGTATATATCGGCTGAAAGAAAAATTGCACAGAAAAACCCGGAATATATGTTAAACTACTCCTTGCCATGTAGCTGCAGTCAAAATTTGAGCTCATTTTGACTTATACTAAAGCAGCAATCAACAATTAAAATTTCATCCCCCCTTTTTTCTATTTTTAGCTTGGCGGCCATCTTGGTTGAAAGTCGGGATCACCGGACACAATTTTGGAAGGGGGCCATCCAAGGACCATTCCACCAACGTGTGGTTCAAATTGACCCAGTGGCTTCAGAGGAGTTGATTAAAATGTGAAAAGTTAACGGACGGACGACAGACGACGGACGCTCAGTGGTGACAATAGCTCACCAGGTGAGCTAAAAAATTAATTGACCTGAATCAGTTTGTCCCCAAATAGTCCAGTCAATAGACCCGTAGACCCAAAACAAATTGCAACAGAAATTATATATACGCCAGCATTTTCACTTTAACCCATAGAGTAACCAATAAAAAATTGCCATGAAAATTGTATGTATTAAAGACAGAAATTAAGATAAACTAGAGGCTCCCAGGAGCCTGTATAGCTCACCTGGGTATAATAACATCAGTCAATAAAACTTGATAACTTCGGTAATTTTTTTTTTACAAATGTAGCCTTCGTCATTGCAGACCCCTTCTACAAAAAAATTTGGGCAGGGGTTCCCCCTTTAATGTAAGTTATCAACATTGCTGTAAAAAAAAACATATATATCAATTATTCTCAAAATTTAGCTTTTCCTACTTCACATTTTGTAATAGAGTTGCTTCCCTTTGATTATTTGAGTAACCAAAAGCAGTGAGTTAACAAAAAAATGCATTTCAAGAGGAATAATTTCATCCCCCCTTTTTTCTATTTTTAGCTTGGCGGCCATCTTGGTTGGAAGTCGGGATCACCGGACACAATTTTGGAAGGGGGCCATCCAAGGACCATTCCATAAAAGTTTGGTTGCAATTGGCCCAGTTGTTTCTGAGAAGATTTTTATGTGAATTTCCCATAGGGTCCTATGTTAAGCTAAGTTCGGCTGTGGGGGCCATCTTGATCGAAGGGCCGAACCGCCCGACACATTTTTGGAAGAGAACCATCCAATGACTATTTCATCAAAATTTTGTTCTTATTGAGCAAATGGTTTCAGACAAGAAGATTTTTATGGGAATTTCCCATAGGTCCTATGTTAAATTAAGTTCGGCTGTGGTGGCCATCTTGGTCGGTGTTCTGAAATGCCGGACACAATTTTGGAAGAGGACCACCCAAGAATCATTTCAGCAAAGTTTGGTTGAGATTGGCTCAGTAGTTTCAGAGGAGAAGATTTTTTTTAAATTTCATCCCCCCTTTTTTTCTAATTTGCATAATCGGTCAAAATAGGCAAAAGTTCAAAGTTCATAAAAAATCCCATAATATATGTTAAAAAGCTCATCATTATGCTTATACAGTTCAAATTTGGGCACTTTCTGGCTTAAAATAGAGCAGTTTTGGCCATTTGAAGAAATTTCTATTTTTAGTATTGGCGGTCATCTTGGATACAGGACGGCACTGACGGACACAATTTTGAAAGGGGACCACCCAAGGATCATTTCAGCAAAGTTTGGTTGAGATTGGCTCAGTAGTTTCAGAGGAGAAGATTTTTTTTTAATTTCATCCCCCCTTTTTTCTATTTTTAGCTTGGCGGCCATCTTAGTTGGAAGTCGGGATCACCGGACACAAATTTGGAAGGGGGCCATCCAAGGACCATTCCACAAAAGTTTGGTTGCAATTGTCCCAGTGGTTTCTGAGGAGAAGATTTTTATGTGAATTTCCCATAGGGTCCTATGTTAAGCTAAGTTTGGCTGTGGGGGCCATCTTGATCGAAGGGTCGAACCGCCGGACACATTTTTGGAAGAGAACCATCCAATGACTATTTCATCAAAATTTTGTTCTTATTGAGCAAATGGTTTCAGACAAGAAGACTTTTATGGGAATTTCCCATAGGGTCCTATGTTAAATTAAGTTCGGCTGTGGTAGCCATCTTGGTCGGTGTTCTGAAATGCTGGACACAATTTTGGAAGAGGACCACCCAAGAATCATTTCAGCAAAGTTTGGTTGAGATTGGCTCAGTAGTTTCAGAGGAGAAGATTTTTTTTAAATTTCATCCCCCATTTTTTCTAATTTGCGTAATACAAGACGAAAAGTATTAAAATAAAAAAAAAAATTGATGAAGTTACTACAACAAGTATGTTCAATTTTACCAAAACATCCACTAAAAGTGAACAAACAGGTCAATATCTATGACATTCAAATTGAGCAGACGTAATTCCCATAATGCACCATTCTCAACCCAAAAAGAGCTTTGTAAAGCCTTTTTAAACTACTTTCTGCTAAATTTTGTGTAAAAATGTGTTATTATATATTAGACAGAGATATTTATTCAAGTGTTTGATCGAATTAGCACTTAAATTCGCGGATTTCCATAATAGGTAGATGCTGATGAGAAAAAAAATCTATGGAATGCCAATTTACCTTACCTTACCTTACCTTACCTCTGTATCTTTACTCCCTTCAAAGGAGAACCATACTGTGTCGTATGTTAAACGTGTGTTGGGTGGCCGTGCGCTGTACAGTGCTGTGCGAGTGAAAATCCCATCACCTCCGTATCCATGAATAAAATTTATGTACACTAAAAATCAGGCTTATTCACACGGGATATAAAAGTTTATCAAATCAAGCTAAAACAATCCCCAACGATTGTCCTGACATTACATATAAAATATGCATGTTGCATGCATTGGAAAAATTTAAGAAGACCCATCACTGTTTAAAACCTAAAAGTCTCTGTTCGTATGGTTAAAATCTAAAATCTATTTGTTACAGTTTGGTTCGAGGTTTAAAAAGTAATTGTCACATCCTAAAATCTAAAACGAATCGTATCTACAGTTTAAGATCTAAAACGTCATCTTTCAGTCTTAAAATCTAAAACAATTATCAGTTTATTGTAATGGATTCTTGGGCAATACCCGGACGGCTCTCCCCTCCCCCTTTTCGCAATGTTAGTTCCGTTTCTTCATTGTTGTCTGTATTTTGTCTCTCACTCTCCAGAAGCTTTGTTCTCTTAATATGCAATTTGAACATTAATCTCCTTGATAGACCTTCAAGTCTGGCTGCGCTGACTGAGTTTTTCTTGGTAGGTTTCATCTCGATTGTATTGTCCATTAGCAGTTGTAGTTGGTCAACTTCGCTCAAGTCCGTAAAATTTTCATTATTTTGGAACTCATTTTGCCATATAGCGTTGATCTCGGAGAGTAAAACTACTCTCTCCGACTAGTTTTTCACATTGGAGATTGAAGTGTAGTACATTCTCTTCAGCTGCTCCACATAGCAGGCATGTTGAATCAGTTTCATTTCTGTAGTACTTAATGCGTTTTGTTTGCAGCACGTATGTCCCCGTGATGAGTCTTAATTTTACTGGAATTCTACTGATGTCTAAGGGACCGACCATTTAACTTGCAGGGGGGGGTTTATGGTTATTTTTTTCGTTCAGAATTTTTTTTCCGACAACACGAGAGTTAGAATAAATTTTTCTCCAGAATTTAACATTAGGTTTTATGACAAAAACTCTGAATCAGATTATTTGTTTTTCCTCCACCAAAATCAGAATATTTTTTTCAGCAACATTGGGAATCAGAATATTTTTTTTAGAAAAAAAACATAACCCTCCCCTGCAAGTTAAATGGTTGGTCCCTAATGATGAGTACATCTGTGCTTCAAAATAGGATGTATTTTGCACTTGCTCAGGTTGTGGTTACTAAGATATTGCAGCCCTTTGTAGAGTTGTGCTAGAGTTGTTAGCTGGGTACACCAGTGGTCATTCACTCTTGATTTCACCAACGAGATCCATCATGATTTTTTGATAGGATTGTCAAAATAGTTGTGCGCCTCTTTCATGTCGTATTTTCGTAGTATTTTGTTGACACATATAAACCAGCTGTTACTAGATTCCTCCTTCACGGTTAGTTGTCTTCTTTCAAGCTTTTTCTCAGTGTTTTTTTTCGCCCTGATGACAGACGTTATTGAAGAATGTGAGGGCTTTTATATGAATTTGTGCTTCTATTGGTAGAATTCTAGTTAGTATATAAACGGCTGGGTCCGGACAGCTCATCAGTAATGACAGGATTTGTCTTAGTATCCTTTTCTGGAAGAATTCTAGTTGTTCAAGAGGTTTTGAGGACGGTAATAATAGCTCCATACTGTAAAGCAATACTGGTGTTATTTAGGTTTTGTAGATGTGTAGTAGGGACTCGGGATCCAGGCCGTTGTGTCCATAAAATCCACATCCGAATAGACTGTATGCACTACGTCTTGCTTTAGTTATATTTTCATCAACATTGGTTTGGATATTGTGATTCATCGTTGTTGTTCTGATGATACCTAAATGAGTAGCTTGCTCCACCTCAGGCATGGTGATATTCCCCATATTAAGTTTCTCGTTGGTTGTTTCGCACTGTTTGTCGTTTGCTCTAATATGGATTGCTACACTTTTCTTTGGTTGTAATTCATATCCCTCGAGGTTAGCAAAGTCAAGAGCCATGTTGACCATGATCTGTGCATCACTGAGCTGAGTACTGAGTAGTGCGATGTCGTCTGCACATCCTGTGTTGTTAACGTTGATGTTTCCTATTTTCAGTCCTATACCTACATCTTGCAAACGGTCTAATAGTGGGTTGATATATAGTTTATAGAGATCAGTGCTAAGGATACCTCCTTGCTGGACTCCCATACCGACCTTAAAACAATCGGACGTGCTTCCTGTCCATTTTATGCAGCTTTCCGCATTGTGGTGCAAGCTTTTAATAATAGTCCACGTTTTGTCCTGAATTCCCGCGTGGTACATACGCCGGAACAGATGTGAATGCATAACTTTGTCGAATGCAGCTTTTGCATCGAGAAGTACAAGATGTCCATTTTGCTTTTCGTTGGTTAAAATTCTGTATGCTTCTTCGACAGGTAGAGCAGCATTCATGGGGGACGATCCTTTCGTAAACCCTCTTTGCGTTGGATTTTGCATATTATGGATCAATGGTTGTATTCTATCTCTGATCACTGCTTCGACGATCTTACTAATTACAGGCAGAACTGTTATTCCTCGATAGTTGATGGCATCGTTTTTGCTTCTGACGTCAGACGCTGCACACTTTCATATTTTGCGAGTGTTTCATCAAGTGAATCGGTGAGGCTGACAATATGGGAACAAAAGATTGGGGATGGTCTATTGAACACAACATGTGCGTGCCAATCAGATCGAGTTTGCCACCCGCTCCAGATGAACTTCTAAAAACGATATATTGCAGATGTAAGACAAACTGCGATTCAAACCGCTGTAACTGTAGAAAACATGATCTGGAATGTTCTGTCGCTTGCACTGAATGCCGAAGGAATACATGTAGCAACATGTCTGCATGCGAAGATCAGGACTCTGATTCAGACGAATAGTTGATGCCTAATGTTGATATTTGAAAGATACATGTATTACTAACTTATGCGATATCAGAACTTTCATTTAATTTTTTTGGTGGGGATTTTTGGTGAATTTTGAAATTTTCCATTTTCGTTCATCTATGTATGTATGTATGTATGTTTATGATGTTTAGCCCCACTTTCAACAATATTTCAGTTATATAGTCGGTCAGTTTTATTGATGGAGGAGACCGGAGTAGCCGGAGAAAACCACCGACCTGTCACAAGTCACTGACAAACTTTATCACATAATGTCGTTAATTTAGGGAAGGAAAATTAGATGTTTCTATTTTTTTTTTCATTAAGCAAACACCAACTGATTGTTAACAATTGACATTTAATTATATTTCAAAACATTCTTTATTAATCTGTACCGAAACAGTCATGATTTAATTTATTCTACCACGGAAAATATAATTTTTTCAAAATTTCAGTTTTCAGCATTTTTTTTTTTTAATGAAATTTTACCAAAAAATAGCCACCTAGGGAGAATATGGATAGATTTTTTTTATTTTGTTTGAAAGAATATTCAATAATAACAAGATATTTTTAAAGAAATTGGTAATATTCTGCAAAGTAAAGTGAACATGTGAAATTTCCAGCTTTCAGCGATTTTTCTTCAAAATCCCTTGTTTTTACCCCAAAAATTGCAAGAAGGCAACTTGGGATTTTCGGCCACTTTTAATATGTTAATGATGACACTCCCAGCTTCAAGATGAACCCAAGAAACATTCTGTTGCAATTTGTTCTAGGTCACACCTTTTCTGGCGTAAATAGACTGGACTAAAATTTGGTTCAATGACTGGACCCATGTAACATTCCACAAGTCACCAAATATTGCTATAGCGACACATATGAATCACTTACACACAACACAAAAATTACATATTTATTAGTTTTGATGCAGTTACATTTAAATCCCTCATTCAAAAGTAATCAGTAAGATATATTTGTTACAGTGTGCTTGTGACCTAATACAATATCATATAGTGGTACATCTATATCATATACTAGTACACATATATCATATACTGGTACATTTATATCATATACTAGTACAAATATATCATATACTGGTACATGTATATCATATACTGGTACACTAATATCATATACTGGTACATTTATATCATATACTGGTACACTAATATCATATACTGGTACATGTATATCATATACTAGTACACATGTATCATATACTGGTACATGTATATCATATACTGGTACACTAATATCATATACTGGTACATTTATATCATATACTAGTATACATATATCATATACTGGTACATGTATATCATATACTGGTACACTAATATCATATACTGGTACATTTATATCATATACTAGTACACTAATATTATATACTGGTACATTTATATCATATACTAGTACACATATATCATATACTAGTACACATATATCATATACTGGTACATGTATATCATATACTGGTACACTAATATCATATACTGGTACATTTATATCATATACTAGTACACATATATCATATACTGGTACATTTATATCATATACTAGTACACATATATCAAACACTGGTACACGTATATCATATACTGGTACACTAATATCATATACTGGTACATGTATATCATATACTGGTACAGTAATATCATATCCTGGTACACTAATATCATATACTGGTACATGTATATCATACACTGGTACATTAATATCATATACTGGTACATGTATATCATTTACTGGTATACTAATATCATATACTGGTACACTAATATCATATACTGGTACACTAATATCATATACTGGTACATGTATATCATATACTGGTACATGTATATCATATACTGGTACACTAATATCATATACTGGTACACTAATATCATATACTGGTACATGTATATCATATACTAGTACACTAATATCATATACTGGTATATGTATACCATATACTTGTACACTAATATCATATACTGGTACACTAATATTATATACTGGTACATGTATATCATTATTGAGGCTTATCTTATATCGTGAGTACCATGACAACCAAGACACCAGTTACAGCTGTTTAGATATATATTAACAATAGACAACATGGACATTTAAAAAGCAATAAAACATTGATTATATAAATAACATTCTCAAAAATTAAGATAAAAATACATACTAGATAAGTTTTCAGTCAATATACAATTTCATCATATGGATCTTCATATAACAGATTGTTCAAATTATGCACCAATAATATATATATTACTAATAAATATGTGATACAAAATGATGTGTGCAAGATTGAACAAATTATGCTAAAAGACTCCAATCCGATATTGTATTATGAAATGATATACTATTATATAAACACCCAAGTTGTTCACCTTGCCAAAAACAAGATAGGGAAATTTTATTTGCTCATGACATATTTCTTGGTACTGCCTCTTAAACGAGCAATAAAATTTACATTGCAGTGAAGACAACTTTCTCAGCCATTAATCTAGCTAGTCACATGACACAGTCACACTGACATGCCATTAATCTAACTAGTCACATGACACAGTCACATGACACAGTTACACTGACATGCCATTAATCTAACTAGTCACATCACACAGTCACACTGACATACACAGATACTTTCTCACCCATTAACCAGGACGTCACAGATTCACACAGGTATGACAAAACATGTTGTTCATGACTTAATTAGGATGACATCAACACATATAAAGTTGTTCATGACTTAATTAGGATGACATCAACACATATAAAGTAAGTAGATTATGTATTTACATCATGATAGTAAACTAGACATCTCATGGTATAAGTTATTATCACCTAATTTCCTGAGGGTTAACATGAGAATGATGGAAGAAGCATGTTGAAGGATTTCTAAAAAATAAAACAGTTCGTATTATTTTAAAATACTAATCATATATAGATAAAGGTAGTAAAATGTACTATATAAACCAGAACCTGCTAGCTCTCATACAAAGACCTGTATAAAGCCTAGAACTTGCTAGTTCCCATACAAAGGCATGTATATAGCCTAGAACTTGCTAGCTCTCATACAAAGACCTGTATAAAGCCTAGAACTTGCTAGTTCCCATACAAAGGCATGTATATAGCCTAGCACTTGCTAGCTCTCATACAAAGACCTGTATAAAGCCTAGAACTTGCTAGCCCCCATACAAAGACATGTATAAAGCATAGAAATTGCTAGCCCTCATACAAAGATCTGTATAAAGCCCAGAACCTGCTAGCCCCCATACAAAGGCATGTATATAGCCTAGCACTTGCTAGCTCTCATACAAAGACCTGTATAAAGCCTAGAACTTGCTAGCCCCCATACAAAGACATGTATAAAGCCTAGAAATTGCTAGCCCTCATACAAAGATCTGTATAAAGCCCAGAACCTGCTAGCCCCCATACAAAGGCATGTATATAGCCTAGAACTTGCTAGCTCTCATACAAAGGCATGTATAAAGCCTAGAACTTGCTAGCTCTCATACAAAGATCTGTATAAAGCCTTAAACTTACTAGTTCCCATACAAAAGCATGTATATAGCCTAGAACTTGCTAGCCCTCATAGAAAGACCTGGATAAAGCCTAGAACTTGCTAGCCCTCATACAAAGACCTGTATAAAGCCTAGAACTTGCTAGCCCTCATAAAAAGACCTGTATAAAGCCTAGAACTTGCTAGCCCCCATACAAAGACATGTATATAGCCTAGAACTTGCTAGCCCTCATAGAAAGACCTGTATAAAGCCTAGAACTTGCTAGCCCTCATACAAAGACCTGTATAAAGCCTAGAACTTGCTAGCCCTCATACAAAGACCTGTATAAAGCCTAGAACTTGCTAGCCCTCATACAAAGACCTGTATAAAGCCTAGAACTTGCTAGCCCTCATACGAAGGCCTGTATAAAGCCTAGAACTTGCTAGCCCTCATACAAAGACCTGTATAAAGCCTAGAACTTGCTAGCCCCCATACAAAGACATGTATAAAGCCTAAAACTTGCTAGCCCTCATACAAAGACCTGTATAAAGCCTAGAACTTGCTAGCCCTCATACAAAGACCTGTATAAAGCCTAGAACTTGCTAGCCCCCATACAAAGACATGTATAAAGCCTAGAAATTGCTAGCCCTCATACAAAGACCTGTATAAAGCCTAGAACTTGCTAGCCCTCATACGAAGGCCTGTATATAACCTAGAACTTGCTAGCCCCCATACAAAGGCCTGTATAAATCGCAGATATTGCTAGCTCTCATACAAAGGTCTGTATAATGCATTATCCCCGGCTTGATGAAAATGTCGGCTTTTGATTGGTCGATGACCCGTTGGTACAAAACCCATGCTACCAGCTGGTAGTTACGCAACATCACTGGGGGTCTTTACGTTGCTATGCATGATATAAAGATGGTATAAAACGTAAACAATTTCAAAGCACTTTGCATTCAACATGGAGAACGGAGGACATATTTCTTGAGAGAAAAAAAATCAAGCGTCTCAATAAATACAGAAAAAACAAACAATGCACCAAATTATCTTGAGAGATTTAAAGTTCCTACAGTATTGATGGTCATGTTTAACATGTAGTGCAACATTTTGTTGATTCGTGCTACATGAAACCTTGATTTTGTTGTAATTTTGTGTCTTTATAGAAATAGTCAATTGTTTGAATACAATCATTTTAAAATCATTTCTCATTATTGTTTTCACATCAATTCTTCATTTGATTTATCGTACTATAATACCACACAAAATATGTACGACACATATTTTTCATCAACAGAATTCTCGGTCCTATTACTAGTGACGTCATCAATACTGTAACGCTATCCATGTGACAATACGTGCCAAATACAAGAAATTAAATTACAACAAAACAAGACTGAAAAACGTTAAAAATTAGTTAACTGTAGGGTAATACCAAAGGTATCTCCCTACACTTTGTCAAAATGCACCCAAATTTTCACCTGAGGTATGGCATTTTAGTCTGCAAGAACAAAAACGTTACGATTACGTTACAAAAAGAATGAGAAAATCCATTAAAAATCAGTTTTTGTTTTCAAATCGGGGATAAAATTGTTATCTACGTGTCTACTCGTGGACATTGAGATTGTACCACCCTTCAGCATCACTGTACAACCTTCGGCTTCACCTCAGGCTATACAAAAGTACTTCAGAGTGGTACAATCTCAATGCCCACGGGTAGACACATAGATAACTTATAATGCATGTACATGCAGCTGTGAACATGTGAATATACACAGTAATACAAATTTCATGCTCCCTCCATGTTGTAAATATTTGATAAAAAGCCAGAAATGGAGTAATAGGTAAAGTAACACTACATCACAATTCAGGTCAATACAAGCTATATCAGTGTATTCATGTCAATACAAGCTACATCAGTGTATTCAGGTCAATACAAGCTACATCAGTGTATTCAGGTCCATACAAGCTACATCAGTGTATTCAGGTCAATACAAGCTATATCAGTGTATTCAGGTCAATACAAGCTATATCAGTGTATTCAGGTCAATACAAGCTATATCAGTGTATTCAGGTCAATACAAGCTATATCAGTGTATTCAGGTCAATACAAGCTACATCAGTGTATTCAGGTCAATACAAGCTACATCAGTGTATTCAGGTCAATACAAGCTATATCAGTGTATTCAGGTCAATACAAGCTACATCAGTGTATTCAGGTCAATACAAGCTATATCAGTGTATTCAGGTCAATACAAGCTACATCAGTATATTCGGTTCAATACAAGCTATATCAGTGTATTCAGGTCAATACAAGCTATATCAGTGTATTCAGGTCAATACAAGTTATTTCAGTGTGTTCAGGTCAATACAAGCTATATCAGTGTATGCAGGTCAATACAAGCTATATCAGTGTATTCAGATCAATACAAGCTATTTCAGTGTATTCAGGTCAATACAAGCTATATCAGTGTATTCAGGTCAACATATACAAGCTATGCCAGTGTATTCATGTCAATACAAGCTATATCAGTGTATTCAGGTCAATACAAGCTATATCAGTGTATTCAGGTCAATACAAGCTATATCAGTGTATTCAGGTCAATACAAGCTATATCAGTGTATTCAGGTCAATATATACAAGCTATATCAGTGTATTCAGGTCAATACAAGCTATATCAGTGTATTCAGGTCAATGCAAGTTATATCAGTGTATTCATATCAATACAAGCTATATCAGTGTATTCAGGTCAATACAAGCTATATCAGTGTATTCAGGTCAATATATACAAGCTATATCAGTGTATTCAGGTCAATACAAGCTATATCGGTGCATTCAGGTCAATACAAGCTATATCAGTGTATTCAGGTCAATACAAGCTATTTCAGTGTATTCAGGTCAATACAAGCTATATTAGTGTATTCAGGTCAATACATACAAGCTATATCTGTGTATTCAGGTCAATGCAAGCTATATCAGTGTATTCAGGTCAATACAAGCTATATCAGTGTATTCAGGTCAATATATATAAGCTATATCAGTGTATTCTGGTCAATACAAGCTATATTAGTGTATTCAGGTCAATACAAGTTATATCAGTGTATTCAAGTCAATACAAGCTATATCAGTGTAACAAACAAATAACATGACTGAACTTAGTTCACATTCTTCAAGTTACAAAATGACAAAACAAAAAGTACAATTTGAGTATAAAATACGACTAATAGATTAGTTTAAACATATTTGATTTGCCAAATAAATAGACAAAAGTTAAACAAACTTATGAAGTCTTCTCCAAATTACAATTTGTTACATTAAAGAAGTACATAAAAGGTATGCAATTACTATATATAGCACTAATATAGTAATTGCATATATTAGATAATACAAGTGTACACTATAAAATAAAGACCATCTATAGAGAGATGGCTAGATGTCTTTTTGTCAATTAAAATTGATGACCAAGCTGGCTAGATGTCTTTTTGTCAATTAAAATTGATGACCAAGCTGGCTTAAGATGTTTTTTTTGTCAATTAAAATTGATAACCAAGCTGGCTAGATGTCTTTTTGTCAATTAAAACTGATGACGAAGCTGGCTAGTTCATTTGCTAAATCTGGCTTTTCTAATTCCTAATAATTTTGAGAAATGTTTTTTTAACCACATAGTTTTAAGATCTTTCCACATCTCTGCTAATACAAAATTTGTGAAAAATAGTGAATGGTGAATTTCTACTTGTTAGATTATGAAGTTTCTACCCAGAATCAGTGAATGGTATGATGTAAAGTGAAATGATATATGTTATATACATTATAATAAATAAACAATGAATAGTCCATGAACAACCTGCATTCAATATAAAACAATAAAGCTTCAACCATACAATGATTTAATGTGTCACAATCTTTACAACAATTCATATTTTATTATTTAAAATTGATATTATTGTTTATTATGTAATTATTTTGTATTTAAATTTGATAAATTCATTCTCTGTCACATAGAACTTTTGCATTTTCTAGACTTTTTTTTGCATGATTCTGCTATTAATATATGTATTATATCATACCTATTAACAAAAAAAGAAAAGAAAGGGAAGGAGAAGGGAAAGAAAGGGATTTTTTGGGGTTTTTTTTGGGTATGATTCTGCTATTAATATACATGTGTCTATGCTTGGTAATTAAGATGAATTGCATGTATACATGATGGGTAGATTGCTCTATGTCTTATGTAAATTGTTTTCTAATTGTTCCATCTTGTTGTTGGAGAGGATTTGTATAGGCATAGCCTGTTATCCAATCCTATTGATTTATCAATAAAATATTTGAAATGAAATAAGAAAAAGTTGAAAATAAATTCATCATCAACACAAATTCTACACCTGAAAATTTGCTGCAATTAAGTATTTAGCAATAAACAAGAAACATGTATGATAAGTAACTAGACAAATATTATGGATTTTGTACTGGATTCATAGTGAAAGGAAATGTATCTTAAATGCACAAATTGCACATTAAAACAATGAGGACTTATTTATCAAAATACATTAAAAAATAAATAAATATGAAATTACAAATGTAGATGGAAAAAATAACACAAATATGGGGCTGCTACCCACAGCTATATCTATAGTTTATACATATGTATACTTTCTATCAGAACAGAACACATCAATCATATTTCAGAAGTAAATTGATGAGGATGTCACTTCATAACATTCATGGCCGCATTAAAGCCAATTTTTGCCCTAAGCACATGCCAACCATAGTACCTCTGCATCTTCTACTTGCATAATGTAAAAACTTACACCACCCCTTGATGCCAAGACTCAACATAATTGTCAAATACCTAATGTTTTATTCAATTTTTCCTACATTTTTGGGGGATTGTTTGTGCGTTTTTGAGCCTAATATCTGGCTGATAAAATAAATTGCCTTGTGGCTGGATATCTGTGGTGCCCTAAGCACATGCTTATTTAGCCTAAGGGTTAATCCAGCCCTGATAACATTACAGCATTTAACAGTGTATAGTAGCATAAACTTAAGTTTTACAATCTTAACTTTCACTGAAATTGCACATTGCCACATTACAAAATCAAATAATTGTACATTAGGCCAAGAAAAAAAATACCTGTGTTTCCGCTAACATGCTCTAAAATATTAGGGTCGGTAGGTAGGAAAAAGATTTTATTTTTAAAAATATTTTAGCTAGTTTCTACAGGGAATACATTCTGAATTTAACAGCACTTGTTCAAAAATGCCCCAAAATACTTTAGGGTAGGCACAAAAATAAGGGTCAGTGGAAACACATGTAATTTTGCTTTGCTTTACAATAATACCCTTCTAACAAATGTTTTTAATCCATCTTTGTTTTACACATTACATGACTCATTGTATCCTTCTAACAAATGTTTTTAATCCATCTCTGTTTTACACATAACACGACTCATTTTAACATTGTATAAACAAGCTGTATCTGTTTATGATCTTAAGTAATACATTGTACAGTACATTGACAATATGAGTTATACTATAATAGTGTTATGACTTTAAGTTGATGGCAAGAAAAGTTCACACATGAATTTTTAGATTAAACTCAGGGAAAGATATGTCGACTCCTTAGACCAGGTAAAATTAAGATAAAATGATCATGTTTTTATCAATGTAAATCTAAACATCGATTTGATTTGATTTATTGTGTTTAATGCCACTTTCAGCAATATTTCAGCTATATCATGGCGACCAGTTTTAGTGGTGGAAGAGGCTAGAGTACCCGGAGAGAACCACCGATCATGGGCCAGCAACTGGTAAAATTTATCACTTGCGGCTGCGAGTTCAGTGCACCCTTTTTTGTAATTTACAAAGCCGGGTACGAACCCACGCCGTCTTGGTAATCGAGTAAAGTCACTAAGTAAACATCAATGTCACTATAAAATATTATTTTTATAATGTAGGATTTTAGTCACTATAAAATATCATTTTTATAATGTAGGATTCCAGTCATTTTTTGAGTTTAACATATTCTCTTTCAATCAGTGTTATTCAATGTTAGTTTACTCTGACAAAAACAAAGATAATCTTAGAATATTTAGTTATAGTTATTGAACAATGAAACCAGTATATGTTTGTTATTCTGCACAACTCGATGACCCTACTTGACCCGACCAACAAATGACATTCCCGTACAATTTGTTTACTATCAAAATGTAGTATTTTATTGTCATACCGATCAATTATAACAGTTTATTGAGACAATCATCTCTCAGAAAGAAAAAATGACAAATGTATAGTACCTTGTTGTGAATTCATGGTTATTATAAATAATAAATACAGTAATACCTGTCTAAACTGAACTCCTTTGGGACTGAAGAATTTGTTCAGTTTAAACAAGTGTTCGGTTTATACAGGTTCAAATTACATAGATATTCAGTAGATAGGACTATAAATTCTGTCTGGCTTAGCCAGGTTTTCGGTTTACTCAGGGTTCAGTAGATAGGACTATAAATCTGTCTGGATTAGGCAGGTTAACTCAGGGTTCAGTAGATAGGACTATAAAGTCTGTCTGGTTTAGCCAGGTTTTCGGTTTACTCAGGGTTCAGTAGATAGGACTATAAATCTGTCTGGATTAGGCAGGTTTTCGGTTTGCTCAGGGTTCAGTATAGGACTATAAAGTCTGTCTGGTTTAGGCAGGTTTTCGGTTTGCTCAGGGTTCAGTAGATAGGACTATAAAGTCTGTCTGGTTTAGGCAGGTTTACTCAGGCTCAGTATATAGGACTATAAATTCTGTCTGGTTTAGACAGGTTTACTCAGGGTTCAGTAGATAGGACAATAAAGTCTGTCTGGTTTAGGCAGGTTAGCTCAGGGTTCAGTACATAGGACTATAAAGTCTGTATGGTTTAGGCAGGTTTACTCAGTGTTCAGTAGATAGGACTATAAAGTCTGTCTGGTTTAGGCAGGTTTACTCAGGGTTCAGTAGATAGGACTATAAAGTCTGTCTGGTTTAGGCATGTTTACTCAGGGTTCAGTATATAGGACTATAAAGTCTGTCTGGTTTACTCAGGATTCAGTAGATAGGACTATAAAGTCTGTCTGGTTTACTCAGGATTCAGTAGATAGGACTATAAAGTCTGTCTGGTTTACTCAGGATTCAGTAGATAGGACTATAAAGTCTGTCTGGTTTAGGCAGGTTTACTCAGGGTTCAGTATATAGGACTATAAAGTCTGTCTGGTTTAGGCAGGTTTACTCAGGGTTCAGTATATAGGACTATAAAGTCTGTCTGGCTTAGCCAGGTTTACTCAGGGTTCAGTAGATAGAACTATCAAGTCTGTCTGGTTTAGGCAGGTTTACTCAGGGTTCAGTATATAGGACTATAAAGTCTGTCTGGCTTAGCCAGGTTTACTCGGGGTTCAGTAGATAGGACTATAAAGTCTGTCTGGTTTAGGCAGGTTTACTCAGGGTTCAGTAGATAGGACAATAAAGTCTGTCTGGTTTAGGCAGGTTTACTCAGGGTTCAGTATATAGGACTATAAAGTCTGTCTGGTTTACTCAGGATTCAGTAGATAGGACTATAAAGTCTGTCTGGCTTAGCCAGGTTTACTAAGGGTTCAGTAGATAGGATTATAAAGTCTGTCTGGTTTAGCCAGGTTAACTCAGGTTTCAGTAGATAGGACTATAAAGTCTGTCTGGCTTAGGCAGGTTTACTCAGGGTTTAGTAGATAGGACTATAAGGTCTGTCTGGTTTAGGCATGTTTACTCAGGGTTCAGTATATAGGACTATAAAGTCTGTCTGGTTTACTCAGGATTCAGTAGATAGGACTATAAAGTCTGTCTGGTTTAAGCAGGTTTACTCAGGGTTCAGTAGATAGGACAATAAAGTCTGTCTGGTTTAGGCAGGTTTACTCAGGGTTCAGTATATAGGACTATAAAGTCTGTCTGGTTTACTCAGGATTCAGTAGATAGGACTATAAAGTCTGTCTGGTTTAGGCAGGCTTACTCAGGATTCAGTAGATAGGACAATAAAGTCTGTATGGTTTAGGCAGGTTTACTCAGGGTTCAGTAGATAGGACTATAAAATCTGTCTGGCTTAGCCAGGTTTACTCAGGGTTCAGTAGATAGGACTATAAAGTCTGTCTGGCTTAGGCAGGTTTTCGGTTTGCTCAGGGTTCAGTAGATAGGACTATAAAGTCTGTATGGTTTAAGCAGGTTTACTCAGGGTTCAGTAGATAGGACTATAGAGTCTGTCTGGTTTAGGCAGGTTTACTCAGGGTTCAGTAGATAGGACAATAAAGTCTGTCTGGTTTAGGCAGGTTTACTCAGGGTTCAGTATATAGGACTATAAAGTCTGTCTGGTTTAGGCAGGTTTACTCAGGGTTCAGTAGATAGGACAATAAAGTCTGTCTGGCTTAGGCAGGTTTACTCAGGGTTCAGTATATAGGACTATAGTCTGTCTGGTTTACTCAGGATTCAGTAGATAGGACTATAAAGTCTGTCTGGTTTAGGCAGGTTTACTCAGGGTTCAGTAGATAGGACTATAAAATCTGTCTGGCTTAGCCAGGTTTACTCAGGGTTCAGTAGATAGGACAATAAAGTCTGTCTGGTTTAGGCAGGTTTACTCAGGGTTCAGTATATAGGACTATAAAGTCTGTCTGGTTTACTCAGGATTCAGTAGATAGGACTATAAAGTCTGTCTGGCTTAGCCAGGTTTACTCAGGGTTCAGTAGATAGGACAATAAAGTCTCTCTGGTTTAGGCAGGTTTACTCAGGGTTCAGTAGATAGGACTATAAAGTCTGTCTGGATTAAGCAGGTTTACTCAGGGTTCAGTAGATAGGACTATAAAGTCTGTCTGGTTTAGGCAGGCTTACTCAGGATTCAGTAGATAGGACTATAAAGTCTGTCTGGTTTAGGCAGGTTAACTCAGGGTTCAGTAGATAGGACTATAAAGTCTGTCTGGTTTAGGCAGGCTTACTCAGGATTCAGTTGATAGGACTATAAAGTCTGTCTGGTTTAGGCAGGTTAACTCAGGGTTCAGTAGATAGGACTATAAAGTCTGTCTGGATTAGGCAGGTTTACTCAGGGTTCAGTAGATAGGACTATAAAGTCTGTCTGGTTTAGGCAGGTTTACTCAGGGTTCGGTTTAGACAGGCTGCACTGTATTGGTATTTAACTAAATGTTACTGAATTTAGACTCGGCTTATTGAAGAATAAAAAATATGAAGACCTTGGTAAAGCTAGTGGTAACCAATTCAATATATGGCAAGCTTACACAATTAATTAAATCTAATAAAATGGATATACATACAATATGCTTTAATGTTTATTATTTTCTCCAATTTAAATTTTCAATAAAAGTGCTAAAATATCTCTAAAATATTGAAAATTTCTAAAACTTTGTACGACTCGCCTGAGAAAGAAGAATTTTATTTGTAAGAAAAGTTTGAAGATACCAAAGGGGCAATCAGAAGTTGTAAATCTAAGAACAGACAATAATAGCACAAATCTAATTTAGATACCTCATATATAACACAATAGATTCGGGTGTATTCATATGTGAAAATTGAATCCTAATATCACAATACAATAATATTTCCTTATCTGGTTCTTAAGGTAAATTTTATTCATTGATCACATCGTGGTATCTTCTGAAATTCTTTCAATTGGATTTCCGTTACTAATTTTAAAGAACATGATATATATTTTACAAAATAATTCCTCATTATAGTCTACGCTTTGGACTTTGGAGGGTTTGCCCCGATAGATCCTAAGATCATTGATTATAAAAAACAAACTTGTATATACAAATGATGCTGCATAGCCAATTTGTAGTAGTGAATGTCAAGAAGAACAGAAGCCAAGTTGTAGTAGTGAATGTCAAGAAGAACAGAAACCAAGTTGTAGTAGTGAATGTCAAGAAGAACAGAAGCCAAGTTGTAGTAGTGAATGTCAAGAACAGAAGCCAATTTCTAGTAGTGAATGTCAAGAAGAACAGAAGCCATGTTGTAGTAGTGAATGTCAAGAACAGAAGCCAAGTTGTAGTAGTGAATGTCAAGAACAGAAGCCAATTTGTAGTAGTGAATGTCAAGAAGAACAGAAGCCATGTTGTAGTAGTGAATGTCAAGAACAGAAGCCAAGTTGTAGTAGTGAATGTCAAGAACAGAAGCCAAGTTGTAGTAGTGAATGTCAAGAAGAACAGAAGCCAAGTTGTAGTAGTGAATGTCAAGAACAGAAGCCAAGTTGTAGTAGTGAATGTCAAGAACAGAAGCCAATTTGTAGTAGTGAATGTCAAGAAGAACAGAAGCCAAGTTGTAGTAGTGAATGTCAAGAAGAACAGAAGCCAAGTTGTAGTAGTGAATGTCAAGAAGAACAGAAGCCAAGTTGTAGTAGTGAATGTCAAGAACAGAAGCCAAGTTGTAGTAGTGAATGTCAAGAAGAACAGAAGCCAAGTTGTAGTAGTGAATGTCAAGAAGAACAGAAGCCAAGTTGTAGTAGTGAATGTCAAGAAGAACAGAAGCCAAGTTGTAGTAGTGAATGTCAAGAAGAACAGAAGCCAAGTTGTAGTAGTGAATGTCAAGAAGAACAGAAGCCAAGTTGTAGTAGTGAATGTCAAGAAGAACAGAAGCCAAGTTGTAGTAGTGAATGTCAAGAAGAACAGAAGCCAAGTTGTAGTAGTGAATGTCAAGAAGAACAGAAGCCAAGTTGTAGTAGTGAATGTCAAGAACAGAAGCCAAGTTGTAGTAGTGAATGTCAAGAAGAACAGAAGCCAAGTTGTAGTAGTGAATGTCATGAAGAACAGAAGCCAAGTTGTAGTAGTGAATGTCAAGAACAGAAGCCAAGTTGTAGTAGTGAATGTCAAGAAGAACAGAAGCCAAGTTGTAGTAGTGAATGTCAAGAACAGAAGCCAAGTTGTAGTAGTGAATGTTCATTTGACATTTGAGGAGTTTGAATACTCAATAGATAATTAACTTTCCACATAGTTTTTGCTATACGAGGGCTGTCCGTAAAGTTCGTGGGCAGGTCCCAATTTTCCTAAAAAAACAATGTGTTTTTCAAAATTTTTAGTGATACCTGTATTCCTTAATAAAATGCGATGATAGATATAAAAAATCTTTATCAGATTTTAATTTCCTATCTTAATTAAATCGATTTTGTAATGTCTGCCATAGGGCACCTGGAGCACAGTATAAATTACGTGTAACTTCTATGTAGTTACTTGTGGTTGGCCATTATTTTTTTTCATTTTATCGTGCAAATTTAAAATTTTGTGTCGACATAGGAAATAACGCCAACTGAAACGCATAAATTCATCAAACAGTCAGTAACACATTCCAATGTTAGTTGCTCGTTAGTGTTTAAGTGGCATAAGAGATTTTCTGATGGTAGAGGTAGTTTAATGGACGATAAACGCGAGGGGAGACCGTCTTTTAAGACTTCAGAAGTTGTGAAAAATGAAGTAGGCAACGTTATTGACGGTGACAGACGTTTAACTGTGCGTGAAGTTGCGGACAAGTGCATTATATTAAAGACAACGGTACATGAAATTTTAGTTCAAGAACTACACATGAATCGCATTTGTGCGCGATGGGTACCCAGAATGTTATCAGAAGAAAATATGACAAACAGAACTGAGGCATCAAGACAATTTCTTAGATAGTTAGTCAGACCGGAATTGGATTTCTGGATAGAATAATAACCAGATGAAACATGGTTTCACTACTATGACCCGGAAACAAAGCAACAATGAAGTCAATG